>JAFBJQ010000288.1:523209-588875 GCA_016785345.1 Trinectes maculatus
TTATAGAGAATATATATATATATATATATATATATATATATATATATATATATATATATATATATATATAGTTTATTTAAATGGAAATTGTCTTTGCAATTTTATCAAACGTTAAAGGAAAATGGTGACATTTGTAATGATGACATTTGTGACAGCCTCTTTTTCCCCCTCTGTTGTTAAACCTTTGCACCTTTCCATTACATCTATGCACAGTTTCTCAGTGGTTAGCATCTTTGGCTTTTGGATGCGGAGAGTAACATAATATTAGCATCCATGTTGCGGTTGCCTAGCAGCAGTGCTCTCACAACAAAACCACTTGAAAGCCAATCACACCGTACACGACTTCCCACAGCTTATAACTTCTATTTTAAGGCATCACCTTCTTCTACCCTGTCAAAACTGGGCACCTACACGACCCACACTGCAGCTCAGTCACAGACGGCGTTTCCACACCCACAGTGACATCAGTGGACCCCACTTGAGGACATGAATCTGCTTTCACATAGCTTCCTCTTTTCTCTGACACAGTCAGGTTACACGTAGCTTCCCTTTTCTGTTCCCTCTGAAATCAGAAAATTTCCTCTTTAAGTGCAAAAAAAAAAAAAACGTTGGGAAACATTTGTGTAAACGTTCTTACTTTTTGTTGTGACGACTGCTGCTTGTGTTACCACCAACAGTCCTCCTCACGATTCTTCCAACCCAAATCAAGTGGTCGAGCGTCTTTGCTGCCACGACATCTGTTGTTGCAAACTAAACCACAGCTTGACACAACATGGCGTCTGTTTTGCACAGTGAGTGTGGACTGTCTGGTGGAGCATTCAGGCGACTGGGAGACCTTGTGTGCATAAGAGCCGCCAATGTGCCTTGACTGCATTCATTTTCTCAGATACAAAACAAAAAATGCAAAACCAGTGCGATGTCTCTCTCTTTCTAGTCTTTCAGCATCTGCATCTGCCCGCTGACTGAATATTTGCATTATGACAAAGAACTACAAGTTCTTCATCTTATTTGCCCCCTTTCTTCTCCCTTTGCTGCTGTCTCATGAAACTCTTTGATACGAAGCTGCTGCAGATATAACTGGTAAAAATGTCCACTGTTAATCACCTCTCTTTTAGATTAGATTAGTAGCTTCCACAAAGCAATGATGCCTTTGCTCACCTTGGCCTATTTGTGAAGTTGCTATCAGCAACTTGTTCTCAGCTACTTTCAGACATTTTGTTTTTTTATTTATTCTAGTGACCAGATATTTGGGTTTTTGAAGTGAAATGGACAAATTAACAATATATGACAAAACCATCAACAGACTTCCATTTCTTCAAGTCTGCCCATAGCGATGTTTACTGATTTACTTTACTGATTTGAGCCCAAACAAAACAAACCTTTAAACCGGAACTTCAGATAGTTCAGTGCGTAAAGACACGGACGTTGCTACGGGAGACCGCGGGTTCTCGTCCTAGTGGGAGCAAACAACGCTACGGCAAGGAGGAGTCAGGACGAGGTGGGTGGTTGTTTCTGTGACCCCCACCATTTAGGGTAGGATGTAGCTGACCAAGTGGCTTAGAGGTGACTCTTCACAGAAGATGTTGCTCCAGAACTGTGTGTAGTGTGTGTGTGTGTGTGTGTGTGTGTGTGTGTGTGTGTGTGTGTGTGTGTTGAGTGGGACAGATCCCTCAGTGAGGACCCCCACTTCTGTGACCTGTCCACTTTCATTATGCACCAGGTACAGGGCACCATCTCTGCCTCCAGCTCTCCTTCCACATTAACAAGTGAATCATCATCATTCTGTAGACAGTGTAAAGGAAACTGGTTATAGCAGGCAGGATGTCACCAAAATAAAACAGATGACCAAATGAATTACTATTATTTTCACCAGCGTATAAAGCTAATGTGAATGAGGTGAACAGACAGACACTATACTGCACAGTTACAGTAACTGTACAATGTCTTTCAAGACTTTTTTGGCCCTTATCCATGTACGTTCATCAGTTCATGCTGTTCTGACTGGACGAGCTAAATCCTCTGCACAGGTTCTCCTGCTCCAGAGCAGCTACACTGATCGTTAGTCCTACTACTCATTGGTATTACTCCTTTATTGTCTCATTTCTGCTGTTGCTACTCTTATTAATGTCAGATTATTACAATGCCTCTGCTCTCATCAGTCTTATTTTCAGCATGATGCCCTGTTTGCCATCTGTTATCACCCCCTCAACCCCACGCCTGTCTCTCTCTCTCTCTCTCTCTCCCCTGTTCTGTTCAAGGTTTTTCCTGTCAATGTTTTTTCTTTGGGTTTTCTGTAAATAAAATCTATGAAGAGATTAGTCTAGACCAGTTATATTATATAAGTGCCTTGAGATTAAATCTGTTCTTAAGTGGCACTAAATGAATGTGAATAGATTTCAATTGAATATCATGCCAGTATTTAATTACAAGACCAAAGCTGGAGTCTTTCCAATAGACACAAAAAGCAAAGTGCCAATTATTAGTTGTGATAGCTGACTGTGTATTCAACAGAAACACCTTCACATGGAACACTGAAAGCCATTTGTTGCACTCACCTCAAACGCCTTGATTAAGGCGCGCACATCTTCGCCCAGGTGATCAATGAGACATCAGACGACAACTTCTCTCCACTCTGTTAAGAAGAAATTGTATTTAAACAGCTGACAAGATGCAGCAGCCACTCTCCTCGGGGCCCATTTTGGCCCCTTTACTCCAAATATTCACTGCAAAAAAATGAGACAGAATTGAACGAAACAGTGGTTATTAAAACGCATGATCTCATTCAACTTTTATCTGGAGTGATTACTGCAACCTTGACGTCATGTTTGCCATGCAATGTTTTTTTTTTTTTTCAGAATACACTCACATTGCAACAGAGGAAAAGGGAATGAAAGATAAAGCATCAGTTGGCAGATGGGTGGAGGAGCAATGATATGGAGAGTGTATGTTGCATGAGACACACTGTGGTGGAATAAAGGTAAAGATTAGAGGTTATTAGTTATCAGTTATTAGAAGACAGGTGGGGGAAAGATGTATCTCAACAGAAACATACTGTATATGGTCATTTCTGTACGATGTCTCTCTCCAGCAGCACCCCCCCCCCCCCCCCCCCCCCCCCCCCCCCCTCCTCTTACCCAACTCGTTCATTCAGTTTCTTCTTGTCTTTATTCATTAACAGTAATGCTCATTAATAAAGTCTTTGTCAGTGTTTTTAGAACAGTGATACAGTCTCATCCTTGTCTCGTCTTAGTCATGGAAAGAAGGGGGCGTTGATGAACATATTTGGTCTCATCTCGTCTGATGGAGTTAACCCTATCTGGCATCAGTGAATGAGATATCAGTATGAAGCACTTTATTTGGCAACGGTCCTGATGAAAAGAATAAAAGGCCTTTGAGTGATGGTGTGACTCAGTGGTTTTTGTGTTTGTCATGACTGCAGAGATGAAGGCTGTCAGTGATGCTCAGTGGCTCCAGGAAAATTCAGACTGATGATTTGTTCGTCTGATAGATGAGGTGGACTTGTACCTTGTACGTGCTATAAATCTGGTACATTGAGAGACAAATAAAAATGGAAGATATGAAACTATTGTTTCATAAAGGGAAAATTGGGTTGGGGGATCAATGAGGTAATGTAAGAATGATGTGTCCTTTAGGGGAATTATATGTCAGTCCAACTGAATTAGCCAAACAAATGATGTTAATGGGGTGAGTTGAGTCAAGGACAGATAAACAACATAAGGGGTCGGTCCAAATCCACAACCCATAGGACCACCCACACTGTCATACAACAACAAGCTGGTGCTGCTAGTTGATCCAAAAGGCCTCCTGTGTAAGTAATGACTTTACATGATGTTTTTTTTAAAATCACTTGCACAGTGTAGTAGAGGTCCTAGAGGTCATCATCAGAACTAATAAAATCAAATGTAGTCAGTGTAGCAGGGATGTCATGACCAAAAAGTCTGGTTCTGTTTAGTTGTTGTCTTGTGTTTATGTTGTTTCGTGGCTTCCTGTTTTATTTTGAAATCTGTCTCTCCTCTTGTTTCAGGTGTCTCGTCTTTTCCTCGTGGGTGTGACCATCTGGTCTGATTGTCTGATTGTTTCCACCTGTACCCCATTACCTTGTGTGTGTATATAGTCTGCGTTTCCCTTTGTCCTATGCCAGTTGGTTTTGTCCTATGTGTCGTTTATTGTCATTATTTTGCAATTTTCTTTTCCATGTATGTGAGATTTTGATTTTTTGCTCTTTGTGAATACAGACTGTTTGAACTTCCTCGTGCAATTGGGTCTAAGTCCTTGTTCTGTCATAGCAAGAGATGGATTATATAGCAAATTAAAACTCATCTTGTGATAAGGCAACAGATAATGCATCACACTGTGATTGTAATGCTGCTATCATTCTGGCATGAGAATGTTAGGTCTCGTCATATCACTGTTCTCTATCAGCCAGGAGATCATGTGCAAGCCAGATTGTGTGTGTGTGTATGTGTGTGTGTGTGTGTGCGCGCGGTTCACAATTGTTTTGTGGAGTCAGTGTTATTGATCATCCGCTCTGTCACATTCTCAAAGATGTATGTTGTTCGTTCGGTGCCATGGGGCAATGAGGAGCTCACTTATTACCCTTTAATCTTGAATTCATTGAAGGCTGTTGGACACAGGTTATAGATGTTGTTTGGGAAGTACGCCGAGCATTATCCCAGTGTGTTAATGTTCCTCTTCCACTCCTGTGCCAGTTTTAAACATTGATTCCTCAACAGTAGTCTGATGGTTTGAGAGGCAGTGTTGATGTTGTTGTTGATGTTGATATTGACATGTTAGTCGTCTGGGGAAGTGAAACTTCAAGCAACACCAGTAGAGTTCTTATCTCTGACTTTCTGTAGTCATCCAGTTAATTTCACTTTCATTTTTCATCATTTAGCTCAACTCCACAAGAATAAAAAGTAATAAAGAAACAAAGTTTAAGAGTGATGAGCATGAAGTGGCCATGCAGGAGCTCTGGGGCGAGATGGAAGACCTGCATGAACCTCTTACAGTTAAGGGGTTGATGCGATGAATGCAGCAGCTGCTGAGAGGAGCTAGTGGCATAGATTGCCTTTAGCCACAGCGATATTTGTTTTCCTGGCTATTGACTCCCTGCTGCGGGTTATATATAGGACACTCTGTCATATGCGCCTCCTGTTGTACAATGAGACATGGATCCCTTTGCTACTGGTAACCCAATCCTCCAATGGAGATCAATAGCGTCCTATTTCCCCTTCGCTTGTAAAGGTTGGAACCCAGTACTAATGTGAACTGGACACGTGCACAGGACTTAGGATTGATTTGATCACCAAGAATGATGTAAACATACTGTATACATCCAGACATTATACTGTATGATGATTGACCAGTGGGTGAAAGCATCACAGCACCGTGCCACTTACATCAGACCTGCTCATATTCTCGAGTTATTTCAGAGGGGATAATGGAAGGATGTTTTTGCATCCTCAGCAGAAAAAGGAAGAACTATGGCTACTTACTGTGATCTATAGTCTCTTGTCAAGCGCACATGCCGCCCTTTGACCTCCTTATCGCCAGAAACCAGGGATCCAGGAAGGAAGAGGCGGAGAGGGGGGCTTGTAGTGTGCTGATCTGAGCAGGGTTTGGCTCAACATCACACTGTCTTGTCGTGAAGGTTGCGCTGATGTCGTGGAACGGCAAGAACAAGAACTGCCATTGTCCGCTGTCAATGTCATGTGACAATACTGACATACTGTAACTAGTTCAAACTGGGCCAGACCAGTGACGTGGGAGAAAGTAGGCTAAATTGTGTAGGAGTGGGTTGCCCTGGGCGTGACACCCAGCAGGACTGGACTCATGTGGTCTAAAAGGATGAGGTGATTGGGCGGTGTACTTGACTGGATTTAATACTGACAGTCATGTACTTTGTGCTCCTTTTGGGATCAGTCTGATTTGAAGGGAACATATATCCACATCTATCATATCAGTATGTGTACGTTATAATCCAAATGGTTTTCATTCAGTCTGACTCTTGACTGAGTGGATGGTCCAGAGTTACCTCTCTGTGTTGGAGTTACACCAGCTTTTATTTGTTCTAATTCTGAATTGAGTGAAACTGCCCTTTTCCCTGACCACCAGGAAGATCAGCATCTGTCTGACTCCTGCTGTGTGTGCGTGTGTGTGTGCGTGTGTGTGTGTGTGTGTGCTGGACTAAATGCTAGGGTCATGAGGCGTCCTGAAAAGCGGGTGATGTACATGTTCAGTGACAATGAATTAATAGAGACACTGTATCATTTCCCTCTTTCTCCCTTGCTTCCTTGTTTTGTCCCTGTCTCCCTGTCTCCCTGTCTGCCACACCCCACTAAAGAAAGACGGTGGGGGAGGGAAGAAAACAGCTAAGACAGATGCCCGACTGCCGTATTAAAGGGCTGCATCTGCCATAAAGGGGGTCAGGGAGGTAGCACCAGGCTACTGTGTGTGGTGTCCTGTGGGCCGATCCCCCTCTTTTGTGTCAGCCGCTATCTCGACAATGAGACACTAATGGGAGGCTTAGATTAATGCCTAAAGTGACACTGATTAATGCCTGAGAATGACGGCCTATACCCTATTTCCCTTATCAGTGCAAGTCCATACTGCCAAGCTATGAAGTCATGTTTGACTGCTCTGACTTTCTGCAAGCTGAAAGAATTTAGTTTCAAGTTTAAGCAGCCTCAGTTTTCTATTGCGGGAACACGACAAGTTTAAAGAACACAATTTTGTTTTGTTTTGTTTTTTTCATCTTTACAAGTAAAACACAACTAGTAAAAAGAAAAATGTGTAATAAAGACAGATGATAATATTTTAAAGTCTCTAAATGGTATTAAAGTATAGTTTACTGCCCATTATATCTGAGAGGATATACTGTTTTCATTTGACCATAAACAGGAAACCCAGCTTTAAAGTCCAGTGTTAAAGATGCATTTGAAATAACAGTCTGATTTCAAGCCAAATTGCCCAGTGTTTGTGCGACTCAGCCAAGATGACGCAGGTAAATGACTAAAGTTGTGGTAGCAGGTGTTAGGTAATGACTGATTATTAGCGTACCATTAGCATACACTGTTTACGACCCATTCCAATGGAAGCACCTTGTTTCTGGTTCCGAGAAACAGGCTGTGTAAAGTCATTAATGGCCACGCAAACTTCATATCCTGAAGACATATTTGAATTAAAGTTGCGTATTTGACCATTGAGCGACAACAGCATCCCATAATAGCCATCATAGTCATTTAAACTGTAACGCAATCAGTGAGTTATTCTGGACTTTTGCTGCAAAATGCAAAAATTACACTCAATGCGTTTAACTGTTGTGGCCGATTGTCGCACCCTTCAACTTTTGAACCTTAACCCGCAATAACAGAAAAATGCAAAAAGTTTCGGGAAATACGACCTTTTCCTTTTCCAAACTCGTGAGCTTTTTTGTGTTATTTGTTAGGGGTCATACAAAGCAGCGGAGACACACTGTGTGAGTCTCATAACGCTATTCATTTCCAGCACTTGAGATGTGTGTTATGTACACACAGACACCATATCGGCCCCCCGGGAGCCGCCAATCGTTTTGTCTGGCCTGGAGCCCTCTTTTGTCTCTCTCTCTCTCTCCTTCTCTCCCTCTCCCCGCTCCTGCCGTCTGATCCTCTCCGACCCCCATGGCCCCAAAACCCTGATATTAAAAAAGGATTAGCAAAAAAACAACATGGCTTATTTCCTGCCGTCCTGAGAACTATGCCCCTGTTGCGAAGATTTCCAAACCTGCCTCGCCCTCCACCTTCCCTCTCAGCCTCTCTCCATCTCTCCATCTCTCCGTCTCTCTGCAGCCTGCCCGCAGACATTTGGAGGGGTGACAACAGCAACAGTGGTGGGGGATGGTGAAGCGTGGAGGGTTTGTGGGGCTGCTGGGGGGTGGGTGGTGGCAGAAGTGTATTTCTTCCTGTCTGCCTCTCACGCTCTCTCCGGAGAGAGCCAGCAGAGATTTGGAGGGCAACAACAGTAGGGAATCTTGAAGGGAGGTTGGAGGAGAGGCAGACGCGTGACTCCCGAGTGACCGTCTCTCTCTCTCTCTCTCTCTCTCTCTGTCTCTCTGTCTCTCTGCTGAGGCGATAAACAGGGAGAAGTGTAGATGGAGGGGATGAAGGGCACAGGGGAGGGAAGGTGTAGCTGACAGAGGGGAGATGTGAGAGGTGTGGAAGAGATAGAGGAGCGTGGAAAGGGGAGAATATGGATCAGGATAAACTTTATGCTTGGCTGTATCTTTGCGCTGTTCAGGAAATTGAGCTCCCACTCGCATGTGACAGGCATCATAACGGGAGCGTGGTATAGAAATAAAAAGAAAAGAAACTGCACTTTTCAGTGCTTCAGTTCAGAAGATGGACACAGTCATGCAATGAAGATACAGATGCTATTGACTTGAGTGGTTTACCAAAATGAGTTTTATGATTGTCACTTTTCAAAGAGCGGATATCTATTTTGACAGACGAGCAAAAATGAATATTACTGCTGAGAATCAATTTTCCCCCTCGCTGCATTTGCATATATATTATAAACCCTGATGTTGAGCTGATGTGGAGAGACTCGTAATGCAAACAATATACAAACACAATGAAAACACAATGACGACACAAACACATAGAATCCATGTGCTGTTTGCCAGGTAGATAAAAAAAATATTAGTGGTTTTTGATTATAAATTCATAGGTTAACGTATTATTGCCCAGAGTCGTATATGTCATAATAAACACACACACACACACACACACACACACACACACACACACACACACACACAAAAGCCTGTGTTTGATGTAGGATCGTGTCCGTGCCCGTTTCCACTCACCCTTTCATACCCGAGCCGAGCAGTTTGTGGCCCACAGGTGTGAAGTGGGGTCAGGGGTCAGTTGAGATGTTGACCCATTCACCCCGATGTCAAACATCCGGGGTTAGTAAGAGTCTGCAGGACTGTGATAATGTCTGCAGTGGCTGACTTGAAAGTTTCAGTCGACCGATGTTGAATAGCTCAGAGTTAAGCTAATAACTATACTGTTCTGTAAAATGTAAATAACATGTTTGCTTTTAGATTATTATTAGAGTGAATGTCTGTTGACTGCATGGTTTCATATCTTCTCTGTATGAACAGTGGTCTCTCACCATTACAACAGCGCCAGTGTTTGTCGTTGTGCTAAACTCATACAGTGTCAGACTGCAGGACAGATGCATTGAACAGATGCATTTTGTTGAAACAGCATGTTAGATCATACATGAGATAAAACATGAGGATTGTTGGGGATGGAGGGAGCAGAGAGTCCAAATGTCCAACAGGGGGAGGAGTGGAAAAGGGGGAGGGAAGGAGAGATGAGAAGTTGTTGATTCATTCTCTGTCATGTTTTCCTCTCGTCCCTGCTATTCAGGAGCCACACTGACCTCCATTCACCAGATACTAACAAGGGCACCACCCCTACGCACTGTAACGCTACACTCTGGTGCGACACACACACACACACACGCACACACACACACACACACACACACACGCACACACATTATGCAACTGCAACACAAACCCTTTTCTTACTCACTTCTTCTCCCTCATTCCAGTTACACACTGTGTTTTCATGCTCGCAGCCTTGACAACAATACGCCCTTTATCTCTCACCCTACAATGCAATACACACACGTACACACACGTACACACACACACACACATGCCACACATACTGAACAGAACACACTCAGAATTGCAAAAGCTCTTCATCGGAGTGTATATATGCATAAATGTTTAATATGGATGTGCGTGTCCTCCTCCTCCTCTCGCCTCACCCTAGCAGGAACTGGTTTATACAAGCTTTACACACACACACACACACACACACACACAGATTGGTATCGGCGCACATTTACACAATAGATGCCCCCTTCTCTTGCAACAATATTCTCTTGCCTTTTCAGTCTTTATTGAAGACCCCCCCCCCCCGCCACCCAAACCCCCCCCCGCCAACAACACACACACACACACACACACACACACACACACACACACAGCTACTATACTTTCTGTACAGTGTATGGGACAGCTGCTAGAGTGCCTCCATACATCCCACTACTATCCATTAGAATACACACATTGTGGTCAAATCCCCCTGGATCAGGAGTGGGCTGACAAGCGCCTCACTGTGCCTGCGGTCCTCCAGATAAGCCATTGTAAGCCTTTCAGTATCACCATATAGGCTCCCCCTTCTACAAGACAGGATGTGGGTCATTGGGTCAACGGGACTGAGCGCTGCGTATTACATAGGAATTATGAACGTGCATCGCCTCGCCTCTTCCCCGTCCACCACAGATAATCACCTGCAGATTATAATGCTGCCCTTAATCAAACTGCGCTCAGGGAAAGTCCACAGTGAGTGTTGACATGAGCGGGGACTGGATCACTGCTAATCAGACACGTTGAAACAGTGTGACCGAGGACGGGCTATCTGAAGTAGGTTAAGTTAACAGGACGAGTTAAAGAGGAAGGGTTGTGTGACACACACACACACACAAAGACAGAGAGAGAGTAACAAATAGAGAGATAGACACATAATAAATATCTGAGATAGGTGGAAAGGGTTGATAGTGTCCATCATCGCCACCATTGTTCTGCTCCTTGTCCCTGCTAACTTGTGTTGCCCTTAGTTGTGTGTTTGTATTGTTATATTATTGACTTTTCACAATTTGACATATTAGCTTATTTTCACAATCTTCGTATATCATTCGTCTTATAGCTCATATATCTCTCACTGATCTCAAAGAACTTCCTGAAGACGTGGGAGGTAATGAACGTTACAGTTTATTTGACTCATTCCGTCCAGAAGAAAAGAGTTTTCCTCCTCCTCTGAAACCATTCAGTTTGTTGTTTGTGGGTTTGTGTGTCTTGTGTCTTGTGTCGGCCCCTCTCACTCTTCTGCTTTGGCATTCCTCCCACCTTTGTAACTGTGCATGTGACCTGGTGAGGAGCAAAGGTCATGGGCCAGTAGTGAGGGTGCGTCGGGGTGTTGAAGGGGGTTTCCAAGCTCTTCTTGTTATAAGCAGGGCCCCCCGTCTGCCGACTCTTTCAGTGGGGAACTGAAATGAACTCCATGGGAGGGCATGGCGCTCCGTCGCAGGCGTCTGCTAACACCACCCCACCCCAACGCTGAGGAAGGCCAGCCATCTGCGCCCTTTGTCTACGGTGGGGGAGAGCCACCTCGCTTCTTTCCTACACACCCCTGCACATACACAACCAGGCAGAGGAGAGGGAGAGGATGAAAGAGGGCGGAGAGATGAGGAGATTATTTGTTTCCCCTCATCTTTCTCCATCTTCAGAAAGAAAGAAAGAAAGAAAGAAAGAAAGAAAGAAAGAAAGAAAGAAAGAAAGAAAGAAAGAAAGAAAGAAAGAAAGAAAGATCAGTGTTTAGTTTGGTGGCTCTGCCCCTCCTCTCACTCTCTCAGTAGAAAATATCTTTTCCCTCTTCTTTCTTCTCCACAGTCTCTTCTCCCATCTCACTGGCACACAATGGCCGGCTGTGTTTGCCGGGGAGTTGCCGATTGACTCTCCAAATTTGTTCCCAGAGCTCATTGTTTCTGCCCAGACTTTTGGGGGGAAATAATACCGGCCACCCCCCCATCCCCCACCCCACAGTGATAATGTTTGAATTATTCAGGAGAGAAATAACTTCTCACCAAAGTCATTTTCACCAAACTGTGGATTGAGATTTGTGCATTTAAATATCAACCATGATGCAAATTTTGAGAAAGGATAAAAAAAAAGAAAAAATCCTCCCAGCCTTTGGTTCGCTCATAACTCACTTTAATGTCCAATGAGAATCAGGATTTTAAAAGCAGTTTTTAAAAAGTCACATCTGACACATAATCAGCCATGGAAATTGGACACTAAAGGCCCATTCCACATTTTTTATACACCTCCCTGGGAGAAAAATATCACAGAGCAGGGTTCATGACCAGGGGGCTGAGCGCCGCGCATCAAATCGCCATTCACAAACCATAAGAGTGTAAGATTAATAGAGGAGAGCCCTTCACCCTCGATTAAAGCACAGATGTTGAACAGGGAGACCCGTTCAGAGGCTGGGAACCCACATCCAGGTTGCAAGACTCAGTCTGTGTTTGGCTTGTTCGAGTGTTTGCACGTGCACATAGCTCATCTCCTTGCCTTGACATCGGCAATTCCATGCCCGTAAAGGCCTCACTCATTCACTCACTCACTCGTTCACATTCAGTCCCATTGTGCGTGGAGAGCAGCTCAGTGAATGGAAGACCTAGTTTTGGTTGTAGAAGCTGTAGGACCTGATCCACCATTGCTTCCCTTTGGGTCCTCTCCCTCACTGGAGGCCCAATCTACTGTACTGAAATGCATCTTATATCATTTTGTATAATTTGATGTTGAGTTAACTTAATTGATATTAAAGCAAACGCAAAGAGCTTGCGTTTACAGCAATGACACTACAGCTGCATTGAAATATTTTATAAAATGTAAGTTACCTTTATGCAGTGTTAATGTATTTTACTTTAAGCACACAAAGAACAAACATGGGGAATCAATTCCAGTAGCACATTCGTTTTGTCAGATAATATATAACACCCCCTGGCAGCCGTACTGGAAGCTTGTTCATTTGCACCATTAATCAGTGGCATAGTCTATATGATATAGTGTATACTGCATACTAGTACACGCTGTATAACAACTCTACCCACTTTGCAGAATTTCTTTATACCGACTAATAAATGTGCAGGGTTACAAAACAAAAAGGTTCTGTGACAGCACTTTCAATTCATTATCCACTTCTTATTTTGCATATATATATATTTTGTAGAATATAACTACCACAAAATGATTTTCGGAGGTACTAACGTTCCCCCAATTCACTATGGTATGGTGGCTTTTCATTTAAGAAGGACTTTGAGATTAGTTTAAGTAGGATTTGTGTAAAGATTCACATGCAGCACTGATGGAATAAATGTCAACAGAGGATCCTCAAGAAGATAGCGCCGAAGGATATGTTTGTATCTGTGTGTGTGTGTATGTGTGTGTGCATTTGTAGCTAGTGGTGACACTTGATCTTTATCACCATGGTTACCAAGAGGATAACAAACAACATGTTGCAGTCTCAACCCTAATTTCATTATTGAGCTTTTATATGCTTGCAGCCTGTCCTATCTTTTCTGTCTTCTTTCGAAAGTCTTCTTTTTTTTGTAGTTCCATTGAAACATTGGCTTAAATGCTGGTTAAATGCAAAACTGGGTATACAGTATCTATCATGTATGAATTCAGTTATACTCTCATAAAAGTAAAAAAAAAGTCCATCCCAGCTCTGACATCAATTCACTTTTTTTTTAAAGGCAGCCAATTTGACCTTTGTCTGCAACAGAGAAACCTACTACATTCTTTATTTTCTAAGAAGGCAGCATTTAAATGAAAAACAGAACAGAACCTAAGAGGGCCCAAGAATAGAGCCCCGAGGGAGAAGAGCTTACGAGCGTACCTTTACCATAAGCATAAGTTGAGGTGCTCTAGGTGAAATATAAACGTTATACTGAGTTCTATTGTGGCAAATGCAGCTGTGAGATCTTAAACCATAGGAATGGTGCAATCCCTGGAGCCAGAGTACAGCTTTCTCCAAAGCCAATGATAGAAACAGGAATTTGGAAGCTGAGCTAAATTTGGAGGTGACATCTCCCGTGGGGACCCGGGGTAGAATAGGTCCCTAGCACCCCCTTGCTGATCGTAAGAGGCGACAAATGGGGAGAAATGTGACGTGTTGCGTTGTAATGTGGTGTAGAGTGGTGTGATTTGATGGTGACGCACCTGTTTGTTTGCCATCTACCACTGAACAGTAGCAGAAGAAAAAAGGTGTCAAAATTAGTTTTTAAATTTTTTATTATTATTATTAATGTAGCTCTGCTGTGTGCCTGTAACTTCATGCCAGTGCAATGCCAGAAGCAAGATTTCTGTTCCTAATTATTTGGATGTTTGGTCCAGTAGTCTCATCTTTAAAATTAGAAAAAGGGGGTTAGATGTGTGCTCCATTGATTGCAATCTTGTAAACAAATACGAGCACCATAATAAATACTGATTACTGCCGACATGACGCAGGCATCCAGTAATACCAAACTCATGGCACAAAGGTCATTTTATTTCCTGACAGCAACACTGAAGTATTCGATTTGTAAGGATTTAGCAGCTGCAGTTGAGTTTAGAGGGACATTGGTTTGTTTGTGCCAAACGCCATGGTAGGGCAGGGTGGCTACGTGTTTGCATGTGGTATGTGTAAATGTTATGTATATACAGAGAGAGAGAGAGAGCTGATGTTAAATGTTGAGTGCAGGGTGGGAGTAGAGCTCCAAATGATGATGCTGTTAGGTCCACAGAGGTTCACACCCCCTCAGTCTCATGGTGATTCATTGGCTGCTACACTCCTCTGCTCAGATGAGCCTCATCAGAGATGCAAGTGAGCTTGGGGATTTGGCTGTAAATGATAGGTTGGTGAGGAATTAACAGTGTTTGCCTGAAAACAGTGTTACTTTATCATTCTATTCAGGCAAACAGCAATAATCTGCTTGCGGACAGATTCATTTAGAGCATTAAAATTATAATATCAGTATATATCAGCAGCACTGAAAACAAAATGGGCAAAAGAAGAGGATTTAACAGACGGGACGTGTTCAGTATATTAAATAACCAGGATTTGCTGACCTGGGGTCATCATCAGATAGAGGAGAGGAAGGACTTTACTCTTTATTGTGTGTTTCCAGGTGAAGGTTCCACTGTGTAATAGGATGAGACTGACACCTGCTTTCACACATTCAGTCCAGTCTTATCCACTTAACCTAAACACCTTTTACCTGGCGCCGTACTTGAACATATGGCGTGTATATGCATGTTTCTGACATCTCAAGAGTCGTGATTCTGTGGATTTTATAGTTCATTTTTGCAGTTTATACAACATTTTGATATTTCTGCAGTCATGGCCACTACATCTCTTCTGCTCATTCTGAGCCAAGAGAGTGGCTGGAACAGTTCTCCGAAATGTTGCACAGAAACTGTTGTGACTTTTGCTCTGCACATGGCTGAACAGCTAACATGTAATTTGATGTTTACGCAGAGGAGACAGAAGAGCGAGTATGTAAATGCTGGAGAACCACTGGTCACAGTTTGACTCTGTACTGTATGTGAGTAAATACTTTTGGTTACATTTCGAGCTTTTAAAAAGGAGATAAAAAGGAGATTCTATTTAGACCCCCTGGCAATCTGGGCAAATGCAGCTATGCTAAAGTTTAGTCTAATTCTGTCGGACAACCATGTCATAAATGCACACACACACACATACACTCGGACAAACCCCCATCTCACTCCAGGCAGCATGCCCTATCCCTCTAGGCCCCATTATATCCTAATGGGATTGCCATGGTAAAAGTTGCCCAATAATGGAAATAATGAAATCAGCAAGGGCCCAAAGAAAGATTACTGGTCCTCCAGCAGGCAGCATCCCCAGCCAGACTGCATCCTCTCCCGCCATCCCGGTCTCAGGGAGGGACAATGGAGGGGAGAGAGACAGACGAGGTGATTCACTGACAGGTCCTGGGGTGGTATCGAAGTGGGCAAAAAAAGAAGTGACTGGTAAAATTAAAAAAAAGAAAGAAAGACAGCGGTAGGTTGGTAAAGAGAAAATGGGAAGTTGTGTTGTTCATTGTGTTGACCAAAATCAGAGCAGTCATCTGATTGCCAGGGCCATTTAGTCAACATCAAACCATTCAGTGACACAGTTTTTACACACCAGTCGCTCACCAACAACAAATAGTGTGTAGAAGACCAGGGTTGGAGATAAACACAATCAAAGAGACGAATTATGAGATGTGCCTGCACATTTCCTCTGGGACAGGAAGTGGGAGCAGTGACAACAGGAAGCCAGCGTGAAAACAACAGAGGATTCCCACAGCACCCCCCCATCTTCGTCTCTCCTCCATTTCCTCGCTGCCTTCTTTCTTCCTCTCCTCTGTCTCCTCTTCACACCTCTCCATCAGCTCCTCTGAAAGCTCACAGTCAACACACCATGGCGTCTCTGGGGTCTGCGGCTGCTTGTCTCCAGCTACAAGACAGATGAGAGCATGTGGAATGTGTGGAATTGCTGTTGCATTTGTGTGTGTGTGTGTGTGTGTGTGTGTGTGTGTGTGTGTGTGTGTGTGTGTGTGTGTTTGTGTAAGAGGGGAGGGAGTGCTAGAAATGGTATCTGCTGTATTTGAATATAAAAACTAACCACAGCATGCAGATTAAACTTAGAGCTTTATCTCAGACAGCTATTTTACAGCATTTCAGCAAACCTGCAGCACAAAGAAATAGAAATGTTTGTCCTACAGGCGAGGAAAACAAATGTTTCAGATTTTGGATGTTGCAAAGCTTAAAGGATAAGTTTTGCGATGTGCTTTATTTTTCATATAGCCTCCAATCAAACATCGGTGAATTGATTCTAGTACAATGTTTATACGTATGTGCCATTCGTGTTTGTGTTTTTCTTTAAATGTGTAACTTTGACTACCATCACCATTTAACATAATTGTTTTTAGAAACATTCTACGTTCTAAGAAGTTTATTATTATATTATTTTTCTACCATTATCCAAAAACATTACCTCTATAAACTATTGTATACACTATAACTTAACACATCAGTGGGCTGCACTGTTGCACTGAACACTTTTTCTTCATGAATGTGGTCCCTGCAGTTATTTTTGATCCCACGTACACCATCAGTTCTTGTAAATACTTACCTGAGCACCAAATTGTGTAATGATCCACAGCAAAAAATAGTCCCCAACAAAAGCACTACTTGGTCCCTGTTGAGCAATGTTTGCTAAAAACTATGAGGCCCATTCAAAATTCATTTCATACAAAGCCTTGTTGTTCAACCCTGGTGAATTCTGACAGATAACGAGGAGTGATGTAAACAGAGTTTCCAGGAGTGGAGGATAACACCTGTGTCACTTCATCCTCTTTCATATTAGCGATCAGTAGGTTTCCAGGAGCCTCTGGTTCGTGAGAATGTGACGCTGGACGTTATTGTTCCTCTTTCTGTCCTGAGGCGACTAAACAATCGAGAGGGATGAGGTCATGTGTCTCTCATGTCCCTTTTATATGTCCCCCGACTCTCTGTACACAACTCCCATCACTGCTCCCCTCCTTCGCAGGTCATTTGTCTTTGAACCAGCAACCTTTTTCTCTCTGGTCTGCTTGTGCTCTACTCTTTAATTAGTAGAGGAGACGCGGTGCCTCCAGGCCCCCTCTTGCTAATTTGGCAGCGCCCCACATCAGAGACACAGGGTGGCGGTGGGTGACTGCGAGAGGGGTTGTTTTGATGTTTTAGGGGAGTGTGGTGCCACACCTCCAGTGGAGCTGCAGAGACAGCAGTCTGAGGTCCCCGTGGATAAATGACAGGTTAGCACGCCACCTGAAGCAGACAGCATTGTGACTGGTGTGTTATCACCAGCAGGGACACAATAAGATGCCAATCTGTCTTCCACTTTCCCCTTCAACTGTGACCAAACATGCATGATGTGTTTTCTGATTCAGTTTGATCCCTTAAACTCTTAATAAGCGTGTACGCATCTGTCTTATGTGTACATTATTTTGTAGGACTCTCCCATGTACTCCTGTGTGTGTGTGTTTGTGTAGATGTGTGTTCCTCAGACACTCAGTATCCTGCCCCTCCCATGCCTTAGGCAGTGTGTGTGTGTGTGTGTGTGTGTGTGTGTGTGCGTGTGTGTGTGTGTGTGTTAGAGTCTCTAAATGCAGCTCTGTTTGTTTGGGTTATGGTTCATTTCTGTTTATTTCTCTGCAGAGATTTTGATAGTTTCCTCTTCTGTGAGGGTTCAAACTTGTTGACTCGTGCAGTTTGCCCTTTGCGTCAGTTCTGCATGCAAGTTTGTTTGCTTCTCCGAGGCTGCAAATGCCTGTTTGTGTGTTTGTACGTATGGATTTGTGCATGTGTGCGGTCGCTTTCCTCTTTCCTGCTCGTGGCCATTGTCACCAGATGTCAGTGCCTGGGAACAGAGGCAAACAATGGTCAGCAAGAGCCAAAGGCCAATCGCCTGGGGAGGGGCGACACCAGTCTGCTGTCCTCTAACAGGTTTATGTTTCATCCACCCTGTCATTTCATCAACCCGTGTGTGAGGGCGACTGTTTCAGGTGTCTTCTCTCACCCCAGGACACTGACGTAAAATAAAGGGAAAAAAGGCGTATATATAAACATATATATAAAACATATATATATATATATATATATATATATATATATATATACAAACAGCAGACATTGAAATTGAAAGGTAAAGTAGAGGCTGAATCAGTGGCACTGATTTGAGGAAGAGGGCGGGGCACAGTCGAATAATAACATGCTGTACTGTATCACAAGGAAGGGCTGAGAATATCCTGGAACAGAGATAATACCCAGGAAGCCATTCCCCTGTGGCCACACGGTTTGAGCCAAACAAAAGACAAGCCTAACTGCAATCATGATGGAAGACAGATTGGTATCTTGCTTCCAAAGCCCTGACAAAGCAGAGAACCAAACAGCGAGGGGACCCTTGGGAAAATAAGCTCAGTGACAGTAACGTGGCCTGTGGTGTCAGCGTGAGGTCAGCGGAGGAGGCTCGCACGCAGAACATGCTTTGTCACCACCCGTGACATGTGTGTGTGTCTATCTGATGGACGGTGGTTTGAGCAGGCACCAGTTACGCATAGACACCTGTGCTAGCTTGCTTCAGTTTGCACAGGGAGTTTTGTAAATAACATTTAACTGGAAGACGCTGGTAGCTATTTGTCGTGTAGGTGGGTCAATGCAACCCTGGGTTTTACAGATTTGTGTGTCTATGTGTGTGTGTGTGTGTGTGTGTGTGTGTGTGTGTGTGTTTGAAGCGCCATGGCAGGTTCGCTTGTAAGCCAGCAATTACAGTAATTGATCTGCGGTGGAAAGAAAACAGCAGGCAGGACATGCATTGGTTGCTTGTGTGATCAGGCCTGACCTCCCACAGAGAACAAATACCTATTGTGGCTGATGAGGAGAGGACATAAAGGTTAAGGACGAGGGTCTCTTTCATGGCCCCAGTTAACCACAACAGTTGACAAAGGCCAAAACAAAAGAGAAAAAGGGTTGATTTAGGACGGTGCAGCTCTTCAGCTGACACTCACATGCTCTGTTGTCCCACTAGGGAAATATTATAATGTCCTTAAATGTGCCTGTTTGCTGTATTTCTGTGTTAGTTTTTTAGAAAAGGGCCCACGTTGCAGTGAGTTTTCCTCAGTGGTGAATGGGGATCATATTTTAACTCGTTCACTGGTTGGAGGGACAGGTCAGAGGGCCGAGTGGGAAGCAGAAGGGTGCCTGTGTTGTTTTGGAATGCTAAACGGACACCAACACAAGGCTGTAAAAAGGTCAGCATCGTGAGTGGCCACTCTTCAAACTCTGTGCCCCGCTGCTCCGACAAAGGTTTCATTTTGGAGGGCCGTTGTGATGATATTCTCTCAACTATCACTCTATTTCTTTAAGCCCTCGCTTCACTCCTCCCTTCATCGCTCACTTCCACTATGTCTGTGCACCCCCCCACCCCCGCCCCCACCCGCTCCTCCTGCCCGTGTGCGGAGGCGCACGTGGTGAATGTTGCCTAATTACCCACGAACACCAACAGCTGAAGCGGTCCTCCGAGAACGATGTAAATCGATGACATTTATGAAAATGTCAGTTTTCAGAGGAAGGGAACCCCATTATAGCTGAGCTGAT
The DNA here is from genome assembly GCA_016785345.1 of Trinectes maculatus. Lineage (NCBI taxonomy): Eukaryota > Metazoa > Chordata > Actinopteri > Pleuronectiformes > Achiridae > Trinectes > Trinectes maculatus. The sequence goes on from JAFBJQ010000288.1 coordinate 543,038, forward strand.
CTATATTGTGTCCACGCGTTTTTCCATCTTTATGCTACAAGTTTAAAAAAGACTTTGTTTGGTTTTGTCGAGTACTCTGATATGACCAAATCCACCAACCTGCGTTTTTTCCCCCCAATAAAATGCAAATAGATCAACTTAAAATGTGCCTGTACATCTACATCATCACAACATCTCTTCATCATTGCAGTTGCAAATTAAAGCACTTACACAATTACAATCGCGAGTAACGACATCACACGTCACATTTCATCGCCGAAATGATCAGTCGAGAAAACGATCACCTGACTATAAACCGTTATCTCATCAGTTGCAGGCCAGTAATTTACAGATGATCAAAGACCTTTACAGTGAATGGAAACCCCCCTGTTGTTGTTGTCCTACATTTCCTTAAACAGACATTAGCTTTTCTTTTGTCATTTGTTCTTCCCTCCTTTTCGGCTCGCGGACGAGTCAGTGTTTGTTGTGGTTTGCCCCTCGGGCTTACAAAAATGTCTGACCCCCCGTCCCTGTCTCTCCTCTGGAAGCCGAGCTTGTTATGTGGCTTTATGACTAAGCTCGCCTCCTTGTTTTGACATGGATGTTGCCTTTTAATTAAAAGAGCATGGGGCTGTGTGACATGGAAGGATTTGGCCTGTGTTGTAGGGGGAGGCGAGAGACAATGTGCCTCGAGGACATCCATACCCCCTGAGCTATATGGTCTCTCTTAAATCTTTACCTTCACACTGTGACCACATGACTCCCTCCTGCTTCGCAGCATTCCTCTATTCTCCGTCTCCGCGGCACGTGACCCGACTGGTCCACCACAGCCTTGTGAGCTGTTTGGGCTTGTGACACACATGTGAACTTTCAAGAGGATGCAACTATTGTAATCAGACTGTGTCAGGCTTTCATACCATAGTCTACAGCTTTGTTGCCCCGGGGCCAAACACCACAGGACCCGAGTGGAACCTCAGGTCAGCCCACATAACGACACCGCTGTCCTTGAAAACGTTAAACGCTGGCTTGAAGTCTTAAAGAGGATGTTAAGTCGTTTTTTGAAATGGGCTTCTTTTGTCACTGTGCTGGTACGCCGGCACCTTTGAAACTCCACACAGGGTCACTCAATCTCTCAACTGTGTTTCCTTCCTCTCCAGCTCCCCCTGACTGAGGGCGGAGAGGTGGAGCAGGGGCGGGAGGGACCTTCAGAGATTCCCCTGTGCGTTGGACTTGAAAGTTTCTGTCTCTGTGAACTTTACATCAAACGGCCATGAGCTACTGTTGCCCCTTTGAAGTGGCAGAGGAGGGGGGCTCGGAGCTGAATGCAGGCCTCTGCCTCGACATGTTCCGATACAGAATGGACTCTGTCGGTGTTTATTAAAAAGCAGCGGCGATAAAGGTCTGCTCAGAATGGCACAAGATCAAGGCTAAGGACTTATCTCTTGGTTACTGACACACATGGGAGCATCTATAGGACCACTACTGTTAGGCTACACACACAGTACTCCAGTATTCCACGCACAGCTATCACAACTACTACTGCTGCTACTTCAACTCCGTGTTCTGCCTCCGCTTAAAAATAACTGCTGATACAATACTAATGCTAACGACACAACATTACTCAGTCAGTTAGCAAGGAAGTGTGTACTGTCCACTCCCCTCTCTGACGTCATACAGGTTGTTACCAATGAGGATCCCAATATACCATAATACATGGAAAATAATTTTCATTCATTTGTTTATATTTACAGTTTATTGCATTTCTTACATCTCAGTGAAAGATGTCTGCAACATGTGTGCAATTGTGCAACAGACAGACAGATAGATAGATAGATAGATAGATAGATAGATAGATAGATAGATAGATAGATAGATAGATAGATAGATAGATAGATAGATAGATAGATAGATAGATGTTGTTATTATAGTATGTGGGTCTATTAAAGCCCTTTTACATTAGTCATCGGTGTTTTGTTTTGTTTGTTTTGTTTAGTTTTGGTGCGCGCGGGCACAGGGACCATGCGGACTCCTCAGACGGGGGAGGGGGAGGGGGGCTCCCTGCTCCCTGTTTCCCATGCGCCACCATCCACTGACATTGGCCACTGCTCCACATTAAACACCCCGCATCCACTTCACAGGAAAAACAGAGGAGCCATCTGACAAGAGCGTCCGTCCGCCGGCAGCTGCCTCACTTTATACTGCGCCCACACAGCAGCCACGCAGAGGAAAGAAACGACTGGGCAACATGGCCAAAAGTGAGGGACAAAGACTAAGTTTGAAGAGCGAGGAGTTTTTCTTCGACTCCGAGGCGTCCCTCTTGGACCAGCAGGATTTCGACATGTCCAGTTGCCCGTTCAATGACGTCTTCAGCTCCAAAGACTCCCACATGGAGCAGATCAACACTTTTCTGAAAAACGTCCAGGTGCTGCTGGAGGCGGCTCGGTTCCTGGAGAGCGCCGACAGGAAGGACGGAAGTGAGTTTATTGTCCCCTGCGTTCGGTCCCCATGTCCATTCGCCTTTAACGTTTTCAGGGAAACAAGACTTCATTGTCAACAGAGTCAGACAACAAAGAGCTGAGTTCATCCATCTGAGCACCGCTGTCTGCTGTGGGCACAGTCTGTGTCTGGACTCAGACTCACCCCTCGTCCAAGTTAACGCAGAGCTTTTATTTTCATGGCGTGTTCTGATCTGCGTCGCGTGCATGTGTGGTGTCACCGTGCATCGCCCTGCGTCTGCACAACTCTCAGTCATTTCCTCCACGCAGTACAGATACAACAATATGACATCATGATTAGGAGTGTGTGTGTGTGTGTGTGTGTGTGTGTGTGTTGGCTGCCGCTCCGATATGATAAATCTGACCACATTGCAGCGCCCTCCAACTCAGTTATCGATGATGTCATTGTGCCCCTGCAGACTCGATCAAAAAAACTAAATATAAAACAGGACATAACTGACTGGTTAATCGGACATTAATAAGGCACGCGAGTGTTTGGCTGTTTTAATTGCTCGTCTATAATGTATAAGGGATTTCTAAGGGTTGAAGCCAGTGGATATTGCGTTGCTTGCATATGGCACGATGGCTCGAATTACAGGTGAACCATGGCCTGCATGTCGTTACATGGTGGATCACATCAAATATATATAACATCCAAAACGTTGCTGACCCCGTTTCATTTTTGACAAGTCATACTTTCTAAAGACACTGAAATGCGGGTTGTTTGTAGTCGCTGGCGTGTGTATCAGTCAGTGCAGGGGAGTTGTCGTGCAGACAGCTGGGTATGCGTGCTAAAGCGTTGTTAAAGTCCTGTGAGTGGTGTCATCGACTGCAGCTAACGTAACGTGGGAGTTTTGCAGGAGCAGATCTCAGCGGCTCCTCCGCTGCTCTGCTTCTCGATTGTTTGCTTCCTGTTATTTGTGGGTGTGTCGCACTGGCTTCCACATGGCGCAAAGCTCCTCTGCGATTGGTCAGGTGAGAGCTGAACCCCCGAAGCCTGTCAAAGTGTTCCACCAATCAGACGCACCGGTTGGGGCGACGTCACGTGTTGCTGGGCCTGGCCTCAGCCGGCAAGTACACGCCCACGGTCCCGTTGGATCATGGGACTTGTAGGGTGGTAGAGGACAGCGGCATGAACGCCTGCGTGCGTGTGTGTGTGTGTGTATGTGTGTGTGGTCGTGTCATCGGCTGCAGCTAACGTAACGTGGGAGTTTTGCAGGAGCAGATCTCAGCGGCTCCTCCGCTGCCCTGCTTCTCGATTGTTTGCTTCCTGTTATTTGTGGGTGTGTCGCACTGGCTTCCACATGGCGCAAAGCTCCTCTGCGATTGGTCAGGTGAGAGCTGAACCCCCGAAGCCTGTCAAAGTGTTCCACCAATCAGACGCACCGGTTGGGGCGACGTCATGTGTTGCTGGGCCTGGCCTCAGCCGGCAAGTACACGCCCACGGTCCCGTTGGATCATGGGACTTGTAGGGTGGTAGAGGACAGCGGCATGAACGCCTGCGTGCGTGTGTGTGTGTGTGTATGTGTGTGTGGGGTTGGGGGGGGGCAACTAAATGACACATCGGGAATATTTGTCTTTTGTCCAAAACATATCAACAACAGCGTTTATCGAATTGTAATTGTTAGACGTCAGACATATTTGAGATTGTACTGTCAGGGCGCCACAGAAAACACGAGCAGCCCTCACCAGTGTTGGTCATTAATTGGAAACAATGTTTAGTATTTCCTTGTTATCTTTGGTTTCATTGCCATTTTCTTTGGTTTCATTGCCATTTTCATTGAATATGAAACAATAACCACGATTAATAATCAGTACATTATTTACAAATGATTCCTGCAGACCTCAGGATTTAGCTCGTTAAAGTGGACGCCCTTAAAAACTCGGTTTCCCAGAATGCATCACGGGCAGGCCGGCCTCTCCGTTTGGTCCCCGCCTCTCAGCTGTGCAGCTAGGTAAACAAACAGGAGAGGAGAGGAAACGAGCAGCGGCAGGCACTCTGCTGGCGCTGCGTTCCCGAGGGGAAGTTTTATATTGTTTATATACGTTTTTGTATAAAAAAAAGATATTGCGTTTCCTACAAACTTTAATACTTTGATACAGTTATTTTGACATTTTCATAGAAGAAAACCTGGCAAGAATTGGCTGTAGCTTGCTAGCTTGGAAACACTGGATTTACTCCCCCTCTGTTTTCGACAAAGGCTGCTGATGAGCCAGCGAAGAGAATTCAAAAAACAATAATACGACGCTTTTAAAGGACAATCTAGTGAAGTAATAACTAGTGCACCGTTTCCCTTTACATATAAAAGTGACCGTTCGTCGGCGCCGTTTGCAGAGCTAACATTAACCCATAAAGGAAGCATAGCTAACGTTAACGGCCGCAGGAGAGAATGACGGCCGTTCAAATGATAAATATCCAACTGTTACTGGAAGCTGCGGAATATCTAGAGAGGCGAGAAAGAGGTAATTGTTTTGTTCAAATGTTTCTAAGAACAGGAAGTACTGTCGGTAGCTTTTTCCCTGTTGCTTGGAGATGGGTTCCAGTGTTTTACCGGAGGGATCGATCCATACGATCGGGTAAAAAGTGAGTGAATTGGCCCACAGCTGACCGTTAACCACTGATTTTCTTCCAACAGAGTGTGAACATGGCTATGCGTCCACGTTTCCGTCAGATCAGAACACAAACTACCAGAGGCAAAGGAAATTCCGAAATAAGAAGTTCAACAGTAACCACAATAGGTAAGAGACTGCCCTCTATCATACAGCCATTTTGGGGAACTTGTTTTTTTAAAACACCGTTTGTTTGATTTCATTAGTTAATCTGTGTGTGTTTTTACCGGGACGATGTGTGTGTGTGACAGACAACATGTGATTAGGCGCCCGCTGCCAACGCTTTATGGCAAAGGCTTGGTAAACAAGAGAGTTGTCACCAAAGCGAAACCAATCTCTGGACCCGGAAATCGAGTGTTTTCATAAAATTAAAGTTTGCAAAATGCCATTAAAATAACTTGTTTGTGAAACATGTAGGGGCATGTTTGATCATTATGTGCAAATGGGATGGTCCAATCCCCTGCGTTTACTGGCTTTTGGGGGAGGGGTGACAGCAACGGCTCTGCTAGCTTTTCATCAGCTGATTGTCAAACGCACCGCAGTGGCCGAGGTTAGGGATCGTGGTAAAAGTGACTCCTCTAAAACAAAAGTGAAAGTCAGGTTTAACGTTGTCTAGTATGCTCACATTTGACTAAATAAACATGGAAACTATTTACTGATTTAAAAGTGACTTATTTTTATGAATTGCTGGTACTTATGCCCTCTTTTCTGTCTGCCTCGTGTATTCTACACTGCGAGAGAAGGGGATAGCTTTGTCTTTTGCCCTTAAGGTGAAGAGCGGCTATTTATGGCCAGTGTTGTTTGCAGACATCTAAAGGTGACTACATGGAGCCCTTTTCTAGAAAACCATCGATTTGCTGTTTACCTCCTTAAACAGTTGTGTTTGACAAAGAGAGGGAATTGGTGTATGTTTTGCACCGATCCACAATAGATCAAACGTTTCATACATTTTTATAAATTCTGATTCGTTCCTTGTTGTATCAGATAATCAAACCCTTAGCCGCCATCAAGCTTAAGGCCGTTGTTGAGCACAGTGCTTTCACTGATGACAGAAACTTGCATTTAGTAGCCAGAGAAGTGAGAGAGAGTCACTCCAGTTAAGAATCACCGGCATTGTGTTTTCTCTTAATGCATGGCTGCTTACATTCATCTGTTCAATGACAGCCATACATCAGATGCAAGCTCCTCTCTCCCTCTCTTTTTCTGGGCCTCTTAATATTAATGCAAGAGCGGGCCACAAACAGGAACCGCGCATTACTCATCATGTGCGCAGAACGCTGCCTAGTTCTGCATAGCAACAGTCATGATCATACATACTGTCGGTCTGAGGACATATTCACAACGCGTCCTACCACAGTTACCACAATTTACCTTAACTAATGATGTTTTAGAGGAATTTGCCAGTTTGTTAAAAATTAAATCGTAAAAAACAATAAGCTCCCCTGTGGTGAACAATCTCAGATTAGAGATGAGCAGGCCTGAAAGATTTTTATACGTAGGAGAAAAAATATCTGGAGAGAGCACAGAGCCTATGCATGAATTATTTTTTAAGTTGGTCTTTGTCACATTCACAACTCGGTTTGTTCAGTAACACCATTTAAGCACCTGTCACCATTTGACAGCCTCACATTGTGATGCAGTGATTATAAATTAAATACATTTAAACACAGAATAATTATTATATTAACTTGAGACTTATTTCAAATATACAGCAGTTTGCTTTCTGGCATCAGCATGCTCCAGCTTTAGCTACCTTCTCTCTAGCGTGTTGAGGCTTAAAGTGATGAGCTTATCTGACCGTGTCCTCTGTTGCCTACTGTTTATAGCAGTGTTCCTTTATCTTATTGACCCACTCTATGTGTACGTGTATGCACGCGCACACTTTTGCAATGCTGCTGCAGTTGTGTGTGGCTTTGAACACATTTATAATCTTTTGAATTGTCGTGGAGGTCCAGACACACAGATAACTGATCCAGGATGCAGGGAGAGGAGTTTGAGGTGTTCAAATCTTATGGAAAAGCAATTGATCTCTCAGAAGGTCATAACATATGGTGTACGTGTGGTGTCTCTGTGTGGTGACTTGGACCAGGGCTGAACTTTGGACTCTTCTGTTTTCGGATTAGTATATAGTGTAAGTAACTTCTTAGTTTCAGCACCACCTTTTTAAACATTGATGTTTATGCCTACCACCATTTTTATCCCGGATGGCACTCTTTCCATAGTCATGCATGACTGTTATGTGTTGAAAGCTGTGAAGAGGAGACATGCGAGCACTTAGGGTCTCATAGGTTTTCAGGAAATGGCCCTGTGTTTCGCTGTGACAGCAGCTGCTCAACTTGGCCATTGACCTTGTCATGCAGAATCAAATATTTTGTCACATTGGACTCAACATATCAGTCTTGCAGCATACCCAACAACATTATTGAACATTAATGTAGTCAAATTAGGACATATGGTATTTTTATTGGCGTAAATATCTATTCCTCTGAGGCTGTTCCAAAGCTTCAGACGGAGAGATGGTTCCTCCTGCTACAGACGCACACATATGCCAGATGCAAAGAACCAGTGCCCCTTGAGGCAAGGTGGAGTGCAGTTTGTTTGGATGGGAACACTGGCATCAGGAGGAGGGCTTGTCTCTCTTCAGTATGTTGCCACACACAGACACAGTTTGGGACCAGCTGATTCATTTTGCATTATTAACAGAGCACTAAAGCCTGGGTGCTGCATGCAGAGGATGTGTGTGTGTGTGTGTGAATTTAAGTGAGCATAAGTGGTTGCAGTGTTTCTCAGACAGACACACACACACACACACACACACACTCAGAGTTGTGCTGTGCATTATCGAGACAGAGGCTGTATAATGCCACAGTGGATGCGTGTCTGTCATAATTTGTTAGTGTGATGTCTCCAGTGTTTGTCTCACTTTGGATTCATTATTAAAATCCTAAATGCTGCCCCCTTTTATTTACCTCATATAGTTATTTGCTTAATATTGCACCATGTAATGGAAAGGTAATGCATTTTCAATAAGGTATGGTAAGGTTGCTCTATATTTAATAACCTCTGTTTCTGTCATCGCAGGTCTACACATAATGAACTGGAGAAGAACAGGTGAGTCTGCATTAAAATTTCAAAACACTTGACCTTTAAATCATAGAGCAAAGCCTGCAGGCACATGCACACACTGCACTGACATGTGAACAACTATGTCCTCTTGCCAGACAAGAGTCTGACCCATTTTCAAGTCAGCACTTCCTATTCAACAGGTCCAGGGAAAAAGTAAAGAGTGACTGAAACGTGTTCACTAGTGGACATTCCCACTTCCCTTTTCACCCCCTTCTCCCTCCTTCTGCGCACTCTCTTTATACCTTTTAAAGTAATACAACAGTTTGATTGCCAAAGGGCTTTGAGTTATATGGGCAGGTGAGGGCATATGGTGGCAAGGCTGAAATTAGAGTCAAAAGTCCAATGCTTGTTTTGATAGAAAGTTTTTTTGATAAGTCAGTAGTGGTGGAAACAAAGCTGGCCCTGTATCTGGATAAAATGGCCTTTCTGTCTAATGCAAGCCTGAACATAGTTCAGTACTAAGTCATATCTCTGCCTTCAAGATAGTATCTACATAGATAGAGTTATGGGGTATAGAGGGAGACCTTCAATAATGATGGTTGTCCACATCATCTTCTCCAAACACTAGTTTCTTAGAAGCCCTTATCAGATCGCATCCGCCGCCCACATAGGTTGTTTGTTGGTGTTGTGTTTTGTGACTTTGCAAGGCCTCAAGAGTCAAGCTTTCAAGGGGTTTCTTCAACACCATAAATAAGAGTGGCCAGACTTGCAGGATTTATGGTACGTAGAAAAAAAAAGGCTGCCCTCCATTTCATTATCTTTGTGGGTGTGGGTACAATGAAAGGATGTGGGTGGATGGATCCATTCAGTGTAATTACATATCACCTCGGCCTGTTTTTCTTCACCATTCTCCCTGGCAGCGTTGGCTAAAAAGATGGGAACACTGGAAGGAGAGGCGTTCAGAGAGTTAAATATAGACAAGAGTTGATGTGTCATCTTGAGGCTCATATGCGATGCACCACAAGGCCAACTGGTCCACTGACTGGCTTTGGCAGATTGCAGCACCCATGTGGGGCTGCATCCCCCCCCCCACGCCTCCCCGCATCATTCCACCCACACAAATAAATTTCAATCAAAGGTGCCGGAAAAGTTGTTTGTTCGTACAACACTGTGTGGTGGCTTCTTTGACACTCCTTCCACATTTCCACAGCCAGTCTTTCTAGTTTGTGCCTTTGACCAGACCATTTATAGGCTATAATCATCTCTGCAGATCAGAACAGACTAAAAGTAAAGTCTGTAGACGGCAGAACAGAAGGTGTCTGTACTGGCTCTGGTATGGTATAGCAGTGAATTATGGCTGCAGCCCTGATACGAGCCATTAGATAGATTATTTAATTAAGCAGCAGAATGAAACTCCATGCGTCATAAAACTGATGCTGGTGAATGTAAAAGGAGGCTACCGAGGTGATTTAGCTGCACGTTTTAGCATTTTGACTTTTCACTCTTTTCACGTAACCAATATTCTCTGAAACTTGCATCTTCGGACTTTTCCTGGCTCCACTTGATCCATTCAGCCATGCAGACTTGGAATGCAGCAGCAGAACACATTAGGCAGGGAACAAGTTGTCCTCTACCACACGATACTATACCTCTTCCAGATACTGAAAGTCTGACCCCCCACACCCCTGCCTTGGTTGTGAAATCAACACAGTGAGTGTGAACCATGTAGCTGAACAGCACGAAAGTCATCTGAATTTCCATTAGCAAAGAAAGAGATTAAAAATTAAAACGATAATCAGGCTTTTTTTTTTACGTACGCTCAGTTTCAGAATCGTTAATAATCACTCCTTTTTTTGCCAGCAGTTAATCCTGTTCCCTTTAACTCCACTATAAGCTAAATGTATCAGACATTGTTTTTTAACCGAGTGTGTCAGTCTTACTATGATTTTACAACAGCAGCAACAGCATTCGTTCCGTCTCAGCAGACAGCCAAGATTTGTAAATCGCAGGCAGCTCCTTCATTGAGTCTGACAGAAGCCTTTTTTTTTTAGAACCTTTACCAACCCTATGTATCTGCTGCCGATGAGACGATTTGTCTTGCACGGCTACCACAGGTCTTGATAACCTCTGTGACAGGCAGAGCAGGCTGCGTGACAGCGGAGACCACAGAGTCCGGGTAAAGGCAGTGGAAGAGAGGGAGACAAAAAGCCCTCATTGTGGATGCTCACACTGTGCAGCAGGACCAGATAACGCGGAGGCTCTGCCGCTTTGATCATGTCGCCCCTAACAGCCCTATTTCAATTCCACATGTCACCACTAAATTACACTGCCTTGGTGGTTTAACAGTAAAACGCTTGTATGCCTGCTTGTTGTAGTTTTACTGCTTTGGTCTCACGGCCTTATGCCCATTAGGGCTCTTTCTTTTACCCTTTCGGATGATGAATCTGTTTATGGATAATCAATACAACACACTTTTACACGTCCATGTTAGAAATCCACCAAACAGACATTTATCATGTACCTTCCTCCACCTTTGTAACTCTTTTTGATATTGCTCATTAGACCTGGTCTATCATACTTATACAGTGTGAGTTAAATACCTTTCTGTGTGTGCCTATGGAATATTAAAAAGGCTCGCTCTTGCACACCAGAGGCAGCAGACTGTTGTCCTTGGGTGGCTGGTAAAGAGCATTCATGATGCTTACCCTTTTGGGATTTTGGCTCAGTTGTATGTGAAATGACAAATGAAGACAGTCGCACCTTGTTTGCAATCGATTCTTGGTTTGTGGCTGTTCATGAATGTTTTTGTTTTTTTGTTTGGCCAAGTGCTTTTCAGTGAAGGTCTATTTCTCTCTCTTCAAAGTATACGAGTGAATCAGGATTTCAGCCCTTCATGTTTTTTTCTATTTTTTCCTCAACATTGTCACTGTTGTTTCAGCCTTGGGGTTGGATGTTCAGTCAGACGTGAATAAGCCAGGGCTCCTTGTAAAAAGCCAAACTGCTGCACCAGGCGTTCCGTTGTCCTCCGTGTGAGTGCAGCCTATTCCCAGGCTCTGCTGCAGGGTGTATAACTGGGACCATTTGTTCTGATCAACGTGCCGACTTGTAAGCTTTTCTTGGCTCAGAAAAGCAGCTTAAGGGACTTGATCTTTGGTCTGGTGAGCACAGCTAGAGCATGCACACGTGCTGGGGGAACGCCCCCAGCCCCTCAGCAACCTTACCACCTCTGCTCCGCCCTCCCCATGCCACCCGGTGCTAGTCTTTCATAGACCCGCTGGCCTCGGCTTAGTTAACTACAGTGTCAGAGGACAAGGAAGTTATTGACAGGCTGATGGGATAAGAAGAGAGATAGGTCAAACACACCTGACTAAGGGATGTCTTGAGCAGCACGCAACCCTGATCCACAGTTGCACTGTGTCAGTGTGTGTACACAGTAAGCATTTCCGCCCTATAATTAACACACTGAGGTATGAGCCAGTATCGGGGTAGATATTTGCAGCAGCCACCACACCGCATCCAGGTGGTGACAAATTGATGCTGTGATGTTTTTCCAAGTTTGGGTGACTTTGAAAATTTGGCACTCTTGCGCTGGTGTTAAAATAGTTATGCACATATTTACCTCTGCCAAGACAACGACAGTAAATAAAACCAACTACGGTTGTCTTGTGTCATTTAGTCTTCCCGCTGTGAGCCAAGGTGGACATTAGAGTATTACAGAATCCAGGTTGCTCACGGTATAAGGTGTTTGCAGTTTGGCTCTAAGTTACCAGTAAGAACTTTGCTATGAAGACGGCAGACTTGGTGTGGTTCTGTGGATGTATCCGGGCATTCCCGCAGGCTTGCTGTCACATGGTTGAAGGCAGGGTAGAGTCAGAGGTCACCAATGTTGTGCTTCACATCCAAAGAATCCATTCCCATACAGATAGTCCGTAGACAGGAGTAAAGAAGGCCTCACACAGGGGATTGGATTTCAGCACTTGAAGGCTCACCCACCACTCTCATCTCATCTTGCTCTTATGACCCCTTGACTCGTCTTATCTCGACGCCTTCTTGTTGTGCCCTTATCCTGCAAAGTGCATCCGTGCAGCATTCTGTGGGTAGACGGTATAACCAGAATGGAATAAGGCTGGACAGACATACAGGCTTTGTCAGCAGGTTTCAACCTGGGCTGTCTGACTCAGACCTTTTTTAATTATAACTTACTTAAACGGGAACATTTGTACTAAAATCTACGTGTTTGTCATTTCAAAACAGCGACTTTATGTACAGCCTTTAGTGCAACACACTGCGTTCAGTGTCCAGTTCCTCCCACACACTGTGTTGTTCAACCTGTGCCATTAACAACATTGTGTTGGCCTTTTTGATAAGCTCACTCTGTTCCCTTTGGATGAGGCTGCAATTACATACTGTTCCAGGAAGATATGCTGGTGTTTTCCTTCCTCCTTCCTGGAGCAGCTTGTCGTGTTAGGAGCGAAACTAATCGTTACCTAAAGGAGAGAGAGAAAGATAGAAATGGGGAAAAACTGGGATGCGTGAAGACACAAGACAGACTTAATTATACTAAATATGAGCGTGCTGTCTATTTTTAGCCGTACAGCTGAGGAAAAGCGGGGAAACACCACTGCTGTCTGACCAATCATAGCAGTTAGTTTCTCTCCAATGACAGCAGTGAGATGAAGAAGCAGCAGATCTGCCCACCTCTTATTCCCACAATAGCAAATCTGATTTTTACTCAGCATCTAAACATAGTGTAATTGCCATGAGTTGCCCTTTCTATGATAAGATGTTAACTCAAACCCCACTGGAACAACCTACATGTCACCCGGTCTTAGTCATTAGGTTAAATGTCACAAACAAGATATTTGTTCATTGAAAGCTAACGTAGAACATTTTGATTAGACCGTCTGTTGGATGTAGTAAAACTCCAATCCATATCTGTAAAGAGGATGTCGCCTTACAAGAAAGCCCCCTCCCACATTTGGCTGGTACATTTGGACTAGTGTCATTTTGATTTGTAATCCAGAGCCTCTGCCCTCACTCTGAGTCACATAGGCCTAAAGGGGAAAGTGAGGATTGTGGGGGGTCCTGAAGGCCATCCATCAGTTCTACAGTTATGAACCCTGAGGGCATTTACCACAACGTTAATCATTTCACACTCAAAGTGGTCACTAACCACATGTCGACCAACCTGTATTAGCCCCCCTGTCCTGAAGTGGCGCTAGTAATTTCAGTCTCCACTTTGGCAGCAGAAATTTTTTTTATTTAATAAATTAAATTAAATAAATTATTTAATTCTCATGGCAGTTTAATTAAATGTAACAGTTTGTATCTCCGTATATATTTTTTTGTCTCCAGACCTTTTTTAATGCATAGTATGTTTGCTGTGCATATTAAATGTTGTCGTTCAGTCGTTTTAGAGTTAAAATGATAATAGATTTATAGTAAAATGTGGGAAAACCAGAAAGCCTGTTACAAACCTTGCTCACTCATTCACTTTAAAACATCAAGTGTCCCGAATAAGCACATGGATGAAGATGTGTGTATTTTGTGCCTGATATGTACATGTCTTTTGCCAACGTGAAGTGTATTGATGACATCGCTCGTTTGACTTGACGTGATTCACTTACGTCCCCTCCTCCATCCTTCCTTCCATTCTCTCTTGCCCTCTGTCCTGCTAGCGCCATTGCTACCCCCTCCCCTACTCCGTTTCCCTTCCTGTTTCTACAGTCGTCCCCTTTTGTTAACTCCAGCTATTTGTCCCTTCATTTTCTTGTCTCTCTCTTCCGACCTGTGTCAGTGGAGCAGATTAAGAGGCGGTGGTGTGCACGTGTGAACTAATCCATGTGTTAGTGATGGGTTTCAGCCCTAGAGTCTCTTGTGGCAAACCCCCACCATCCCCCTACTCCACTGAACTCTGCACGTGTGCGCTTGTGTATGTGTATGTGCATGTGTATGTGTATGTGAGCACGTGTTTATGTCTGTGGCTGCATGAAGAGGGCAAATTACAGAACCGCTCTTTCATCCCTCACTTAGACCCATCTTTTGCATCATCATCATCATCATCATCCTTGTCTCCTCTGTTTACACTTTGACCGAATCCGTCCTTCATCCCTCTTCTTCACTGTTGCTATGCATCATGACGGATGCAGTTTGTGTCTTAGGCCAGCTTCAGTGGGTTTAGCTTTAATGTACTTTACACTTTATTTAGCCTGGGGTCCTGTGTGCTGGATTTCTGCAAGCATTGATTTCTGAACTCCCATTTCCAGTCTAGTTTCAGCCCTGAATCCATATGAGTTTTCACACTGAGCTTTGCTGCCGGTCCAAAGGTGCTCTCTCTCCCTTTCACACGCTGAATCTTTTTATTCGGGATTGAGGTCACAGCTGCCTGAAAGATCAAATTAACAGAGTCCCAATCCCAATCCCCCACCCACATGCACAATTGGAGTTGTGGCATTTCTTTTTTGTTCCCAGCCATGTAACCAGTATCACCAACAAACACAGCTTCCATTAAATCCCATGCTTTGCTAATAATGTCCTAATCCCTTAGTTCAGAAAGCAATTCCCATGTGTGGGGGAAACATTTCCCTCATTCCTCAGCCCTGTTTGTCAGATTTAACCACTGACCGTCAGTAAACTTTAAGGGTTAGGGGTTACGTTTCTATCGGTGCCACCTATGCATAAAATAGATGCACGTGTGACACTGGATGAATGTGTTCAACACATAGCATGCACATCCGGATTTTAATGTATATGTCACATCTGAGTGAGAAGATGAAACTAAGTCATAGATTTTAGTCATTTTGTCATGAAACCCGCTTTGAACTGCTGGCAGATTGGCTCTGGTTTGTGCCCGCGGCTAGTTTCTGGGCAGATTACACAGGCAGAACACTCCCCTTCCTCCCCCATGCTTTATCTCTCACCCTCTGTGTTGCTCTGACTCTCTCTCTGCATCAATCCCATCTGTCTGTGTTTCATAAAAGAGAGGGGGGAATCATCAGTCTGTCAGATAAAAAAAAAGAGTGCCTACAGTATGGCAATGATTGCTCTTATCTTATGTGCGCATGTGCACAAAATGTCACGGACTCGACATCGAGGGGAGGGAACCGTACATTTCGAAGAAGAGCTTCAATTTACAGATCTCGTGTTTATTTGTTGCCTCAGAAAGGTGCCATTTAAAGTCTTAAAGTTCAGGTACTAATGACTTTGTAGCACGGGTTACACATCGTGCGCCATCTATGGGCTGATGCTAGACCTGTGTGTCAAATCAAAAATCACCAACATAAATCTTCCACATGAAGGGAATAATGAAACCGAGAAGAATGGTTTCACCGTCCAAATCCAGACTTATTCCACTTTAAAGCGTTCCTCCATCTGCACTTGTCATTTCCTGAACCTTCCATTTATAGCTCACATAATGACGCCGTAGATGAGTAAAGCACAGAAAGCAGGCTCCAGTTTTGCGGCCAGGCTGTAGGCCCTTTGATGATTGTTCCAGCAGTCGACCTAGTGAGCGGTGTTTTCCCCCTGTAAAAGAAAAAAAAAACCCTATTCAGTCAGGTGCCAGTGTCTATATGGGCAAACATGTGACCTTGACTGCAACCTCACAGCAGTCATGTGAGAGAGGGATGGAGCGAGAGAATAGCCCTCCCCCCACTCCCACACACTGACAAGAGAATCCTAGAAGGGGCATCTTTACCAGAAAACACAACGGAGCTCTTTGTTTTGACCAGGCAAACCAGTAAACAAAGGTAATGAGCAAACACACAGGGTTGTTGTGTTTCCTGTGGTTGTAAAGTTTGTTTTTTTTTTATTTTGAATTCATGGTTATTCATACGACTTACTGCAGCTACTCCATTTAATCATCTTTAATGGCAGAAAATACCCCAGAGTTACTGCATTCTGGGTTTAATAGCGATTCCTTTCATTGACTGTAAGGGCAAGGCAAAGCACATTTATGGGGAACAAATGTATAGGTTTCCGTGTGACTCGAGCTCTGCCCCTCCCCATGTATATTACATGTCACCATCTGCAGTGTGTGGATCAGAGTACCACATGTTCACATGTTGTTGCACTGTGTATGATGATTAGACTGTGCGACTGGTGTGGACCATTTAAGCAGCCGGCATCTCATGTTTGCTATTTTTAACTGTGAAATAATGGATCTGGAAATAATGGAGTGTTTTCAGAAATAACACTCAGAGCCCAGAAAGAAAAAAACATCTGTGCCCGCATTTTCCACGTTTGATTTAATTGCTCCTCCACACAGTCAGATAATTTGCCACTGATGTGATGTAGGGCTCAATGGACATGGCTTAGTCTACACTAAATGAGGCTTTGCATTACAAAATACTGGAATTACACTAATAATCTTTGAGATCACTGTTCATGGTGATTTGTGGCTGCCTTAAATGAGCCCCGAATTGGAGGGGCACGGCAGAAGAATAATAGAACGCCATTATAAAGTCAAGTTCATTTTGTTCCCCTTCCTAAGCATCACAGTGTAATGATAATTATGTCTTCATTTCCTTCTGCGTGTCAGTTTAGGAGATTTACCACAGAGAAGATCATTGGAGATATGTAATTAGTGTAATAACTAGGTGAAGGGTCAGATTTCCTCTCCCACATAATAGAAGTAGGTCAAATTGTGTGTGTGTGTAATGGGTTTGAGAGTGGGCCTTTGCCAAAGTGAAGTGTTAACTGGTATCTGCGCTGGAAATGTGACCCCCTCCTTTACAAATACGTTCAGTAATTATGTCAGACATCTTGGATGGCATGAAAAGTTATCCATTATTTACTTGCCTACAAGTTCAGAATCTAGGGCAGATATATACTGTATATATTTTTTTCTCCATCACTTACTCTTGACTAATGGTGTTGGCTCCTGAGGACGTTGAATAAATAAATAGGCAGAAAATGGCAGTCGCTTTGTCAGTGCTGATTTCAGCCACTTTTTCCCCCTGAACGAGCAGGAGGTCTTTTATTGACATTTTTCCCACACAGAGAACATTATATGAATATGCACTTTCAATACTGAGCACCCACAGGAAATGTCATCAAGTACACAGAGTCATCAGCTAGTAGTTGCATGCAGATTGAATGAATTCTGAACTCTGGCGACTTCCATGTGTATTCGACGTGTGTGTGCGTGTGTGTGCACGCGTGTGCGTGCGTGCATGCATGGCTTTTACAAGGACAAAGGAGGATATTGCAGAGGGGTTGTTTGCTGTGCTGACGAGAGGTTTATGATGTGTGTAGGTTCTGTAAGAGCTGTGGTGAGCAGCCTCTAAACACCAATACAGATAGCTGCTATAAGTGCCTCCATAAAGGGACTGTGGCTCAGACACTTTGGAGGCAGTCGGATGCATTTCAGCAACAAGTGAGGCAGCTCCAGGGAGACGGAGAGCTTAACTGCAACAGATTTCTCTGTGACTACTCACCAGTTACTCGTCACGATTTTTACTAGTTGATCTGTGTTATGCTAAAACCTCACAAACAGGGCACGGCTTTGCAATTGAATTCACTTTGCATCTATGTGAGAAAAAGGTGGGAAGAAAAATGTTGTTGGACTTGTGAGAGCACATAGCTTTCAGGGCGCTGGGATGAGAGAGGAGAGTGGATGAGGGGGAAAGGTGTGGTGCAGTGACCCTGAGCCGACTGACTGGTCCCTCACATATCAAAGCCAAAAGGCAGAGCTGCCTGCCTGTATGCCCATCTGGAGCCCATCAGGAATACAAGCCACAGGAACACACAGAGACACACACACACACTAACTGGCAGAGTGGAAGTGCAACCATTGTCTCAGGAGGGAATTTTTATTCTTTTTGTTAAGTGATGTTATATGGATGCAGTGAAACATGTGGATTGGTTTCCTGTTGTTCAGAAAACATCAAATACCTTCTGTGTGAGGAAGTTACAAGTAATAAGTGAACTTTTTGAGAACGTTAAGAGATAAGCGTCATCATGATGACATGAACTTCCAGAGCTGCATTTGTCACGTTTGAATCACAGGAGCATGGGTTTTCATTAAACCATTTTTAAACATGATGATTACATGGTGACTTTTCAGTGTCATTTCTTAGCAAAGACACAACTCACTGAGACATAATTGTACTGCGGTTAGATGACAATTCCGGACCTCATTTTACAAATAAAAACTAAAACCCTTTTTCATGTATGAAATGTGTTTACTGACTCCATATGTTCATTGTTTGAATTTCAGTTAACGCCCATTAATTTGTGGGGAATCTGCAGCAGCTTTAGATGTGGTTTCCTTCAATAGCAATAGTTGTAAATCCATTTGTGTTCAGGCTCAGGTCCACAGAAGCACCATGCCTCTCCCAGCCGGAGAGAGCGAGGCATTTCAAAAGCAGCTGTTTGCTGAGGTATACCTGAAAAGCAGCAAATCAAACAAAGTCAAAATGATAGATCCTATTGTGTCAGCTTGAATTCCCAGGAATCGCCCTCTGCCGAGTACAAGGAAAAACATGGCTGTTTATTGTCTTGCTGTCATTGAGGGATCTAATATTCCTGCTGTGCGTGACAGTTTGGAGCACAGGTCCTGGTAGCAACGTGCCACAGGTTATGTAATAAACGACAGCAGAAGAGCTCCCAGTTTAGGCAGCCCACAGCTTTTCATGCCATTCGTTCATGCCTCATGTCCCTCATTTGTTTGTTTTGTTAGATTTTGTTTTTGTAAATTATAGAGCTGCAACAATTTGGTGATTAATCAACAAATTCATCCTAAAAAAACATTATTATCAGAATTACTTTATTTCGGTCAGTTTTTTTAAGCATACATGTTCAACGATTTCAAAATGTCACTGGTTTTTAAATGTGCTGTTTTTATTTCCATTACATTTATGGAAATTAATATTTTCAGTTTATGAACTGTTGTTTTTTTTCCTTAACCAGTTAACTTGACCAGGCCTTTAACTATAGCAACAGAGGACAAGTTATGCGGATACACAGTAAATCTATAGCTGTTTATGCAACTAGCACCATGTTTTTTTTTTTTTGTCTAAGAACCTGGTGGAAAAAGTAGGTTCTGTCACTGGTTGCTGTGTTACATGGACACAAGAGGGTGGAGGCAAAGAGTCTCTCTGGCTGCAGCATGCAGGTATTTATGGTCATAAGCCTCCACTCATAGTGTAAGCTGCAAATGGCTTAAGCTCCTTAGCTGGTGGTCTGCATGATAAACAAGCCTTTCCCGGGTTAAGGTACCTGTGTTGGTGGCATCAGCGGTAGCTCTTACCTTGTGACCTCGCTGTCAGCCGCTTAGCGAGATAGCAGTGCTGCGAGCACACACTAACCTGATAAACATGTCTCAGCCTTTATTTTTAGGTGGCTTGTGGCTCCACAGAGATATGTGGCATATGTTTCCCCCCTACAATAATTAATGTGAAAATGCCTGGCTGCTAAGAATAAAAACGCCAGTTTGACTCTTTCATCAGAAAGTCCCATGCAATAGCCACTTATTACACAATAGTACACACTGTTCCTCAGCCACTCCCTCTAATGCTTTTGGGGGCTTCTCTGCACTCTGTAGTTATCAGAGTGTTCCACAGTGGAGCATGTCATGCACCTAGAGATTAGGACAAATGCCATGCAGGCGTCTCATATGTCTGTCTATTGATAAGACGCACAGTCAGGGTGTTGTAAATGCTGCCGACCAGTAGGTTGTGTTGCTGTGAGTGAAGATTACACAGTACATTAGGTACAGAGACAGGACGCGACATGCTGCAAGTGATGACAGCATAGCAGACTACGCTCTCCTTCCTCCTACTCCTCATCATCGTCATCATCACATGGGTGTGGTCGGGTGTTTGTGGTTTTCACACTGACTCGGCGAAAAGTGGTGATTCAGCAGCTCAACAGGTTATGTCTCACTAATAGAGGACTTAGCAGGTAATGGGATATTCTGGTCACTGGCACAGCTCAAGATGTGGTGGTACTGTGTGGTGGCCCTTTTCCGGAGTCTGCAACTGCAACTGCAACTGTGTCCTACATGCATTCATCATGTCAGTGGGTCGAGGGTGGAAGACAGACGAGGGTGATTATAAGTGGAGGTTATCTGAGGTTGTCTCCCGAGATGGTTGTTTTTAATCTGAATGGGAGTGGGGGAGAAGATTGTGGTCTCCGGTGTCTGGAGTTTGTTAACTTGACGCCTGTTAGGCCGGACACAGAGACACGAAAGGCCTACACATGATCAGTGTGTCCTGCTCTGCCCTCACAGCCTCCTGCCTCAGCCTCTCCTCGCCTGCGTGTGTGGACACACTGTATGTGTTGGTTGCTAAGGAAGCAAACTGTGCAATGCGCACAGCGCTTTGAAACTAAAAATGGGACGTTCAATAGCAACTATGTGTTTGTTCCTCCACGTAACGTGAAATTGTGCTCGTGTCAGCTCTTTAGCTACAAGCTGCACAGTAAATAATTCATTGGCACATGAGCGATGGTGAAACATTCCTTGTACACGACCTACTTTATTTAAAAGAAAGTCTTCAAATCATGGCAGCTGCTGTAAATATGTCCCTAATGCATAGATCACGCACAATCAGGTCTTGATCTCAGTCCCAATATTTGTCTTAATCTAATCACACTGTTGAACAAAACAAACAGAAGTCTTATCACTGAGACAACATATTCAGCCACATTGTCCAAACTGTCTCCCAGGCGGAGCTGTCTGTCCCCTCCAGTCTGCTGTCAGAGAGTACAATGTGATGAATTGCCTGCTGATATCTGTCTGTCTGCGTGTCTGCGTGTGTCTGTGTGTGTCTGTGTGTGTCTGCGTGGACTCGGATGATGGTGTTGATGTACAAATGAGGCAAACACAGATAGGAGCAAAGGGCTCTGCTCTCCACCATGAATAGAACTGATTACTGATTACACAGACAGACGACCTGAGCCAGACTGATAGTCACAATGCAAACTCCTGAATGTGTGTGTGCGTGCATGCGTGTGTTTTGTGTGCGTATCTTGTGGCTTTAAAACTTTTTGCACCACAGTCTGAATCAGGGCATCTCTGTTTTCAGATACGCAGCACTCGCCCTGTTCTCATGTAGTTTAGACACGCACGCACACACACACTTACTCATACTGTAATGGTTTAATGGCTTGCACTCCTCGTGTTCTTATCAGCATGATCCATGCATGGCTGAACCCCTCCTCACACACAGACAGATACGCTCCAGCCAGAGCTCACATGTCTCCACCAGTCTTAAAGCAGCCGAGCGGAGCGCACAGAGCAGTCGACCCCGGTGTAGCCTGTGTGGTTAATTCCTTCTCTGGTCCCCTGTTCCCGAGCCCGGGTCGCTCCACTGATCCCACTGACTCCTGATGTCTCTCCACCGCTCCCTTCAGGCCAGCTGAGGGGGAAGATCCCCTTAATGGAGCACTGATTGCGTTATAGCCACAATTATCTCTCTTTACCTCTTAACTCCGGGCCATTAGCAGGTCAGACTGGACAGAATGAGGGACTGTCAAGATGATGGAGCATACAAGTCTAGAGGGGTCCAGGAAATGCCGATACACATTTCTGCCCTGTCCAACCCCCCTGTTGAAACCTTTTGTTTCTTATAATGAGGGCGAGATGGGTAACTAAAGCTGGGCTAATGCACAGTGTCCAGGCTTACACGAGCCATGAATCAGATGTAGCCCACAGTAACAACTATAAGCAGGGGATTTATAATGCATGAGCTGGATCACGGAAAGAAATGCGCATGTGTCCTAATGAGCCTCCGTCAGGTGGTGACCGTCCACTTTGTCACGCTTTTTGTTTCAAGGCAGGTGTGTAAGGCAAAGAGAAAAGACAATTCGAACAGTGTTTTAGGGCGAACAGTTCCTTTAATAGTCATCTGACCGCTTGACGTCAGGTTGCAGTGGACTGCCAATTAGAAAAAGGAAAAACAGGTTTGACCGGTTTCTCTCTCTGTCTCTCTTTTGCAGACGAGCTCACCTGCGGCTGTGTCTGGAGCGATTGAAGGCCCTTATACCCCTGGGACCCGACTGCAACCGCCACACCACCCTGGGCCTGCTCAATAAAGCCAAAGCACACATAAAGGTGAAGCTTTAGTCGAGCTGCTGCAGGTTCTGCTCATACATTACTCAATAAAAACAGAAAACTCATCAAATAAAGAAGTGCATTATGACAGACAGGCAATACGGTAATAACATACTGATGCAGATACAACAAGAACGCAAAAAAAAAAAAAATCCATATTTATATTTTATATTATTCAACTACCTACCACTGGGATTGCTGTTAGGGTGAAATGTGTTTGTGTTTCTGCACAGGCAATAGATTTGATTATTGACGGCAGTACTGGTTTTTATTGCAGCTTGGATGAACCGGCTGTTTTTATCCTTTATCTATTGTTGTGCCAGTGTGCAATGTTAGGAACTGGCTGCGGGTGGTTTGTTGTGTTGAAGTGAGATTTTAAAAAAATGTATTATAATTTATCTGGAGCCAGAAGTACATCCATAAATAAATCCGTCCACATTTGTCGTCCTTTGTGTTGTGGAGGTCTAAATAAACACTACATTACAGATACAGAGTATTTAAGCAGCATTCATCTGGTCAGTGGGGAGAATTTCCCTGGCTGCTAATCCAGGATTGAGGCGTGTGTAACACATTCAGACACCGGCTCCATGTCTTCCCACCCACTTTAACACCAACACATGTGACTGCCTGAGTTTGAGCAGGCCGCATGTGGAAAGCCCTGCGTGGCGTGCGTTCACCTAAAAGACTTATAAAGAAATGATTGTTGTTGCCTGCGCCTCCCACACACATTCATCAACACCCCCCACACACACACACACACACTCTCACACGTTCTGTGTCTCTACTACACCACGACTCGCTCACTCACGGCCTGTTGTTTTGGTCGATCACTGGGAGTCGCACTCAAGTCTGTCAGTGACACAAGGCCAAAAGGTTCAGAGCCCAACATGGCCGTATAGGTCCCTGCTATGGCCCTCGCTTGTATTGGAACAACAGTCTCACTCTTATCAGCTGAACATCGTCTCACTGTCTCTCCCTCAGTCCGTCTTATCTGGTGCACATTGTTAACATCTTCTCTGTCTCCTGTCTTCTGTCTCTCCCGTGTCAGAAACTTGAAGAGGCGGACAGGAAGAGCCAGTACCAGCTGGAGTCTCTGGAGCGTGAGCAGAGGCACCTCCAGCGCCAGCTGGAGCTGCTGAGCGGAGGCAGCAGTGCTGCCGCCCAGAGCAGCCCGGGAGAGGGGGAGAGGATACGCATGGACAGCGTGGGCTCCACCCTCTGCTCTGACCGCTCTGACTCTGACCAAGGTGAGAATGGCTGCAGTGACTGAACGGGATTTTGAATTTAACGCAGTCGAAACCCTCCAGCTGCTCTCGGGCTAATTTTACAACACTGAGTGAACCGGTCAGAGCCCCTCTGTGTGTGTGTGTGTGTGTGTGTGTGTGTGTGTGTGTGTGTGTGTGTGTGTGTGTGTTTGTGCATGCAGTGATGTTTTGCACAAAAACACACACACACACAAAACCAGACGCAGATACTGGTTTACAATCCATATGCTTTTGACCAAATATTCAATATTCAGATATTAACACCTACATTCATTTTTATATTCCAGCATTTCTACTAAGTTAAATTATTTGAATGTACATACAGTATTTATTAGACGTAGAGCTTGAAAGGACAAGATTTTTGCATTTTATAATCATGCAGATACTCGCATTACAAATTCTGCGCTACCTTATAGTATATTTCTTTAGAAAGAAGTTGATGGAATTTCTGTTTTTATTTTCATAATATAACAATCCTATTGGTGCATCGTGGTCGTGTGTCTCCCCTGTTTTTAGCTTTGTGGCACCTAAGTCAACATCTGATTTTTTTTTTTTAATTTGTGAACACATAAATTGACTCGGCTTAAGTTTTACATCTAAAGTAGCAGAATAGTAGCTAATTATTAATTCCACAGAAAAAATACTCTATTTTTTATTTTCCCACTTCCACTCAGTCACAGTTGAACTGTTTGTTTTCTTCCATGTCTCCGCTCTCGGCTGCAGAGGAGATAGAGGTGGACGTGGAAAGCACAGAGTTCTCCCATGGAGAGCTGGACAGTGTGAGCACGGCCAGCACCAGCGACCTGGACGACCACAGCAGCCTGCAGAGCATGGCCAGCGACGAGGGCTACTCCTCCTGCAGTGTCAAACTTGCCTTCTCCTCCTAGAGCCCCACTCTTCTGCCGCTGCCACCAAACCCACTCTGCCCTCTCATCTGTTTATCCATCAATGCCTGCACATGTACCCCCCGCCACCTCAGATGATGACCAGGGCCCCAGCTAATGGCTGAGCAGTGCCCCGCTCACCCCCTCTCTACACTTTTTGTTGCCCCCAAAATCCTGACAAGTGGCTGACAATTGGTTTTAATCTCCTTCTCTTCTTAAAGGTGGAGATCAGACACTTGGTTGAGTTGAAAAATGAAACAGCATCACAATTTTTTTAAAACTGTAATTGAAATGAATGATTGATTTTACCTAATTTATTTCGTCAAACCGTCAAATGTCTAGATTTTTTTTTTTTAAGAGTCATAATCCACAATTTGATCCAAAATGCACTTAAATTCATCTATTACTGAAATATTTCCAAGTTTCTGCTAAGTTCTCTTTTCTGTGGGTGCGTGTGTGTTGTTGAGATGAGATGATCCTGTGAATCCCAACCTATTGTTCTGGTGCTCTGGATCATCGGGAGCGCACTGAATCGGGACTTTAAATGAACACTGTGGGTGAACTTTGCCATATCGACACAGCTTGGTTCCTGATAAACGTCCTTCCAGCTCTGAATCGAGTCCTCGTCTTAACTGTTCTACATCTCCTCTGCTCAACACCGCAGATGCTCAGACACTTGAATCGGTGCTATTGTGAAACAAACCAGTGGGGGAGCCGAACGGATACACCGCCACTAAGCTTTTAAAGCAAACAAACAAAAGTGTTTCCAACCACTGGTTGAGGAAAACAACCACAAAAAAATGGAGGGAAAAAAAACATTCCTGTCGAATGTGGGTGCTCTGTGCATTTTCAAAGAGTAGAAATTGTAACTTTGTGTGTGTGTGTGTGAGAGAGAGAGAGTGTGTGTGTGTGTGCGTGTGTGTGTGAGTGAGTGTGATTTGTTTTGGTTTCTTTCCCCTCGACAAGCAGCTAAAACAAGCCATCCTGCACTTGCCTACTTTAGAGCTGTCCATAGACACAGCACAAACCAAGAAGTAAACAAAAACAAGGAAAAACAACTTACACAAAAAACAGCAACAAGAAAAGTCCATACGACATTGAACTGTGGAATAGACGCCCCTCCTCTGTCCAGCACTAACAAGCAATAATACTCGTAGTCGTCTTTGTTGTCACTCCTCCCTCCTCTTTTATTTTCTTCTCCCTGAAGACTCGTGTGAACGCCCACAAAAGCAAATTTCTTGGTTTTTATTTTGTACAGAAAAATAGCTTAATAAATTAAACATAAGAAAAGAGGTTTTTTTTTTAAATGTTAGAGCTCAGTGATAGAACTTGCCTCTGTTGCTGTTTGACCTGTGTTTTATTGTGCTTTTCAATTGGCTTTGTGGAGCGATTGGCAGTGGATGTGGCATGGACGCTGTTTTATTTTGTTCACTAGTGTTGATGGAAACGTCTGAACGTAACGTTGTTTACTTGCTTCTCAGAGGAGCAGAGAGAAGTTACGATTTGACCCGATAAAAATGACAGAGCAGCTTTGTGAAGAAGAGCAACATGGTGGGACGTCAGTCGGAGAATGCTGAGTTTGCGTGGCACACGTTTTATTTATTAAAGTTTTTTCCATGTTGATAATGGTCACGAATGGGGTAAAAGGCTGCGTATGGCATTCCACTTGTGGTCATGTGACCTGTGGAGGAAACATCTGAATTGCAGGGAGAAGAAAACGGGTTATATGATGTCACTGTTTGCCCTCCCATCTCCAATGGTGTTGCACTTCAACCACTGTTCTCTTTATTTTTGTGTACCGCCCCCCCCCCCCCCCCCCGCCATCCCCCCCCCCCCGACATTTTCAGCATCCATGAATCCTCATGTGTTTGAGAGCGAAAACAAACGCCGCCATCCCTTTTGAATATTTATTTCTCAATCCCTCAAGCACCACAAGCGGGGGGGGGGGGGGGGAAAGAGGGGGGGGGGGGGGGGGGGGGTTTAACTTATTTGGATTCTGTCTTATTTTACGCCTCCAATTGATGATTATTCCTCAGTCCAGATTTTAAGAAACGTATATTTTATGTGTTATACTTGTTATTATTTCTTGGGGTTTTGTGGGTGGGGGGTGGGGTTAAGGAGATGATGTAGCTGTTTATTTTTTTTTTCTTTTTCTGATGTTTGTTTTATTTTAATGGACACTTGAAATGTAATTGGCCCCTAAGCTGCTCCTAGTGCTGAGCCTCGCCTGTTAAGAGTCGTCAGCCTTGTCAGGAACCGGCGTTCCCTCCTCTTATTACTGATGAATTCAGATTTGAACATAATGGAGAGGCTGACGGACAAAATGGCCGACCCTCCATGTACTGTCTGCTGATAGAAGAGCCTGCCTGCTTGTTTTCGGGTCTGAGGGGGACTCTCTCTGCACAAGGCTCATTGATGGCCAAGACTTTACTGGCAGATATTGAGCCAGCTACTACAATAACAGGGGTCTAAAACTCCACTTTCCTCTATTAGGGGGATTGTAGTCTCTATTAGACTTTATTTTAGATGAAAAAAAAATGTGTCTTACATTTACACGTCCTCTGACCTGAGGATATATAATGAGAAAATAAACAAAGAAGAACAAAGCCTTTGGTTTCTCTGAAGGACAGCGTTAAGGTGTAGAGTTTGACATGGCCGCTCGCTGCACAGCTCTGTCGAGGTTGTTGGGACTTGGCGCTGAATAAGAACGTCTCCACTTCTGGTGCGTGATCATTAGAGAGAGAGAGAAAAGGAAAACGTATGCCAAAACCACCTCAGAACACCTCAGTGTCCTCTCTGTCGCCCCCTCTCTCTCTCTGTCTCTCTGAGGGACAGAGAGTTCTTTACCTTCATCTTCTCTTTGTTTCTCTTCCCCTCTTTATATGCTGGTTTTATCAACCTGCGCTGCCGACAGGTTACAAGTCCTATGTTTGACAAATAAATTTCACTCCATGTGCAGATCTGCTTGGGGTCCAAAACTATTTTTACTTCATTGGGCCAAATCTGATTGTGCGGGGTCTGTTGTTGTTGTTAAACTCTCTGGCACTCACTGTAAATGTCTCATGGGGCAAACTATTCTGAGCTTGCGTCCTAATAAGGTATAAAAGCAAATTATAAGAACTGATTTGACAGAAGCCAGGTCTGTACTCTAGTGTGTGTATGTGCGTGTGTTTGTGTGCACGTGTGCTCTCCAGAATGGCACCTGGTCCAAGACGAGTCCTGCACTGATCTCAGTTTCCTGCCTGCTACTCAGCACATATCAGACTTCTGTCGTGTCAGTCATAAAACACAGGTCTGTCCCAGAGTGAGGCAGAATCGCTGCCGGTGAAGCGGCTGTCACATAAACCGCAGCTGTTATGCTACATGTAAACTTAATGGACCTGCTGAGATCGGTGCAGGCTGGTCTTTGGCCAGTGGAGGTTTCTTTGGGAGTTCTGAAAAGGAGTTCCCGGCGCCAGTGCAAATTCCAAGCAACAGCATATCTTCATAAGCTGATGATCACAAAGCTATATTATTACCTCTGTGTTTAAGGTTAGGGTTTAGACATGCAGTCCTGACTGTGGCTCAGGTTGGGGATTGGGGGTTTTTCCAGTAGTGTTAAGTCCAAGTCTTGCAGTTTGATCTCAAGTGCACCAGCCCAGCAAAGTTGAAGCCGCAGTGTCATTTTGGGCAAACCGCTTTCCACTCTGGTTTTGGTCTCTCAGGTGAACGGGGTCTGTGAGGTCAAGTTAGCCGAACCAAATGAGCAGGCGGACGTTGGGGTGTCCTGTTCTCAACCTGTGGCCATCCTTTGTAAAACAATGCACTCTGATAATGATTCTAGACGTGTATGTTGAGGATGCAATACTTACAATAAAAACGCTCTGAGTTGAAAACCAGCATGACTAACCCGGATTGTTTATACCATGTAACATTGCGGTGCTGAATGTACCCTAAAGTAATGATTTGTATTGGTAAATATTGTCAAGGTTAAGCTTTTAGAGAGATCAGCAGTTTCTTACCGCTTCATTAAGATGTAACATATAATGGAGGTTTCCAACCTGGGGGTCCGGACCCCTTTAATGGAACGCAACATTAATCTTGCGAGAAATAAGCGTTTTCTTATGAAATACTGTATAGTTTTTATCTGCCCACGTCTGTAAACGTTGCTTAAATTAAATAGCATTAGAAGCAGTCATGAATCAGTTTCATCATCTCACAGTTTATGGTCACAAGTACATTTGGCTGCATTTTAAATGATCGCTGGGCAGAAATGGTTTGGACGCACGGTCATAAAACATCTTTTATTGAATGGATATAGTAGATCACCCTGCAAAAGACCATAGACTGTGTATTAATTTATATGTGGCTTATATGTGTGTGTGTGTGTGTGTGTGTGTGTGTGTGTATTTACATGCAGTCCATTCAGTGCAGCAGACCCTCTGATGTTAATAACAGAAAGACTTGAATGAGAAAAGATCCTTATTCAAAGTCCATTGAGTGGCTTTTGCCTCCCCATCCCACAGCCTTCTTCAACAGCTGATCATTTACAATCTATTGATGAAAACTGTGGGGTGAGGTTGAAAGTTTAGGGGAACCCTGGTAAGAGGATTTTGAATTAAGATTGTTTTGTTAAATATCAAATTTTTAAAAAAGCTGTTGGGTGAGTTTCTGATATGCTTCATACAATAGTACCTCACTTCAACGTCCTGAGCACTTCCTGTATCCTGCCATTATAACAGAGTGATGGTGTCAGATTGACTCCAGGACTTTGCACGTGCTGCAGATCTTTACAGATCATGTGATCTTTAACAGGTTTGCGATCAAAGCAGTCTCACACTCTCCTCTCTCTCATTACCAGACCACATGAGCATCCACCACAACTAACAGACCTCTCAAGTGGTCGCCGCTGTTGAATAGTGGTGAAGACGCTCGACCCCCCAGCTTGTCCCAAACCACTGTGTTACACCGCAGCAAGAGACACAGTGATGATGAAGATGCTTCTTTGCTGTAAGTACAGATTATCTGGGTTAAGATTATCTGGGTTAGATCTCAACTTCTCACATGCTGGCCAGTTTGTCATTCATGTTCAGTATAATGGTGCCACCTAGAGGACAAACACTGCCAGGGTTACTGTTGAGTGGCCTGTTAGACCAGCTACACTCAATTGACTGACCCCTCAAGTGCCACAATCCACACAAGGGCCCATCGGTCAAACAATGAATGAGCATTGTAATGTAATGTACCACATATGATATATTACTATATATTAACTAACTGAAGAACACTTCGCCTGCTTCAATTCACACCACTCACCACTGGAAAATAAACACCTCTCCAGGGTGACATCACGAAATGAACCACTAGGAGGCACAAGAGACCTGGAAATGCTTGGAATATTCTCATAGATACCAACTGTGGCCAAAATAAATAATAATACATCACAGTGACACATACATCGTGTTAGGTTCTGAATTAGTATTGAATCAAGAATCTTTATTTGCCACATCACATTGACAGCAGACAATGGCAGTGAAATGAAAGTGAAATATTGTGGCAATCCTCACTGTGTTGACAGCAAAACTGCAGATTAACATCACAACAAGCAACCTGCCTATTATGCTGTTTTTTTTTGTTATGAACCTGGATTTTAAAGATGAACTAAAATAATCAGCCACTGTCTTTTACTCTGATTGCCTTAATTAACTATCAGAGTAATCCTCTCATCAACAGTCTAAAGATCAAACCCAGCTGAGACCCAGAAACACAATCACTCTTTGGCTGCACTTTATTGCACCACTAGGCTGCACAAAAGCACTGCAGATCTCCCGCCACCCGAGATCCCACATCCAAGAGCGTGTGTGACACTGTCAGCATGAAAAAAAAATAATAAAGCAGGGCAACAAAGGACTGTGAGGACACAGAGTTCCGTATGGTTGAAGGGCTCTTCTGTGTTTGTAGGAGTAAGTATGGGTTTTGAGAAGATATCATGAAGTTATCATTGTCACAGCAAACGTGAGCCGTCCTGACTTCATGTTGTTGATGTGTCTCGTTCCCCTCAGCTTCCTGTTGTGGACGTCAGAAGACTCTGTGAAAAAGCCCGTGAAGATGCTGATCACTGCTGTCACAGTGATGCACAGTGATGCCTGTCTCCCCCGAGAGGAAGTGACACTTCAGTCACAGAGCTGCTGATTAAAGAGAGAGAGAGAGAAAAAAAACACAATTCTTGATGACAGTGATGACATTTAACACCGGATCATAGTGAAGAACATGGTTAAAGCATGAGGAAACTCCACGGTCTGAACCTTTAACTAACACGAACAGACAATAACAATGAGCAGATCGGGAAGGCCAGCCATGTTGTGGCAGGTGAAGGTCCTTCAGGTCAGGTGGGTCATGTGTGGTGATGTGTGGTGATGTGTGGTGATGTGTGGTGATGTGTGGTGATGTGTGGTGATGTGTGGTGATGTGTGGTTTGCACACAGGCCACGCTGCCTCATTGCTTTTGGGTTCCTGGACTGAGGCGAGAGAGCGACTGTTGTCTGCCGCTGCAGCCTGCGAGGAATCTGCTCTGCTCCACTTTCACTCCCTTCATGACTCATACTGTCGCCCTCATCTCCATCTTGCCCCCACCCCCCATACACACACACACACACACACACACACACACATACACACCCTCTCTCCTTCCCTTCCAGAGAAACAAACTCATGCAACCAATTACTCCACAGATAGTGGGACAACGGGAGTCCATGAGTGAATATATGGAGCTAAAGTGAATGTGGACAGAGGGGCTGCCTGCGGGGAGGGATGTGGGAGGGGGCTGGCCGGGGAGGGGGGCTTCTCCACTGGTGACGTGCGTGAGTCATCCTCCCCACAGTGACTGGGTCTGTGACATCACAGCAGCCTTATCAGAGAAGGAACGCAATTCCTCACAGTGTCCTTCACTACTGAAGGGGAGTGAGTGTGTGTGTGTGGGGGGGGATGCATCACGTCTCTCAGGAGACCAGTGGCATGTAGTCAAGAGCTGAGGTGTGCTGAAATGTGTGTGTGTGTGTGTGTGTGTGTGTGTGTGTGTGTGTGTGTCACAGAGTGATTGACATGGGGAGTAATCGTGGTTGCTAGGAGGAGGTCCGAAGGCCGGACAGCATCATGCCAGGCTCTCTCTCTCTCTCTCTCTCTCTCTCTCTCTCTCTCTCTCTCTCTCTCTCTCTCTCTCAGCGGGACGCACGTTGTCCAGCCTTTTTCCACAGTGTTTTTGCACGCTGTGACTCGTGAGTCACTTATATGTTTCCTGCATATTTTTTTATCTATTTACATGGGATCATTGTGTGGGTCCTTGTTTGAGATGAGTGAATGTGATTCAGTAAATAATGCATCAGCCCCTGTATCTCATCAAACTCCCATCAACACATTTCCTGTTCAGCAGATGGGGAAGCCTGAGGAGACAGGTGGACTGATTGTGAGGCGAGCGACAGTGACTCTGTGAACAAAGGCTGCGGTTTAACACTGGATACACAAATCTAATAGATGCAAATGATTAGTGTTGTCTCCTTCAGGGAGATTTAGTGGCGTCCAAAGTTTATTTTTTCACTCTTGACTGTTTTTCTTTATCGCGACCGCAGAAGCCGCAGGCTCAAGGAACATTAACTCTGCGAGTCATTTATTTCCCTGACACATTCGAGGCACTGGCAAATTTAGATTTCTCGAATAAAGCGGATGTGAGTGTTGTCGCGAGCCAAACGCAGTGTTGATGTTGTTTTGAAGCCCATCTCTCCAGTGAGTCACCAGGTCATTGAGGAGCTGTCAGCCAGGTCTTTCAAGCCTCCATACAGACAATCAGAGGTGACAGCTGCTCCAGCGTTATCAGTGAAAACCCATCTGAACCTCATTTAAAGTGGGACTCTGGCTGCTGGAGATAATTAGATAACTCACAAATTTAATACGCCTGCAGAAATGATCGTACATCACGTCCTCTCATTATCCGAGCCAGCATTCTCTTTCTTCTCCCCTGAAAAGATGTGAATATGCCTCATCGTTTCTACCCCGACACCCCAAAACACTGTGAAGATACTTTCAGGATAATTATGCTGGACGCCATGGAAACAACAGTTTCTATTAAAGAGCTGTTGGAAATGGAGGAGTGGTTGTAGCTCGTGATGCTGATGCTCAGCACATCATTTTGAGAAAGCATCTGTCATGTTTACGTTTATTTCACAGATCACAGCAGTGACCGTGTGTGTGTGTGTGTGTGTGTTTATACGCCATGCTCTAAGATGGGTTTGGTCCTTTTGCATGTGTATTGAATACTTGTGTACGGTAACGGTACGTCATGTGGCTGTGGCTGAACTCTGGGTATCCGACTGGCCTCGAGCTCACGGCCCTGGAGAACCACTATGGTCTGAGCTCAAATAAATACTTAGGAAATTAGTGGTTTGAGTTATAATGACAACTTGGCTAAGATTAGTGGACCTTCACCACTATGGTTACAATAATATGCATGTGGTTAAAGTCAGGTAGTGATTATGATTCTACTGAAAATACTAACAGTGACTGATGGTTGCACTTTCAGCTTTAAAAGCATTTGTGTTTGTGTATTTCTTTCATACTCTTTGCTATTGTTACGTACGAACCATCATCTCAGTGTGTGTGTGTGTGTGTGTGTGTGTGTGTGTGTGTGTGTGTGTGTGTGTGTGTGTGTGTGTGTGTGTTAACTGCACTGTGTGGGGACAGTGAAAAAGTTTTATTTGTGATCAACAGCCAGCGCTCGCTGTCGTTCTGTCTTTGTTGTTAGGAAGAGGGGGTTTGTTTGTCTGTTTGGCTCAGCACATTAGATGTGATTGTTGCAACGTGGAAAGGAGTTACGTGTCTTTTCCACTGTCCTTCACTACACACACACACACACACACACACACACACACACACGCACGTCTTCAGAGAAAGGTAACAACCACTTATACGTGTAGGTGACACACACTCATTACGCTGAGTTGGCCATGATGTCACCTGCCTATGTTGAATACTCAGGAGTTAGCTCTTTGTGTGTGTGTATGTGTATGTGCGTGTGTGTGCATGTGCACACGTGCGCATGTGTGTTTGCAAAGCTGTCATTTAAGTAATGACTGTTTGTCCTTTACTCTTCCTCTTTTGCATTGAGTTCTCTCCCCTCCTCCCTCCCTGTCTCTGACTTCCTCCTCTGTTTCTCTTTCATATCTGTTTCTGTGTCAGCCACAGTCACAGTTTGTGGCCCCTGGAGAGGTGACGAATGCACAGCGTGAACTTCCTCTCTGGACGTGTGCAACTGGGTCCAAGTCCTTGTTCTTTCGTGTGTGTGTGTGTTTTTTTTTTTACTTGACAAACAGGTGGAAGTGCGATTGAATACTGCGGAGTACAAACTTCTGCAAGTACAAATAATCCTCCAGGTCTGTGAAATAAAAAGCCAAAAGAAAGTCACCATACAAACACATAGATCTCAACACCATAATAGATGCTAAATATGTCTTTTTTATGTCCTGAGAAAGGAATGAAGAGTAATATGTACCTGTATGTACCTGCCAAAACATAAACAAGTAAATAAACCAGCAACCGGACACAGGGGAAAACGTGGTTTATACTGGCACATTTGAATGTAACATGTTTTAGTAACTCTCATACACTCGTTTTAGAGTCATACAATATTGGACCTTAAATGATCGTTAATATGTCTAACTTCCGATCCCTGTGTCAGTCTTTCTCAATAAGCGCGTAGGCCTGCGTTGGGTGCAGAGGAGTGGGATTGATGAGGCAGAGGAAACTCTTGCAGTTTCCCAGGGCAGAGGCTGTGACAACTGAGCCGGTTGCAGCAGCAGCTGCCCTGGAGATGCCTCAGATAATAATCATCAGCACTCGTGTTGTTGACTCAGACTTTCAGGGCTTGGCAGGTGACGAGCGCAACCGCAGGCTGATTAGGAAAGTGAACAGCACTCTGTCAAAACACCAGGTCCCACGCTTTATCTTTCCTCGCCAAAGAACCCGTGGACTCTGGATGTTTGTTTTCCCAAAATGAGTTTTACCATTTTGGAAATTATGACATTTGACACATTCATAAATTAACATCATGTTAGAGTTAGTTTGAAAAAAAAATGTAAATTTAGTTTTCTTTACGTATCCTGTATACACGTCTGTCTATACTTCTTACACACTGATCTGCTGATGCAAACAACCCAGATCTTCCCATTCATTGTGCTGTCTTTTTTTTTCTTTAATGACCCATGTTGATGTGAATTCACAAAAGAAAAGTTGACTGAACGTGCAAAACTTTGTTTTTACTGGGGCAGCACACGCGCTGCTGTTTCACACCTGGTTATACTGAGACTGATTCACCATGCAGTGCACCTGGTTTGTATTTCTTTATGAAGGCAGATTTATGAATGCGCCTCTGTGTGTGTGTGTGTGTGTGTGTGTGGGACAGGGAGTGAGTGAGCCACACATGCCGGCACAGACAGAAACACATCACGGCAAACGTCAGCAGCACATCCTTGTGCCCAGCCTTGTTCCGCTGAGTGTGTACGCGTCCGTATGTGAGGGAGGAAATGACATCAGAGGGTCGATAGAGAGAGAACATAAGTTAAAGCTATAGGATGGAGGAGATGTGGCAGTGTGGAGGAAATAAGAGAGAAGGGGGGGGCTGATGAGTCATCGTTGTTGTTGGTATGTATGACAAGACACAGCATCGGCCCCGTCATGTCTACATCACCCTCTCAACCAACATGTGACACCGAGCCCCCGGCTGTGTGACGTGAAGTGAAGTGAGGGCGGATCTGTTTGTCTGCAATGTTTCCACAGTAAAGACATGCACTCAGCTATATGCTGTCTATAATGTACCATACATATTCCCACTGTGATATGCTACCATGACTCACTGATATGCTGTCGTTTAGACTGAAATAGGCAAAGTGGTTTCTGTGGACATGAAAATCAAACTTACCTTAATGGGGTCAGTGACCTCCAATAGGAGTCTATTAACGGTACAGTTCTGTTGTGAAAGCTGAAGGTCAAAGGTCACCAATCAAAAGAAATCATGGTTTCTCTCTCATGGCACCCGAGACTCAAAATAATTACATTTTGTGGAATTATGTTAGCGTGTCAGTACAAATACAGATTGGATAAAGATGGCGACTGAATTCACCACACACCCTCATGAAGCCTTTGTGATGCGTTCTCGAAAAAGTCGCTGCTACTTGGTATGAAACACCATGAGTGGTGGAGTGGAAGCTTATCTTCTTCTTGTCTTGTCATTTTGAAATCTGAAATTGAGCCTTCTACAATTTAAACTGCAGCCTCGTTTGGAACAATTTTCACACTGCATCTGTTGTTGTTGTTGTTGTTGTTGTTGTTGTTATAATAGTCAGTACTGACCTTACAGCAGAGGACACTCAGTCTGATAGAGTCACATGTAACCCTAATATGTCACTACTCCAGAAGGATTTCTGTAAAGCCTGTAATGGTCCATTAGAGGTGACAACGAAATGTGTGTTCTGATAGAAAATGATGAATAGTTTTTTTTTTTTTCAATGTGATATTATACTCAGTCAGAGCTGATTTTCCCTAATCAGCTCATGGACCGATTGTGCAGACACAACAGAATTACACATGATTATATACGGCACATTGTGGATGAGAATAATATTCTTCTTACAGACCAGAACATCACAGAACATCTCAGTCATCAGCTGAACTAAAGGTTACGCTAAACTACTTTTTGCTACTTGGAAACTTCTTTTTACTGACACAAATATTCTTTTATTCAAATAAATCCAGCTTGTTACTTCCATTTCAAGCCGGTCATACAAACCTGCCAGTCAGAGGACACTCTGGCACACACGTGCATCTCAGCAGGATCCAGCTTGACATTAGGGGCGGTTATTGTTGCATTTTGTGGGGAGAGAGGAATCAGTGAAGTGGGGTGTGTCGCCCAGTGGATGAGGCCTGGAGGAGGCTGTGATTTTGGCAGGTCACTTGAATGGGTCACGTCTTGGCACATCAAGCCAATTAGGAGTGATGGGGTCACTGTGCCATCACAGTCTCCAGCGCGTCTCCCGCCTCCTTCATGTGCTGTTTGAGAGGAACTGAAGGGGAAAGGCGGCCAGAGTTTCACTGTGTGTATGTGTGTACATGTCCCACTGTGGCTGTGTGGACTGGCGTATATGTGTGTGTGTGTGTTAGAGTGCGAGAGAGCATGTGCACGTGTGTGTTTTGTCAAATGATTATGAGTCACCGCTTTATTATATATTGAAGCTTCTTCTTTGTGTGTATCACTTGTCTCTTTTCTATCTATCTATCTATCTATCTATCTATCTATCTATCTATCTATCTATCTATCTATCTATCTATCTATCCATCCATCCATCCATCCATCCATCCATCCATCCATCCATCCATCCATCCATCCATCCATCCATCTATCTATCCTATTTTTTCCCCCACCCATCCCCCCGACCCCCTGTGTGGTTGCCAGCAGGCCACTGTGTGTGTGTGTGTGTGTGTGTGTGTGTGTGTGTGTGTGTGTGTGTGTTCCAGTGCATCACGACTCGATTGTCAGTACAGCTCATGATGATATAGTCGTTCACGTCATCACATAAACCTTCACACACAGTGATTTGGTATGAGATACTCAGATTCCAGTGTAAGGTTGTTTACCATGAGTCTATTTCTGTTACTGTGTTGATCATTGTCCTGCACAGTGAGTAATACTGCATCAGGAAATCCATGCAGTTATCGCACTAATTTTGTTTTTGCATTGAGTCGTGGGCAGGATCAATGTCTGCGTTGTTTCTTTTCTGTGTGGTGTGAAGACAATATCTCATAACCTGCATGAAAATCGATCTTCACGCTGTGCTAAGCAGCCCACTGGCCTCCTCAGACACACAGCACAGACGCACAAAGCTGTCACGTTGCCATCAGTCGATATCTGGTGACATGTTTGAAGGCGAACAGTCACGAACAAAATGCCAGTGGAATAAAAAAAAGAGGCAGGGTGTCGGCACCGGGCTGGAGCTGCCGGTATAAACTGTGACTCCGGCAGGCAGGAGTCCTATTATGCATTCACTGATGACTTTGCGTCAGTGATGCAGACAAAGGAGGAGGTTGTGCTGTGTGATGCTGGGTGGTGTTGAATTGCTGCGAGACTTGGGCCGAGCATGTGTGAGTTCACTGCAGCTGTTGAAGGTCGGGTCATGTCTTCACGTGTTTACATCCTTCTTTGTCGCTTTGACGCAGTAGATGTTTTTGTTTATTTAGGGCACGTTCCTGTGAAATGACTCGTAAATGAGCCGTTCACTAAGGTATGCAACTGTACAACCAGCGTGTAATTGTTTTTTTCGCGTGAGGGTGTGTTACGTGTCGTGTGCAAAAAAAAAATGCCACACACTTTTACATAACGAGCTGTAAAGTGATTACTAAAACAGGAGGTGCTTATTTAAGTGCCATCTGCTTGCTACGTTCACATGGCTACATTTTCATTTTTAAACGCACCTGCCTTCCACAATACTAAATAAAGTAATCCACATTTGCTTCCTGATTAGTTTTCATGAGTCATCTCATCTGAACAATCAGGAGTTAATGCATGTATTTTCAATTTGCTTCCTGTTTACATCGGTGTACACATGCAGTGTTCGTGAACAGTCACGTTAACTATGCTCATATGATCAGGTGTGTGATTACCTGACTTCCCTAATGTGTCTCACCTGTGTCCAATCAGTAAAGGAAAGAGCAGAGAAGAAGAAGAGAAGAATGCAATATGAAGTCTTAGTTATCATATCAGCAGAGGGCACAGAGTTTTCTCGTGATCCGAGCCGTGCCTGTTGTGATGTGCGTCATCTAAGAGCCTATTGAAGGCTCATGCAGTTTCTGTATTGACAGAGAGGCAGGAATCACACCCACATGTGCGCAGACACACACGCACTAACACACACACACACACACACACACACCTGCTTGCTCTCGTCCTTCTCTCAACCCCCAGCGCGTTCACACATCTAGTATTTTTATGCCATATCCACACGAATCGCAGGCCTCCTTATCGCCTACACAGACATTAAGCTCACATGTACAAAGCCGTCTCAGCCACTGGTGCAGCAGGCAGTGTGATTAGTGGTATGTGATTCAGCTGGCAGGGCTCTCTCCTCTGTCTGTTTCCACCCCATGCCGCCATCCATATGCAGCTTTACATGACGATACACCTCCACACCCAAGGTAGGAGCTGAACATAACACCCCGCCCTTTGTCCCCCCCCAATGTTCTACCCCTCCCAGCAGGAGTTTGCAAAGGTGGTGATGATCATGGTCTCAACTTTGCTCTGAGAAGCCTTTCCCCCAGCTGTGTTTCAGTTTGAGTCATGGAAAGGCCTGAGGGAGAGGCCTGGTGCCTCTGGTTGTCTGGGCAGGTAGTGTGTGTTGCCAGAGGCGGTAGAGAACAGGAGAGGCAGTGGAATCTGAGGGTGTGTGTGTGACACACAGTGACTGGCTGTTTTGGTCAGGTATTGTTGTTTGAGTAGTCACGATTATGACTGAAGCAGTGGTGTCATATGTTCTGATCAAATGGTTGTGCCTTTTGTAAATATTGTTGAGTAACAGATGACCCTGTTTTGCATTTTAAAATATTTTTTCCATGATATTTTCACATGTCACAGTTTTCCACTTCAACAAGTTGCGTCAATGGGAATTTTACGATAACACAATTTGTAGTTTGTAGTTCACAATATTTAAGTAATAAATACTTGTAATAGCTAATAAAAATTTAAACAATTAAGGCAGTAACATTGTGTCGATCACCTGGACAAGGGTGTGTAAGTATTGATTGACTAAAGCATGTCATGTATGAACCCATACACAATAACAGCCACACAGCAGACTCAGCAACGCGTCATGTTGCACATGACCGATCAGGTTTTTCAAAAAACCCACAAAATATCAGTGACTCACAAAGGAAGGAATGTGAACACAAGCCGATGGGTGTGACCAGATAAACATCTGACAGACACACACCCCTTTGGTTGGTTTGTGTGTAAACAAGGGACATGTCCAGCAGCAGTTGTTTTGATGATCACACCACTGCGTGTCAAGAAACTTGAGTCAACGTACACTTCATCACATTTTCGCGTCTACCGCCCATACACCCTGCGTGTGAGAGATGTTTACGCGGGCTGATGTCTTGTGACAACTGATGATTCCGGCGAGAATCTCATCTTTTAAGATGGGAGATTTTGCCTGGTTGGACGTTGTGGAGTTTTGATGTTGTGTTCAGTGCCATGTGATGGACTGGTGAGGAGTTCACAGAGCTATATAAACAGAAATGTAGCTATGTCTACTATGGCCCAGGATCATTATAACTACTGTCACACAGGAAGTCCACAAAATGTCTGGAAAACTGGAGTTTCACATAAAGTATGATAAACACGTGAAGGCCTTTTGCACATTACTGCATTTGCGTTATTACACATATCCGCTAGTTACTTTAAGCGCAGATGTGTCTAGTATCTATTACGCCCACATTTACAGTAGTGGGCGTAATTGATGGTTCCCCATGATGCATGTAGTTTCCTTACGCAGATCCTGTTTCGTATGAAAAAGTGTCACTACCTGTTTTTTAAGCTTGATCGGTCATAGTAATGTATTGAAGTCAGTTTGAATAAACAGGATCAGCAGGTGGGCAGAGTCACATGGCGACTGTTGTCCTCAGCTTTTAGGTATGGACATTTTTGAAATGAGTTTGAACACTGACAAATCAATAGCATCAGTCCTGGTGAACTTGTTGTGAACCGGTGTGTCGTCAACCAACGCGTACAAATGTGGCGAGTCCTTGTAGCGATTCATAAGAGTATTTCTCTCTGACGCCGCCTCAGTTTGCTTCTCCTGTCACATGGCGATCGCTCGCTGTCAAACCGTCTGGATCCAGAGGGGAAGGAAACAGACCGGGTGGGCGGTATCTGTGCCTGACACTCTAGGCCCCCGATTCCCCCTGTTTACCCACCAACATCCTGCACAAACAGGCCTCAGATAAAAGACAACAGTGAGTAATCTCACCCAGTCTGTTCTTCCACTTCTCTGGCTTCTGCTTCCCCCCAGCAGGACGCAGCCCCGAGCCAAGAGCTCAGCTCGCGTCACACGGAGCAGCCGGGGCGGGAGGACAGCGCGCCGTTTGCGCACGCAGCCAAGCTGGCTGTTAAACTAGGTGTGAGCTTAGTGGATGATGGGGATGAGAATGGGACCTGGTGCCTGTGAGGATAATGATGACGCTGTACAGTAGCAAACTGGATCCCATCTGGGTGAGAGGTGCTGATCAGAAGCGGAGCTGGCCAGCTGGGCTGAGGCGCCGTTGGACGACAAATGAGAAAGGATGTGGTTGCACAGAGGCGACCGCAGTGTCACTTTCACTCGGGTGTCTGAAAATTAAAAAGAAAACAGGTGCTCCCTGTTCAGGCGAGAAATACATCAGGGCTTTGAGTCCAAGGAAACACCCTGTGGAAATCACCCTCCAGTCCCTGTTCACTGTTTGTCTTTCCCCTCTGTTCTGGGTTTGGTTTGATGATGCGAGAGGAAAGTTTCCAACTCGTAATGCACACAAACGTCATTCTGTGATCCACGTTCCTCTCACCCTCAACCTCATACCAGCAGTTTGACATTTTGGGAAATAATACTGAGGTCATATTCGGGCATATATCAAGACTGAAGGGTTGTTCCTACTCCTCAGTTCATCAAATGAGTTCTACTATGTTAATCGGCGAGCTGTACAGGAGATGGGAGGATGATTTTGTTGCCTTTAAATAGATTCAGCCTAATTGTTTCCCCGTTTTCCACCCTTTGCACAGAGACGAGCGATCTGGCTTCATATTGAAGACGTGCGTTCTTGGCAAACGTTAAATAACGGTTATTGCGTTTAGTTTCACACGCAGCGTTTACTCTCGTACCCCGCAGGCGGGAGTGATGACACCTTCGTTAAAGTCGGGGGGTGCTGCTCGGAGGCGAGGCTGAGACGTGTGACTCAGCCGTGACGGCATCACGCCATTAGCACGACTCCCACAAAATTACCTTACAGCCCCATGACTCCTCTAACGACCATCGTCCTTTGCTTTCCAGCAACAGTGCACTACACCTGTGTTACATACGCTGTGACATTAATTAACAATGCAAACACGAAAGAGAAGATGAACAGTGTCTCTATCAAGGAGACCACAGATGGGCCAAACACTTAAGCTCTTCACACATTGTTAGGCCATCTGCAGATTGTCCACAGAACCACACGCCAAGCAAATACAGTATATACATTCGGCGTTTGTCACATGATGTCCATGTCCAGAAGACATTTTGGGACTCGGTTCTCATGTCTGGTTTGATATTTCATTTTGTGAACAATGAGCGTCATCGGTAGAAAGGCAACCTTCCCCACCGCATGTATTTCCACACTGTCACAGTGTCACCACGTTCTCACGCCGCTCCTCCCATTGACACCATGATCGCACTGAAACCGCGGCGATGAACGCGGCGGAGCCTCAACGTGACTTCACACAGTCATTGCCGCTGAGGTCAGCAGCATCATTTCCACACTGACTATGGCAGCTGTTAATAAGAGAGTGCAGGCGGGTGGCGGCATGGCGGTGACTCACTCAGCGATGCCCCGCCTCCACAGTCAGAGAAAATGGACGCCAGATAAAGCAAAACATGGTGTGTGTGTGTGTGTGTGTGTTGAGAGGTAATGAGAAGACTGCCTGCGTTAGTGCAGCCACAT
Source organism: Trinectes maculatus (assembly GCA_016785345.1). Classification (NCBI taxonomy): domain Eukaryota; kingdom Metazoa; phylum Chordata; class Actinopteri; order Pleuronectiformes; family Achiridae; genus Trinectes; species Trinectes maculatus. The sequence continues at coordinate 585,135 of JAFBJQ010000288.1, forward strand.
CTCAGACAGATAGCCAATTAGCTTCTCTTCTGACGTCAGTGAGCCACACACAGCAGGTGAAGTTGACTGGAGCAGAGCAGGTGTGTGTGTGTGTGTGTGTGCGTGCGTGTGTGTGTGTGTGTGTGTGTGTCATGTGAGGTTTGCCGCTGGCGTAAAAGAAAGCAAAGGTTGGGTGAGTGGGTCAAAAGAAGAGATAAATGACATTTAAATGGGATAAAATGAGCTGTAAAGGCAGCAGCAGGAGTGCTGGTGTGGTGGTCACTGCTCTGACTCACCGTGTTGTTGCTGTTGTGCATAAAGCACTGCCAACCATTCTACTATGGCTTGTTGCATGTGGGGGTTCTTTCTTCTTATCACCGCCTTGTCACACTCGTCAACCTTAAAGTAGCACCATTGGCTTTTGATGCTTTTGACTTTTGAATTTGTATTTTTGAATGGGTGTGTGTGTGTGTGTGTGTGTGTGTGTGTGTGTGTGTGTATCACCATATATAAATGGTAATTGTTATCTCAGTGGACAGTGAACACATGGTCAGTGATTCAGAAAATTTCCTGAAGACATCGCAGTTTGTATGTATATATACATACATATGTTTAGATGGATGGATGGATGGATGGATGGATGGATAGATAGATAGATAGATAGATAGATAGATGTCTTCAGGAAATGTTCTAAATCACTGACCATGTGTTCCCTATCCACTGAGATACCAATCACCATTTCCTTGCTTCCTGCTCCCAGTCACTCTCTAGGAAAACAGCTCAGAGGGGAAATGCCTCGCTAGCATCCAGCCCTGCCCGGCTCCTCTCGGTGCTGAGACGTCTGCTTGTCTCTTCCCCTCTTCATCAGTGCCAGAGATACTTCATGATAACAGGCCTGAGCTCCATCCCTGATTGAATTCAGGTAGTGGGGGCTCATTTCCAGGGCATTGATCTCCGCCGTAATGAACAGACACCGCGGAGCCTGTCCTATCATAAGACTCCGAGCTTTGCATTAATAGTGGCGAAGCTCAAACAAAGAGCAGAGATAACCTGGCTTTGGGTTTGTCTTCCTGCCCTTATATCTAGGGAGGAATCACAGCAAACTGCTCCTCTGGTAGCAGCGGTAGATTAAATGGCCATTAGTTAGCGTCAGAGGCTTGGCTTTCAGGAGACAGGAAATTACCTCCTGATCTTTTCTTTCTTTTACCTTTCATTGCACCCCCAAGCAAATTGCTTTTTTTACAACATAAAAACAAACACAGGATGACGGTTTGCCTGCTGCCAGAGCGACCGCTACAGAGCAGGCAAACAAATTGTCCCCAGCAACAATTTTCCTGCAATTCTGACCAGTCACTGCTGCGCTGATGCGGCCGTTACCATTTAGACGCTGATCAGTGGTCCAAATGACAACACACTGGATGACTCAGAGTAAAAACCTAAAGTGCGTTTCTCATTTGCACCCTCGTGTGATGTTTTGAATAGCAGGCGTCAGACGGAGGAAAGATGAGGGAAACAGACGAAGGAGAAAAAAGGGAGGCACATAAGCTGTAATAATTTTTAACAACACGCCTCATCAATACGCTTGTCAGGTTCCATTTATGTTTCTGTAAAAACCAATGTATTGTTCCTGTTTTTCTATCTGACTGTCACAAACTGGAAGGATGTGTCCATACTTGTTCAGGCTGGTTTGGGGGGAGTAAAGGGTGGGGGTGGGTTAAGGACTAGACAAAAGGCTAACATGCAGATCCTGGTCATTCGAAATGATGTATTTTTAATTGTGCAAGAAAATGAGCAAAGAAAACGAACTGGTGCATTATCAAGAGGAGGCTTTGATAGCGCCAAAGACTCCGCCTCCATCGCCGTCTGTGTGTGGTACAGGAAGTGACGGGGTATATTCCCTGCAGATACTTCTGACTGCGTCTCCACTGCGTTGTATGTGTTTCTGTGATGGACTTTTCTTGCTCACCATTTCTTTCTCAGTGACTCAAGAAGGAAGGTTTATTTTCACCAGGCTGACTCATCCGCTGTCACCATCTCAATAACTGCCATAAACTATCGGTCGATGGAAAAAGGTCACACTCTGTGACTTTTGGACTTTATGTCTCTGCTCTCACTGCTCATTTTAAAGGCATTTAACCATGAAAGGTTGGCTCTAATCTTTGGGAGAGGGATGTGTGATGGATGATGGCTTATTCTTATTTATGTGCTTCAGAAGTCACAACGCAGATTCACACGTCACTGGTCTGTCGTCATCTGTCAACCCACATCCATACATCAGTGTCACTGTTAACCCAAGGAGGTAACCTTGTACTGGCCTCCGAGGTCACATGACCTATTGATTAGCGTGAACATATCAATTGTGGTGAATGAGTGGAGTGACTGATCCTTGTGTGTCATTCTTTCTTTGTGTGTCTTCAGTGTTATCGACCTGCAAAAATGACTCAATGACAATGAAACTGATAGCAGTGTGATTGGTGCCTGCAATAAGTTGTTTCCCATAGTTTCTTTTTCCAACTCATACGTGGATGTGAAACGTGAGTTAAATCAATGGCAGAGGCTGGAGTGGTGCAGGCTATGTTGGCAGAATGTACCAGCGGAGTGATAATAATCAGCTGTGTCAGGTTATAATGACCTTGCCTTCAGCCTGCATAAATATGATTGCATGTCACTGAATGAAACAGCTGGTGCCCATAATCTCAGGCGTGCATACATGCAGTGCACTGCCTGATCACTGTGCTCCATTATGTTAATTTCTTGAACATTAACTGCCAATGTGCTACATTTATTATTATTATTACTATTATGCTGTAGCACTATGTGCATGACATGCTGTATGTGGTCTCTAATGGAGTAGGGAGGCTGTTTCAAGCTACTAAAAATGTCTCATTATGACTTGTTTATCGTTTTAATTCCAGACACCGACTCTCGCACACACGTGCACACACACACACACAGACAGACAAACACAATTAGCCCTGCTCTCCTTCAGCTCAAGCGTCTCTGACCCACATATCTGCCCTCCTCTGCCCCTGCAGGACGCTGGAGGATTAATGATGTTTTCTCATTGATGACGGCACAGCAGCTTTTTATTAGTCTGCCTCAGCATCCACAAACTCATCGCCACACACCGTTACAAACGCACATTAGCGCCACAGCGTCCCACCACAACCACAGGCCGCACCTTAACAAAGCGGCAGTGGCTCCTCCCAATCGGAACATCGCAATATCCAGAGAATGTTCGCCTCTCATTCTATCGGATAACTTCTATCAAAGGAAGGAAGGAAGGAAGGAAGGAAGGAAGGAAGGAAGGAAGTCTCAAACAAAAAGAAAAGGTGTGATCTTCATTCTCTCTCTTACAACTAAGCTCTTCTCACCATGTCAGCTGGTTGATGTGGCAGCCCGCAGAGAGAAAAACATGAGGCAGAAACTGAGAGTCAAACCTCCCACATCATTTCCTCCCTCTGTCACTGATGGGGGAAGTTAGATGGAGACAGACAACCTATGAATCACCAGCCTGGCCCCCACTTCAGCTCCTCTAGAGATGGTTTAAGAGTGATATAGAAAGAGGAAATGTCAAAACCCATCTGTCTGTGCAAACCCATGACCATCAGCAGTGAACTGACTCACACCAGTTCCAACACAGACTACCAACCTGATGCTGAATAAGGTTTCTCAGCTTGTCTCTTGTATGTCTTGTATGTCAGTTTCTTATACATACACACACACACACACACACACACACACACACACACACACACACAT
>JAFBJQ010000288.1:598805-699801 GCA_016785345.1 Trinectes maculatus
GTGTGCGTCAACGGAGCGGATGAGTCAGTGCGGGAGAAACGCAGGCGAATTGGTGGCGCAACATGTTTCACCGAGGGGGATAAAAGAAAGACAGATGAGAGGAAACTGAATCCCCCCGCGGACCATTCCTTTTAGTTTCAGAAAGCCCGTCGGCGTCGTGACAATGTGTTGAAACGCACCCGCTTCCGTCTGTCACCTCTGCGTCCTCAGGAAGTTGGCCTAAACGGATTAGCGCTCCTTCGCCACCGGGCTCCATAATTACGCGCATATAATCAGGATATAAAGGTTACAATGAACTCTGTTTCATAAACTCTGCCATTCCACAAGACGTGTGTGTGTGTCTGTGTGTGTGTGTCAGGGGTTCTATTATTCTAAGATTACGCTGTGTATTACAACATGTGTGTGTGTGTGTGTGTTTCTCTTTGGTTCAGGAGGATACGAGAACTTCCACTCTCAATACCCTGAACTTTGCACTGAGGTGAAAACCATCGACCAGAGCGGAACTGAAACCGAGAAGAGAGTCAACATCCACAGCGAGAAGATTTCTCACCACAAACCAGATTATGATCAGGTTTGGAGACAAACACCCCAAACACCACCCCTCACCACACACACACACACACACTGTCAGCCTTTTTTTATTTTTAACCTTATGTATAAAAGGAAAACACACACGCACACAAGTCCTGCTGGCATCAGAGAGACTTATATTTGGCATCAGCGCATCGAAAACACTTTCTCAACATACACACTGATATTCACTGACCTTCGCTGCTTCCCCGCCATTTTATATTTACCTCAGAAAGGGAGAGACCACTCACTGGTGCCCAGCTGACACCAGGAAGCCCCATAGAGAAAAACACTCTTTCATCCCTGACCTTTCATCTGTAACCTCCACTGACTAATACAACGCTATGTGGCTGCTTCACATCTCAAAGAGGACTATTGTGTCCTGAAGTTGACACATTGCGGGTTATTTTACTTCCCAGTTCACATAAATCCTCCATCTAGTACATTTAGTCTAGAGGTGGACATGATGTTCTCCATGCAGGTGTTTGGTTGTTGTTGTTGTTGTTCATCAGGGCTTATAGGGTCCCATGTTGTGTCTGCTGAGTGCTGTAGACTCTAGTCCTTATCTAATGTCTCTGTCTCCCTTGTCTCTCGCTCTCAGGGTAAACCTGTTGAGATCCTGCCCTTCCTCTACCTCGGGAGTGCCTACCATGCCTCCAGACAGGACTATCTCAGTGACCTTCACATCACGGCCTTGCTCAACGTGTCGCGCAGGGACCTGCAGCCGGCCAAGGGACAGTACGACTACAAGTGGATCCCAGTGGAGGATAGCCACATGGCCGACATAAGCTCCCACTTCCAGGAGGCCATCGAGTTCATTGGTGAGTTGAAAGCACACAACGTGGCGCCTGTCAGGAAAGTGCATTTCTGTTGTGTTATTATGAAGTGGCTGATTCACTCCGCTGAATCTTCACAATCACTCACTCGCTCAAACCAGCTACAGAGGGAAATAAATACGCTGCCACTAAAATGCAGGCCTTTCCTGGAACGGCAGCTTCACCATCTGTATATTTATACTGTCACATCACCTTAAGGAGTCTAAACAACACCGGAGCTAAGATAGAGAGACACCTAAACATAGATGTGTTTATTTTTGAAATACGTGCACAAATAAGCTCTATTTTTTTTCGGCTGCCTCCCACCTGCTGCCATTCACCAATATAGAGCGCTAAAAGCAATCCCGCTGTAATCACTTTAACTTGATCGCCTGCCTTCAACCCCAAACACCCCCCCCCCCCCCAACCAACATATCCAGCCAGTCTGTCTCATTCAGGATTTACTCACTTCCCCCATCCCCTTCCTCCCCAGCCCTTGCGTCTTAACTCGAATGAGACGCTCCCATGCCGTCATTGCCTCCCAGGCCTAATCTCAGAGGTTTGCTCCTCCGGGTGTGTCCAGTAAGAGTGTGACAACTGGGTGAGCCGTCCGTGTTTAGTAACGGCAGGGTGGAGGAGGCAGGGGGCTGAATGACACATGCACGCACACACACACACAGAGTTGTTTATGATGGTTGGGTGGAGGATAATAGGTGGGTGACACAAATAGAAAGCGCAGTTGTTGATTGTGTACAGGACGGACTCATTGATTTACCTGAGGGCAGCTTCAGGGCAATGAATGTGTTACTGAGGAACAGGGAGTGTGTGTGTGGGAGAGCAGAGAGGTGCAGGATAATAGCAGCGGCTATTTATAGCCAGGCATAACCAAGGATGAAGCTCACCCACAAGCAGCTGAGTGGACCAGAATTGGGCGGCTGCTATTGTTGGTATTGTTGATTGTTTCTTTCTGCTTTTAAAGTGCATTTGAGCAAACCTGTCTGTTACATAAGGCAACAAATTTTTTTTCGAGGGGCTGGTTTGGCCTGCTTTGACGGATGGCCTCCAAAAGCATCAACCATGCCTAGTGATTAGCAATGTGCTGCACGAGCATCCGCTGGACCCCGATTGAAAATCAATCACTAATCAGCATCCGCCCTGACCTCACGGCAGATGTACAGTGAGGGGAGGAGATAATAGATATTATTGACCTATTGGATGAAAACATCCGCTGAAGCTTGTCATGACATCTCCGGCCAATAACTCGAGGGCGGTCATTAAAACACCCACTGCTCCTGTCAGGCTTTTGAAAACCCCTCTTCGCTTGTTCGCTGCATCCTCCACTGCAGATGGGAAAATCACGATGCACTGAGATGTGGGGAAATATCTGTTGTTCTACCTGCAGTGGCTCTCAGAATCAGACAGTCTTTTTGTGTAACAAAGGGAGAGTGAGGGGTGTAGGCGTGTGGAGTAGCTATCTGGGGCTAAGTGTCAGTATAGGTAGACATGCGGGAGATGTGTACGTGTGCATGCAGTAGTTCTAAGAATGAACAAAATCTTGAACTGCGTCGTGACACAGATGAAGTAGATATTTGTGTTGCCACTAGAACATCCATCCAAGTATGTAGGAATGCTGCTGATCCAAACTGGAACACATATCTGACAGTGAACTCTGCAGCAGCAGCACCTGGCGCCCCCACAGCAGCGTAGGAGAAAGAAAGTCTCATGTGCAGCTGCGCTCTGTGACTCACTCATGTCAGTGTGCAAAACAGAAGCTGGTATAGGATGTGCATACATTTCTGTGTTCCCAGCAAGAAGGTCCATTTGACAAGGTTGTTTTTCCTGTTTGTACATATATCCGTGTGCTGTTTGTTTGTGGCGTGGCAAAAAAAAAAAACATGGGTAGGATGTGTAGAAGTGTGCACATTAATTAGTGAGTAGGAGCAGAGCACAGGGAATAATTAAAATGTGATATTTTCATATGTTAATATTCACTGTTCATAACTCATATTGACTCATTGTATCCTCTCTATCACCACTTGACTCTAAAATATCAATTATAAAAACACTCAAACAAAACAAAAATTAAAGCTGACACAACAGTGGCTGGCATTTATCAATTGGAGAAACTTTTCTGAATAATTAATTCTGTGCAAGTTTTATTTTGTGTAACAGTTCTCCACCTCAGTCTTATATTAACACTGGCTCTTCCCCCTCTCCTTGCAGATCAAGTGAAGCAATCAGGGGGGAAAGTCCTGGTGCACTGCGAGGCAGGCATCTCACGCTCTCCCACCATCTGCATGGCCTACATCATGAGGACGCAGCAGCTGCAGCTTGACGCAGCCTTCGACATCATCAAGCAGCGCAGAGGCGTCATCTCACCCAACTTCAGTTTCATGGGTCAGCTGCTGCAGTTTGAGTCAGAGGTCCTTTCCACGGCTCCGGCTAACGCTGCCACACCTGAACCTGCCACACCCTGCATCCCGGAGTCTGCGTCGTTTTTCGCCAACGACTTCGCCACCACCTTCAACACCAAAAACTTTGAGCCATCCGTGATCACCGTCCCTACCTCTTACCTGCAGTCCCCGGTCCACCACCAGTTTAATAAACTGAGCCCAATAACTGCACTGCCTTAAATGAACTGTGACTGCTTGTAGTCTTACTTGAAAAGTAAAAACAATGTTGTTCTCTGTGTGCCTGGTGTTGAAACCAGCAGATAGACTGGAGATCAGATCCTTTTTTTTTTTTGGTTCGTGGAAATTGAAGCAGGCAGGCCTTTTTCACGCTCGACTATTGTCACAGTAGGAAAGACCCATTTGTCCCTGATAACCTTATCAGTGGCTCTGTTCTAGTCAGCCCTAGTCGAGTCACAGTTATCCATTTCATAATCAACACCTGCAAATTTCCTGCTGTGACTCATCAGAAAGTTTTATGTGAGAAAGGTCTGCAGGGGATCGGACTACAGCGCGCATCAGTGCTGTTGTCCTTCCCTCTGAACTGCAGCGATGAAACACCACAGCACAGTGATAAACTGCAATATACATGCCTTAGGTTGGTATTGTGATTTCCTTGCATATTAATAAATACAGTCATGCATTTAAACCTAACTTATTTGAAAATTTCAGTCTGTCTGATCTTTTTCAATAACGTGGATAATAATATGTGTTTAATAAATGTTTTCACCACAAAAAAACAAAGTTGTCACTTATTCACTTAATTATTTACTGTAGCAATGACCGTGAATTCGAATGTCGTTGCAAGTGGATTTTTCACCCACAACATTATTTATTGTACTACAAACAACAAAACAAGAAAATAATCAGTCCTGGTTTTACAACTGAAATCATAACAGTTTTAGTCAATGAGGCCTGTGTATGACAGAGGAGACAACAGTGACACCTGCAGTGAGTGACGAGTCACTCTACAGTACATGTGTGCTCTGACTCCTGGTCAGGTTGATTGTTCAGCCTATGCAACGTATAAACCATGTCACCCTGCATGTCGCATTATATTGTGTTATTACAAAACACAGGTATAGTAAAGTCAAACTGGAATAGAACAATTACATATTTATTTATATCATATTGTTTGGCAGTTAGCAATAATATGATGCTTGTGTTCGGTTACCATGTTTTGATCCGGTGTCGGTATCAGGCAGTGAAATCATCCTTTTACAATCTTCTGTTTGGCGCCTTGACATACAGTCCGACTGTACCAACTGGACAAACAGAAACGAAACTCGGATCAACCGTGTATAAAATGTCGTTTACGTCCAAGGGAAAGTGACCTAAAATACAAATATAACATTAATTATATTGTCCACTGTCCAATTTTGCCTCATCTATGTCAGTATCACACATTATTTGGTATGTATTTTTTGTTGTAACCCCTTTTTATTTCAAAATGGTATACGCCATTCCATACCGCCCCCGACGCCATTTTCCATGTTATTTTCTTTGGCAACATAGTGTGTCACTGAATTTGTATGCAACAATTTTAAATAAATTGTTGAATATTGGGCTATAACATTCCCGGGTTCTCCTGTTTGGTGGAGAGGGGAGTTTAACTCCAGATTCACCCCAAGAGACGTCCTACCCAGACAGCCATGTACATCAAACAGGTGAGCTAACTTCGTGCCCGACTGTCACTAGTCTGGCGTTAACCATGCTATCGAAACGTTATTCTGCTAAATGGCTGTGCTCGGAATATTTAGGTTTTACACGCGGTCTAACTTTAGGGCGAGTGCAAAGCAAAGCATAATCTCACCAGAGGCTGATATATAGCAGCATAAATAGCTTTGTCAATGCTAGCTACTACCGCTGGACAGATTAGCATAGAATAGCCCGCCCCCTCCCTTATGATGCTAACTAACCCTAAGGTGCTAATTCAAAGTTAGCAGATGTTTAACTTTTACTTTGAACTTGCACAAAAGTCAGTTTCATTAAAATACGCATTAAACACAAACGTTCACTGTAATATTGCCACCGTGCGCGTGGTTATAATGTTAGTAGCCATGCTAACCGGTTAACACCATGAATGAATGCTAGCTTTCGCAGCGGCGGGCAGTCAAGGCCCCGGTGGAAACCATGCCCCTCTCATAATACAATTGTTGCACAGATTAGCACATACGTTACACATGTAACATACTTACATAAATGAAGGTAGGTAAGAATTGGTAACTAGTGAGAACGACCCAGTTTTCCTTCTGGAAGTGTAACGCATAATTTCAAGCTTCAGTTGTGTTCAGGGTAATCCCGAATTCACATTCATTAAAATGTTCATATTTTGGTGTATGGGGTGTTTTGCAGGTCATCATCCAGGGGTTCCGAAGTTACAGAGACCAAACTGTGGTTGACCCTTTTAGTCCAAAGCACAATGTCATCGGTGAGTTCATGTTTACCTCCTCTTTTCATGCATGTTTTTAGCGCTATACCATTAAATATAGGTGGGTGGCGATATTAAATGAGTTGCCAGACAAAAACTGTCGTGCTGAAGTCTTGTCTCCTGGTGGTGAGTGCTAAGGTTGTGTTTTTTCTTGTTTCAGTTGGAAGAAATGGTTCAGGAAAAAGTAACTTTTTCTATGGTACGTGAGCCCCGATTTCCTGTTCAGCAGTCAGAGTTAATCATTGTCTTTGGATTGTTGTTTAAATCAGTTTCTCGTTTCTGTTTTCATAGCCATTCAGTTTGTGCTCAGTGATGAATTCAGTCACCTGCGACCTGAACAGCGCCTTGCCCTGCTCCATGTAAGTACAGGCATATGTCAGTTCCACAACAGATTTTAATAAGGCTTTGTAGAACAGCGGTTGTATGGAGAATTTTGTTAGACATGCCTTCCTTGACAGAATCTTATATAACTTTTTAATAACTGGTCAATTATGAAAATCCCAATTGGATTAGCTGCGTTTTTGTTTGGAAAGTTTGTGTTTCAGGAGATTAAGCACAACAGGGATTTTTATTAAACATATAAAGCTGCTAATATAATCCTGTAAATGTTTTGTTTTCTTTCCCACACACCACAGGAGGGAACTGGTCCTCGTGTCATTTCTGCTTTTGTGGAGATTATATTTGACAACTCTGACAACCGGCTTCCAGTAAGAATGTTGAAAATTGTTTTATCGTTAAAACCATTATTTTCAGCTGTGTTCTGGTATATTTGCATGTTATCTGGTATGGCCTGAATCTGCTGATAATTGAAATAGCACTTTGGTGTACAACACTTGTGCCCAATTACCTACAGACAAAAAAAGTGTCATACTCAACTGTTGTTCTCTTTGTTTAATATCATTCGTTTGTGTTATCATTTTGTTCTTCTAGAGAAAATTGACATTGTACAGTACATTGGTTGGTGTAGGTATTTTTTGAAATGCACTTTGTATGTATAAAGAAAACAAGTATAAGCAAAATAAATTAGCCACAGTAAAATGTTTTATGATAGTGAGCCTTGCCCATTTGTTTTCACCAAAAAAGGACATCAGTTTATGTGGGAAAGTGCTAGATATCAGCATCACTTTGGGAAAAAAATCTTCTTTGGTCCCGGCTACCAATGGAAGTGACTATCATCGTGCTATTATGCTTTTCATGCTACATTGACAAGTCTTCTTAATTGCTGTTGACTGATGTGACCACTGATTGTAAATTGCTTATTATTGTGATTATGCAGTCAGGCTGATAGAAAAACTCTCAAATCCCAAAGATTGTTTTGAAGCGAATGTTAAACTGTAATCATCCGGTCTGGTAATAATGTGGCTGTGACCAATTTTGCTGTTCTGTTTGTGATGATAGATAAATATCTCTTTTTCCAGATTGACAAAGAGGAAGTGTCCCTCCGCCGCGTCATTGGCGCCAAGAAAGACCAGTACTTCTTAGACAAGAAGATGGTGACGTAAGTACTGTTGTATTGTGACTATCTGTGTCTCTGTAATCACAGGAAATTACAACTCTGTGATTCTCTGCAATCACTTGTTTGATGGTGTCTGTTATTGTTGCAGTAAGAATGATGTCATGAACCTTCTGGAGAGTGCTGGCTTTTCTCGCAGTAACCCGTACTACATCGTCAAACAGGGAAAGGTGAGAAATGAGTGGGTGGCAATGCCACAATGCGTAAGAGTTTGTGTTTCAGTGCCGTGTGATGAACTGTAGAATGGAAACATGATTGTATATACCTGCAAATGTATTTTCTGACAAAGCAGCAGTACAGTAGATAGCAGGGTATTCTTTTTTTATATTTTATGTAAATGTTTCATTTAGATCAACCAAATGGCCACAGCACCTGACTCCCAGCGTCTAAAGCTGCTGCGGGAGGTGGCAGGGACACGGGTGTATGATGAGCGAAAGGAGGAGAGTATTTCTCTCATGAAGGAGACGGGTACATGCTTCTTAACATAATTTCTTCCCCACCTTAAACAGTTGTTTTTAATGTCATAATTTCTTGTATATAAAAAATGAAAATTTCATTTCATTTACAGAGAATAAAATAGAAGTTAGCATTTATAAAACATCCTTATGTCTTTTCCCATAGAGGGGAAACGAGAGAAGATCAATGAGTTGCTGAAGTACATTGAGGAGCGTCTGCACACTCTGGAGGATGAGAAGGAGGAACTGGCTCAGTACCAGAAGTGGGATAAGATGAGAAGAGCTCTGGAGTACACCATCTACAACCAGGAGCTGAATGAAACCCGTGCAAAACTGGATGAGGTAATGCTTTGCTATTACAATGGGACTCACCAGTCATATACACTATACCAATATTGGCAGAATGCTGTTTGACTAAATATTAATATGGCTGCTTCTTTGTTTTAAGCATCAAGCACTCATTTGGGGATTAATAATTGGAATAATTTTCAAATATGTGTTTATGTATTAAACAATGGACCGTGTCCATTGCTTTGAAGGTTTTGTACTGTGGATGGTTGTGTCTGACATGCCGTAACAAGGTGTTTTTTTATTATTATTATAATTTATTTTGCAGTTGTCCTCCAAGAGAGAGACTTGTGGAGACAAATCCAGACAGCTGCGTGATGCTCAGCAAGATGCCAGAGACAAAGTAGAGGTAAAGGATTCCACTATCCAGAAATGATATACACATGGGGGATTGGTTAGAAGTCATCACAACATTATCTGTAACAAGATGTAACAACATGGGTGATATTCAAAGTGACACTGTTGAATGTAACTACATTGATTGACTCAGTATTTATGAATTCAGATGTGTATATATACATTTTTATATATTGTTACTGCCATTGTTTAATACTGTTGTCTTGGGATTCTGGTTGGATGAGTTTTGCTCATAGCTTCAATCAGTTTGTGAATCTGATAATCTCAACTGAAGGACTGTCCCTGGGAAAGAAAGCATTTGGCACTTAATCACTGAAGACGAAACCTTTTTTTTTTTTTTTTTTACATTTCTTTGAAATAAATCTCATAGTGCATTTTTCTCTATTTCTCCTATTTTGCAGGAGACTGAGCGTGTTGTGCGGGAACTGAAATCCAAAATCTCTGCCATGAAGGAGGAAAGAGAGCAGCTGTCGGCTGAACGCCAGGAGCAGATCAAGCAGAGGACCAAGCTAGAGCTGAAGGCCAAGGACCTGCAGGATGAGCTGGCAGGCAACAGCGAACAGAGGGTACGGAAGCCTCCGATCTGCGTCACTATGCACACGTGATGCCTCATCGACAACACTCCCCCCTCCCTTGCCCCCTTCACCATCGTGTGTGTCTAGAGAAGAAAATTATTATTATTATTATTATTATTATTATTATATGAATTCTTATAGAAAATTAGTACAATACGTTTATGCTCATGTGTAGAGTTGACATTTGTAATGTTGAATCTTTCAGTGTATTATTTGCTGAGATTATTTTACTGAGAATAAGAAGAAAATTAGAACTAAAACCGAAGATGCACCAGACTTTTTGCCATTTGCTTCACTATACATCGTTCCTGGCACAAGATTTTTATTTACAGAGCTGGCACAGATCACCGTCCTTATGGCTTTGTGAACAGTGTGTGTTCGTGTGTATGTGTAAGTCAGAAGATGGTAATCATACAAACAGCCTTGTTGGCTCTTAATGAATTGGAACTAAAATGTGTCCGAGGCAGCATGCTGCTAGTGGTTGGATTAAACCTACCTGGCTATGGGTCGCATAGTATCAGCCAAAAGTTATTGGAGCAAAATGAAAAGCAAGGAAAGCAGCACTGTGTCACAAACTGCTGATGGTCCCAGTTTTATCAGGTTTGAGCTGGAATTAACATGCATGACAGAAAGTAGTTTTAATGCTTGTGGACAACCCACCAATAGTTTACATGTGGCATCAGTTGTAGTTATTAGATTTGATGAAATGAAAAAAATGCACGTATATGTATATTTTTATACAAATACAAATTGTGCAGAAACTTGAGCATCACAGTTAATTGGAGTAAGTACATAAGTAATTATATGTGGATAACAAATAGATATAGGTATGACTGCACTCATGTGAAGAGACCTTTCTTCTTAGACAGTTGCTTCAAATGTCTTGAATTATGTCCATCTCAATAAGCAAAGCAACATACAGTATACTTTATTTAGTATATTTTAAAGCTTTGTTGATTTCTTTCTCTTCTTTCTCAGAAACGGCTGCTAAAAGAACGTCAGAAGCTGCTGGAGAAAATCGAGGAGAAGCAAAAAGAGCTGCAGGAGACTGAGCCGAAATTCAACATGGTGAAGGAAAAAGAGGAGCGGGGTATCTCCAGGTAGGAATGACTCATCCTCAGCTGCAGCCCCTTAAGCAACTGGGGACTAGGCATAAGTCGATGAGTCAGTCATTACACTTAGAATACATTTTAATGGCAAAAGTTCAAGAGGTGGAATCACATGAAATGCAGTCAAGACTGGAGGTATATGGACATTTACTTATTTTTTTGTTCTACTGGCTCTCAGTTTTAATATGATTTTAAAACTAGATATTACACAGTGGAAATAAAATGTTACATAGAAACACCAGGACAGCATTAATTTGTACGTCTTTATTACAGTACTGGAAGAACTATGCAGAGAGATGAAGGAGTCAGTAAATATATCTAAAGTCTTTTTTATTGTGGGGTTCTGTCATTACTAACATCTCCACTGAGGACAAAGGCTGCTCAGTTGGACTAAGATCAGAGGACAGATTTGGCCAGTCAAGCATATTCCATCAGCTTAGCTTGAAAAGCTCCCTTGCTACCTTGCCACGTGAATCAGCAATCGCTGCTGAATGATGAAATGTTGACCAAATACTTTTGATGCTTTGATGCTGAATCTGAGCACATAGTCCTCCAGTATAAATGTCTGCATTTGTACTGTTGCCTCCAGCAGCAGTGATATGAATAATCATTAAAGTGCTGCTTGTGCTTAAGACTTGTTCTTCTCAGTCTCCAGGGTCTTTGCTAGACAACAAGGAAATTAACGTTAAGCAGACACTTTGTGGCTGCAACTAATCAAAGTTTTCATGTCCATATTTGTTTTGTTGATCTCACCGATGTGTCTTCTGGTGTGAACTTGTTAAATGAACAAACAATCATGTATGTGTAAATCATCTCATTCCAGATTGGCTCAGGCTACACAGGAGAGGACAGACCTGTACGCTAAGCAGGGACGTGGTAGCCAGTTCACCTCCAAGGAAGAAAGGGACAAGTGGATTAAGAAAGAACTGAAATCTCTGGACCAGGCCATCAACGATAAAAAGAGGCAGATTGCAGCCATCCACAAAGACCTGGAGGACACAGAGACAAATAAGGAGAAGAATCTGGAGCAGTACAGTGTAAGAAAATTAAAATTTATTAACATACTGTAAGTGCAAAACTTTTTTTCAGAATCTGCTTCATATGGCATGTTAAACCTGGTTTCCACACCTCTATGCAGTTTTTGAGCATCTAAAAAGGATAACTTAAGAAATGCTGGTGACTCTGGGTTACTTTGAATACTCTGAGGCTGTATATACTGAGATTAATTTTTTACATGTTGTTTTAAAACTGACCAGTTAGTGTAGATGTAGCCTAATTTTTGCATCTGTAAATGAAAGATAAATAGTAAAATTTAATCCAACTGTATTTAAAATTTGACTGTAAAATATGGGATTTGCATTTTGTTGTGGTTTCTATAGTTCTAAACTAACCTTCTGACGGAAGTGTATCTGACCTGCTTTTAATTTGTTTCTTTAGAAACTTGATCAAGATCTAAATGAGGTCAAGACCCGTGTGGAGGAGCTGGACAAAAAGTATTATGAAGTGAAAAACAGGAAGGATGAGCTGCAGAGTGAAAGAAAGTAGGAACATTTTCTTTCCCTCTAACCTTCATTTTTACATGATTTAGTTCAGCTCTGGCTTATGCACATGAAGTTAATTTATTTTTCTTATGTAGTATGTAAGTATGATTTAGATGAATACAGGAATTTCCGATTGGCAGCCTTTTGTAACGTATGAAAGTGTTGAATGTTCTGAACGTCACTGAACTTCCCCTGTCCACTTAAACAATGTGGTTTATTTATTTAACACAGAGGATGCTGCCTTTGGCCACTGGTGCCAGACTTATTTGTTTGTAAAAGGTATTCTTGGCTAGATGAAGTATAGTGGGTAGGGGTGAAGACAAAGTACAGACAGTTTCCTCTGTGCTTCCAAATGGAGTCAGGCAAACCGCCTTTTCATTAAAATAACAAATGCAGTGCAAACAGTATTATTGATTTTTAAATAGGGTGTTTTATTATTAAACAAATTAATTCCATTTGTTTGGATAGCAGATAATTATCATAAACAGACTATAATACAGTTAATGAGTATTTTGTGTCTGTTTCATATTTAATCTGCCAGGCATCCTTCAGTTTACTGTGAACCATTGTTTTATTCTGGTGGGTGAAAAGGCAGCATAATGACAGCTTTAATAGAATCAACACAACATGCACATCCCACAGCTGCAAGCTCTTGAAAGGGTAAAATTGATCGTAATAAACAAATGAAAAATTTGTTTATTACGATCAAAACAAGAGAGGGATATTTTGGCAGGTTCCTTGTTTTTATTATTTAAATATGTTCCAATTTTAGCATTTGCCAAGCAGTTTTTACATGCTCTTATATGCGTTTAAACTGTCATATATAAAAATAACTGTACACCAAATTAAAAAGCAAGCTGATCTTTTTCATATATATTCATTTATATTTTATAGTCTTCTGTTTTTTCTGTTGGGTTTTTGCGTTTCTGGGGACAGTGTGTTGTATAGTGTAACTGTCTGTTTCTGTCCAGCTACCTGTGGCGTGAGGAGAATGCAGAGCAGCAGGCACTGGCAGCCAAACGAGAGGATCTGGAGAAGAAACAGCAGCTCCTTCGAGCAGCCACCGGCAAGGTCTGTTAATCTGTGCATGACTATGTAATTACTGACTTGCATAATTACACTAAATAAATGAAACCTAAGTGAAAAGTTACTCTCTCGCTGTAAATGAGCCCACCTAAATAGTGCGAGGACTCACTTTGTAACTCAGCCATCAAATGCAAAATTTGATCTGCCTGCTCCTGCCAACCTTATCACAATTAGCTTAATTTACATATGCCTCACTCCTTTATGCCTCATCCAGGAACTGCTGTTTGTTCCTTCTGGGCAGATACCAATCAAATTTCACTTTTGAATAATGTCTGACTGACATGAAAGGAGGTTGTTTGTGGTTTGTGGACAAATGTCCTGTATTTATTTTTCTTACATTGGTCCTGGATGACTCATCCTGTCTCCAGTCATTGATGAATTAAGTACAACTCAGATTCTTGTGCAGTATTAATAAATTGCTAATTTTTTTTTCTTTTTTGATATTGTATGTCACACTATGAGCTACCATTAATATTGAGGCAGTGTGTAGAGACACATTTTGAACTGTCTTTAGCTTTTAGTTTTGCAAGGGTCATCAGTTGCCTTTGCCGTTTAAACAAAGGACTGTGTATGTCTTGCATGTTTTATATTATGTATATCATGTGTTTTATGTGTATGTTATTCTGCTTAGTGTCTGAATTGTTTTGGTTTTGCTTCTCTTTACTTAATTAAAAATACTGTGTTCTGAGTTTTATCAGAAAATGCCATAGGTTCCTATTAGATTTCTCAAAAGTTACTTTACTTTTCAAACATTTGAATATTAATGTTTCTTATTAGATACATATATAATAGATATTTTTTGTGATATATATACACACTGTTGTTATTATTATCATGCTCATTTTCTTCTGATCCTATAGGCCATCCTGAATGGCATTGACAGCATCAACAAAGTCCTTGAGCATTTCCGTCGTAAAGGCATCAACCAGCATGTAATCAATGGTTACCACGGCATTGTCATGAATAACTTCGAATGTGAGCCTGCTTTTTATACCTGTGTAGAGGTGACTGCTGGTACCAGGTGAGGTCTTTTTTTTTTCTTTTTTACATTTTACTGCTACCTTCAATTATGTTTTCTATTTGCAATACAGGGTGTAAAATAAACGTTTTAGTTGAGTGAATGAGCATTTCAGAGAACAGTCCTTATGAGTTCATTTTCAAATGACGCTTTGATTTTAGAAAGCTCTTTCAGAGAGTTCCTTAGGGCTCAATGGATTAAAACATCTATGACTTTAACATCTATATTACTCCATGCTACTGCAAATGTGTCTTATGAATATGGTGGAGACGGGTGTTGCATTTGAAGGGTATAATTGTGTTGTATTTGTAGGGTAAAGTTAAATCCACTAATATATTTTTCAGGGTTTTTTTTTTTTTTATTGTTTGTGCCTTTTTGCTCTTGTGTTTCCCAGACTGTTCTACCACATTGTGGAGACAGATGAAGTCAGCACCAAAATACTGATGGAGTTCAATAAAATGAACCTGCCTGGAGAAGTTACATTCTTGCCTTTGAGCAAGCTTGATGTCAGGGACACAGCTTATCCAGAGACCAATGTAAGGGACATGCATAAGTTGTGTGTAGTTCTTTGTAAGTAGCAAATTTAGGCCCTGAGCAAATAGGTATAATTTCAATATTCTGCATTTAGCTATTTTAAATATAGTTGATTTTACTAACTTATATAATAATATTAACACGTTATCATTTACTCCATTTCCTAATCGTGACCAATGTTAACAATTCCACTGACAGTTTTTGTTCGATTTTGCTGCGTGGAGTATTTGCCACTGTGCTTGTACTGATGTATTATTGTTCTTTTAAGGATGCCATTCCCATGATCAGCAAACTGCGCTATAGCCCCAACTTTGACAAGGCCTTCAAGCATGTCTTTGGAAAGACCCTGATTTGTCGCAGCATGGAGGTTTCCACACAGCTGGCCAGGGCTTTCACCATGGACTGTATAACTCTGGAAGGTAAGCTGAGAATGTGATGACAGTAGAGTTTATATCACTGCCACAAATACATAAAAGGCATAATATATGAAACGATATACGATGCACAGTGAACAACACATTGTGAAAAAACACTGTCTCGGGAGATTAACTAGAATGTGGTTTGTTATTGTTTTGGTGCGCAGCCTTTGCCCCCAGTGTTTTTTGGCGTTTACGGCCCCTGTGTTGTCTCCTGAGACCGGGTTTTTTCACAGTGTATTTAGGGGGCAGGCAGCTAGTGGATTAGGGGGAGACGATTTGCCTACGATTTGAGACAATAATGAAATCACACTGAAACCATGCAGGTTTGCTTAGTGCACCTTTTAACGTGTAAAGACATAGAGGCCAAGACACATTAGACTAACAATATCAGGCAACATGTGGAGCGAGCTCCTAAAAATAACATGTGTGTCTGATGCATGAACAATGCAAGAATGACTGTCAAACTACACAGTGTGAAGTTGCCTTATGAACTGTTCATTTTATCACGCTGTCAAAATGTTTTGCAATTTGTCTGTTAAATGGTTTGAACCACCCATCTTGCATTAGGAGTACTTGAAGTATGATTAATACTACATGCCCCTTAGCAGATGTTAGAACTTGTGTAATAGTGGCACTGCAGTTTAATTTGCAGTATTTCTTGCCTACAATGCATTCTGTTGTAACCGTCAAGGTGACCAGGTGAGCCATCGTGGCGCACTGACAGGAGGCTACTATGACACCAGAAAGTCTCGTCTGGAGCTGCAGAAAGACATGAGGAAGGCTGAGGAGGAGTTGAGTGAGCTTGAAGCCAAACTCAATGAGAACCTGCGCAGAAACATTGAGCATATCCTTTTACTAAAACGTAACTGGCTTGTTTGGTCAAGATGTTACACCACTGCAGATGTCATCTTTGTATTAATATTAGTGCCAGTCAAATCCCAGGACATTCCACCGTTGATCAGAAAGGTCTTGCTCATTTTTGCTTGTTTGTCTGTATTTTTTGCCTGAAAAGTGTTTCAAATGCTTTCTTTAAGAGCTTTACTATCTCTGTCTCTCTTTCATTTGATTGGATTTTTTCTGCATAGATTAGGTCAGTGATTTTCACCCACTGTGCCGTGGCACACCAGTGTGCCGTGAGAGATCATCAGGTGTGCTGTGGGAAATTGTCCAATTTCACTTAATTGGTCAAAAAAATATTCAGTCACTGCAAATAGTTGTTTTTGCCTGTGTTATGGCCCGAGGGTCAGGGCTGTATGTTGTCAGACGCATTGATAACATGTCTGCAGACATCAAAAGTGTTTTGTAAACTTTTTGTAACATTTTCTAACTTTTTTGATTGCTGGTGTGCCACGGCTCAAAAAAGGTTGAAAAACACTGGATTAGGTTTGCTGCAGGAGTTATTGTGGCACGTTTTACAGTGTTTAGGCATACATATTATGTAGCTAGATACCACCATCTATTGATTTTTGTAAGCAAAGCCTATTTAGTTAATATTTGCACATTGGTGGTTCTGCCTATGTTATAAATTTGATTTTTTTTAAAAATGAGTCGTTAACACTATAATCACAAATTGAAAGTGTCTGCTTCACATCTGCAGAGTTGTTCAAAAAATCAGCAAAATTGTTACTTGTGAGGAGACAAACTGAACATCAGGTGAAGAATTTGGTGTCAAAGCGTAAAGTAACAGTGCCAACTTGGCAGTATTTCAAATTTAACCTGAGAGCTAGAACAGAACCCATTAAAAGTCAGTTTAGGAAAATTCTAGAGAAAACTGTTGGTGTATAAACATTTCACCTCATATACAGTACATGTGAACCATTCCACTATTAAGAAACTTAGCTAGGTAAACATCATATAGATTAGCCTACATTCTAAATGTGTATTAAATCTGTCTGGGTTGTGAAGCTCCTTTAAAGCCAGCAGGAGGCTGATTCAGATAAAAGAGAGGGGCTAAGCAGGTCAAATCAGATTATTGTATGTCAGGTCATATTTGCCAGAGCTATGACTCACTACTTGACAGCCCATGAAAGCAGAACAGGCAGATCAGAGAGAGATTGTTTGTGCATTATGACATGTTTATGGGTATAGCCAGTTGCACCCAGGTATGATTATCTGTGTTTGCTCACCTGTGTGATTCTGTGAAGCCTTTCACTCACAGCCAATAGTATGTATGCAGATTAAGTTGTGCACCTGGTGATTATGTGTATGTGCGAGTAAGCGGGGGAAGTGGATGACTGAGCTGATGACATGGCTCTTGTCTTTCCATCCTGCCCTGGTGAGTCAGTGGAGAGATCAATTATTTAAAAGCCTCTTGTTGCTCACTCTCCACCTCTACCTTGTCAATAAGAATTAGATTGTGCACCTCACCAATTCCTTCTATTTTAGGTTGTCATTTTAATTTTGCCATCAACATCACATTGCATTTAATGTATTGATGTTATTCTATGACATTGGACCTCAAATCTGCCGTGGCAAATCAAATCTGCCATATTAAAATTTAATTATTTATTTTAGTTCTAAAAGTCAAAGCGATCACTCGGATTAATCAGAGTTTCTGTTTTAAAAGTAATTTACGAGGACAAGCAGTGGCCTAATGTCAACTGATTGCCTTTAAGAAAATAATCAGATACTCCGAAACCATCTTTTATTTTCCATCTGCCCTGGGCAATCAGCACAGGCCCTCTGACTTCCAGTAGCCTTTTAAATCACTAGATGGATTGGCCTCAGTGTTTTATTGAGTCCCGTTTAAACCTCTAAGGACCAGTGGTGTGTCTCAGTTCTTGAAGATGAATATAGCTGTCAGTTAAATTCTCTTAATGAGTATATACAGTCCTGAATCCTGTTCCTGGCTGTCAGTGATGACACAGTCTTCCTTTTGAAGTGAGAGAGCAGCCTCAACAGAAACTATATTGTGAGCTGGATTGCAATATGTACAACTTTCAATATGAGTACTGCTGTCAGATGTTTTATGTCTGTGTTGCGAACTCAGACTGACTAATAATTCCTTAATGGCTGCCTCCACGCATCAACAATGAGATAGACCAACTGATGAACCAGATGCAGCAGATTGAAACACAACAGAGGAAGTTTAAAGCATCCAGAGACAGTATTCTCTCCGAGATGAAAATGCTGAAAGAGAAGAGGCAGCAGTCAGAGAAAACATTCATGCCCAAGGTGATTACATGTTGATGATATCACAGTTTAAACTTGTGTACAGGGGTCAAGGTCATCAAGAGATTACGGTGTTATCCACTCATGTCTGACTTTTCCATATCATCTTCCCTCTCAGCAACGCAGTCTCCAAAGTCTGGAAGCCAGTCTACATGCCATGGAGTCGACCAGGGAGTCACTGAAGGCCGAGCTGGGTACAGATTTACTTTCTCAACTAAGCCTGGAGGACCAGAGACGAGTCGATGACCTCAATGATGAGATTCGTCAGCTGCAACAGGTCAGGAGGATAGGCAGAGACACAGACTCTCTGGCACAATTCATTTTCTTTTGAAATAACTGACAGTCAGGTATTATTCTCCATACAGTTGAATTCTGTTACAAGAAATAGAAAATGTTTTGAGAGAGGTGGTCAGGATTTGTGAGCTACAGAGATCAGTGCAGGACCATTCATGTTTTCTTGTTTTTTAATCATATGCATTATTAAATTTAGGCACTTCCCCTTCATGTTGTGTGTGTCCATGGACCAGAGTTTTTAGAATTTAGAATACAAAAATAGGCCTTTTTATTATAATGTTAAACAGATTTTCATTGAACAACCATATTTGACAGTTTGATTTTTGTTCATAATGTGGTTCACAGATTAACATGCTTACCATATATGCCCTCTGTGCTTTCTGCTTATGTATTCAAATGACCTGATTGAGGTGAGAGTAGCAAGCAGCATCTGTGTGTGGGATGTTCCTGTGATCCAGTGTTGTCATCTACTCCTGCTCTCAGTTGTCACCTTGGTGACAGTTGTCCCCGCAATACAGAGCTTTTAATTTATGGTCCTACAGTGTTGGCGGTTGTTGATCTACATTTGCTTGAGAAATGACACTCAGATGAATTCAGAGCAGTGTGTACACAGGGTGGCATTGTGCCAGGTTTAGTCAGATACTTTATAGCTATATGGTTATATGTAGTTCATAATAATGATAATGTTGATACCTTTTCCCAACCACAGGATAATAGACAGTTGCTGAATGAGAGGATCAAACTTGAGGGAATCATGACAAGAGTGGAGACATATCTTAACGAGAATTTACGGAAACGACTAGACCAAGTAGAACAGGTATGCTTTCCACTGAAAATCCCTAGGATCTTGTACCTAAATCTGATTATACAGCTCTGCATGCCAAATATTTTTCTTCGCATTGTTCTTTTTTAATTTTAAAGTGAAAAATTATGCATTATTACTTGGTTTTATTTGAAGCTGTTTGATGATTCACTAAAAAATGATGTGTTGGTATTCTGGGCTTGGATTAATGCTTTCATTCAACAATTTAGAAGAGAGCTATATGAATTCATGACTTTTTATGTGGCCTAATTTACATTGACACAGGAGCTGAATGAGCTGCGTGAGACAGAGGGAGGCACAGTGCTCACAGCTACAACATCTGAGCTGGACGGTATCAACAAACGTGTCAAAGAAACTTTGGCTCGATCAGACGGTACGCAAAGTTTGACAGACACAAGTGGGACATGGTACTATTAAGTTTAGAGAAGCCTGCTTGTGACCATAAGATAAATTGTTTACTGTCATGTACTAGAATTTACCACTTTCGATTGGCAATATCAGCAGATGATGAGAAATGTAGTAACTCGCAGTCTGTTCTTTGTGGTAGCTTGGCCACATAGCTACATAAATGATCTGAAGCTATGGCTTAAATTAGGTTGTCAAGTAGCACTTCTGTTGGAAGAGAATTGATTTTCATGGACTCATATCTAATTGTCATTTACTTGTTAAGGACAGATTCACAGTTTTGTATCCTTCACTCTAAACTTCTTTCATGTCAATTTTCTATTCATAATTCAGTGAACAATCTCAATTTCTTTGGTCTTTCTTGCTACACAATTGGTGAAATTTCCTCCTTTATTAGTAGAATGTTGATGGTTAATGCCACATTTTGTCATTGTCGTGATGAAGCAAGAACTCCTTGTTTTTAAGTTAATCCAACTAACTTTCAAAATCAGAGAATCCGACAATTGACTACAGCATTCTTATCACCTCCTCCAATGTCTTCACCAGAGCTGGACTTGCTGATTGACAAGACCGAGGTAGAGATCAAGGACCACCTTAAGAGCATGGACCGCTGGAAGAACATTGAAAAGGAGCAGAATGACGCCATTAACCATGACACAAAGGAGCTGGAGAAAATGACCAACAGACAAGGCATGCTACTGAAGAAGAAAGAGGAATGCATGAAGAAGATCAGAGAGCTTGGTTCACTTCCTCAAGAGGCCTTTGAGAAATATCAGACCCTCACACTCAAACAGGTACATAAACACACAGTGCTTAACGATGATACACTATATGTATGTCTGTAAGTATTATTTCTTTATCAAGCAACACCAGTATGCTTTAGATGCTCCGTGTTAGGGCTGTGTTTTTATATGGCTTTAGAAACAGATCAGCCTCAAATTTAGAACCAACAATTGGTGAAGTGAATAATCTTATGTCAAGGCAGTCTTTCAAAGGGTGGATGCATGTGTATTAGCCAGCATGTGATGTGTTGGAAGCAGAAAGTGGGTACTTGTAACGATCTGTATGACTTTGTATGACATGAGCGAAATTGTGACGTCTAGGTAAGAGGTTTAGTTGTGTATGTATGTTTTTTGCCTGTTTGACTATAACAGGAGATTCAAGATTAGATTTCTCCTACTACCTGAGCCGCACTTATGAGTGAGTTCACAAACACACAGATAGACCTCGGTCTGGAATAAAGCCCAAAGCCCATCACACACACCACCCACTCATCTGTGACTCAGACACGACTTACTGCTTTGTCTCAGGTTTATTTTTTTCAGCCAGCTGACACTGGGAACACAGACTCTGAGTGTTTAGTGGACTTGGCTGCAGCTTTCATGAGCGTCTGAGTGTGTCACTCCCCTCCTTGAAAACGCTGAAAATAGCCTCACACTTTTCACATAAACACTCCACATAGTTAATCTTTCTCTACAGGGACCTGCTTGGGGGGAAGATGGTGCCATTGATTGCAGAAGTGGTTGAGAGGGCTGAGTAATAATGGCTCTCGCTCATGTTCCCCCAGTCATTACTGATTCATAGAGTTTGGAGACTGTGTCACATTTTAGCTATTTGTTAATGAATTAGGTAATGCCATCTTCAGATTCGAATTGATCTGGTGGAGCACATGTTCTAAAATGCATAATGAATCTGAATTCATAGCATTATCAACATGGACATTCATCCAAGACTCAACTTTTTTGTCATTGTATTGACACATAATTACCACATATTGACATGTGCAATGAAAACAAACATGTTTTGGGGGTAAGGACAGACTTCACCTGGAGCTAACGGTGGCTAAATTTTTTTTCCCCATTCAGTTATTCCGTAAACTGGAGCAGTGCAACACAGAGCTGAAAAAGTACAGTCATGTCAACAAGAAGGCTCTGGACCAGTTCGTCAACTTCTCTGAGCAGAAGGAAAAACTAATCAAGCGTCAGGATGAGCTGGACCGTGGCTACAAATCCATCATGGAGCTTATGAATGTCCTGGAGCTGCGAAAGTATGAGGCCATCCAGCTTACTTTTAAACAGGTATGTAGCATGTCTGACTCTGTTTGTGTGTCTACCAGCCTTTGTGTCCAATATCAGTCAGCTAATGTGTATTGAAGACTTAAGCTTTACAAATTATGTGGTTTTGCAGGATGCAGGTATGTGCAAAATGTAGGGATGTGTGGCCTTGGTTGAGAAGCTGAAAACATGATGTCTACAGTTTATTTAGGAAATATTAGGCGTGTGTAGAAGAACACTGATCATATTGGAAAGAAATAATTAATCCAGAAGATGCAGAAATTTTGACATTTAGTCAATATTAAAGCAGTTGTTTGATCTCTGGTATTTTTAAATTGTTCCAACTAAAGAATAGCAGACTGATTAACTTTCTTTGGTACTTTTTATGATATATACAAATATGCAGCATTTTAAATTGTTGTTAAATTGGTGTGCTTTCTTCTCTTTATTGTTTGTGGACAGCCAGTAAATAATTTTGATATTCAAAATGTATGCTCCCAATTTTACTCCCCATATTAATGTGGTGTCACGTTTTCTGCACTAATTTCACTCTTTATTTTGTTCTTCCTCTCTGAAAGGTGTCAAAGAACTTCAGTGAGGTTTTCCAGAAACTGGTGCCAGGTGGCAAAGCTACACTGGTGATGAAGAAGGGTGATGCTGAAGGCAGCCAGTCTCAGGATGAGGGTGAGGGTGGTGCAGACAGTGAGAGGGGTTCTGGCTCACAGAGCAGCGTTCCTTCAGTGGATCAGTTTACTGGCGTTGGCATCAGGGTAAGAATCTTTTGTTTATTCACTTGTGCCCTTTACAAAATTTGATAAGTATCAAATCAAATTTAAAAATGGGTTTGTAATTACATAATTTAAATCAAGTCATTGTCAAAACGTAATTCTGTCTTGATTTTTAATTCAAATATATATATGAAAGGCCTTTTAAGTATAGTAATGGTTGTTCTCATGTTTATGATTATCTTTCTAGTTTATTTTTCCATTGGATTTCTTGTGTGTTTTTAATTGAAATAAATCTTTCTGATCCATTCCCAAAGAGCAGAGTTAAGTGGTCATCGGTCATTTAATGAACTATACATGCTTTTCCTCACTCGAAATTATCTGGATTTACGTTTAGTTATCATTTTTATCTATGTGTGCTCTGTAGGTGTCTTTCACAGGAAAGCAGGGTGAGATGAGGGAGATGCAGCAGCTTTCCGGAGGTCAGAAATCTCTGGTGGCTCTGGCTCTGATATTTGCTATTCAGAAGTGTGACCCTGCTCCTTTCTACCTGTTTGATGAGATTGACCAGGCACTTGATGCCCAGCACAGAAAGGCTGTCTCAGGTAAATACAAGCATGAAAATAGGTCAAGATACTGTTAAATGACTCTTAATAATGAATTGCTCTGTGGAACCAGTAAAACAGAAACTCGTATATTTTAATATAATGTACACCACAGACCTACAGTAAATCATGAACCTTAGAAAGAAAGTATAATTCTTGTTGATTTTAAATACATTGCTGTTGTTTAGGCTGGATTAGTAGTAGACTGAGTAGTAAACCGACTAAAACAGTAAAAAATTGTTTTTCATGTTTATAAGCAAATTATGATTATTATGATCTTTTTATCTATCTTTGTACTGTGTTCTCTTCAGACATGATCGTTGAGTTAGCAGGCCATGCCCAGTTCATCACCACCACCTTCAGGCCTGAGCTCCTCGAGTCTGCTGACAAGTTCTATGGAGTGAAATTCAGAAACAAGGTGAGTTGTCTGCTTGAGGGCAGAGTTCGTGCTATTCTTTAATATCATTCAAGAATCATACAAGTTTCATTTGATCTAATTGGAATGGTAATTTGATTATCTGTAATTGAAAACTAGTGATAAAATTTAGCCTTCTGTTCATGCTGGGGAAGAAGCTGGTCTTTAGTCTTTTCGCACCACTCAGATTTTGGATGAACATCCATCCAAACATTTTTGAGCATAAACAGAGGTGGTCTGAGAGAACGCGTTGCATCCAGGGCCACACTGAAATGAGAACAGTTTTCTGTGTAGAGCTGTGACCAATCCACTGATTGAATCAGCCCGAGCTCTTTCTACTGACCCACATTTTCCCTCCCATAGAAAGTGTTTGTTTTCTGCTAAGTAAAAAGTAAAAAGAAAGACATTTCCTCTAAAGTACTACAGGTTTTCATAAAATACGTTTATACATTTATACTGCTTTGTGAGAGTGAGTAAAGTGGAGGCCTTGGTTGGTCATTGACTGTGTCTGTGTGTTTTAGGTGAGTCACATTGATGTGATCACAGCAGAGCAGGCCAAAGATTTTGTGGAGGATGACACCACCCATGGCTAATAGTCTTCAGCACATCATTATTATCCTTGTCCACCCCCTGTCCTTTACAGTGCACTGCGTAGCTCGAAGCCTATTACAACTGGGCCCAAAGATAGAATTATCTTTCTGTAACACTCATAAAACTACACAGCAAAGTTTTTGATACTTGTGGTTTACTTTTCACACAGTTTCAGGTTGATTTAACTACAAATTAGAAAAAAAGTGGTTTTAATAATGATCTCCAAACAGGAGACATTTGTTTGTGTTCTTATGTGTGTGGATTCAGAACATAACAGAAGTGCAGTTCTTTCACACCAAAACCTCCTGTAAAGTGTAGTGAAGAGAGCACTTGTCAACTGCTGTGTTACTGTGATCAGTTTTTCTAATAAGCAACAGTCTTGAGATGAGGTTTGGTAGCAAACCTCTAGGACTGTTTCAGAAAACAAGTCATCTTATGTACAATAAAACACTTTTGATATGACGTAGTTGGAAATAGTTTTTCTGAAATCTTAAAGGTCAGTGGAGATGGGGGCAGGTCTTAATCCCATATGGGTATTTGTTGACTCGCTTTGAAGAAAAAAGTTCCTGTTTCTGTATTATATACTCTTTGTACTCATGAAACAATGCTAATTTGTATCTGCTATAACCAGTCCCATGGCTTAAATGTTTAAAGGTTGTTCCTTTTAATGGTTGTTACTGTACTGTGTAATTTCCTGTTTTTAGGTCATTTGAATGTTTGAAAGGTTAATTTTCGCCAGATTACCACCACCTAGTTTGTCATCAGCTTTTTAAATGTTCTGTTTTTTTTATGTTATTAGTAAAATAACAAAAATAATAAAAGATGTAAAACTACATTGTTGTATGAAACAGCTACATGTTACATATTAAGTACCACTAGGTGGTGCAATGCCACTGGTACCCGACATATGGTTGAAGCAGCGTTTTGTCTTGAGGTCTGTTTTAAATTTATTTCTGAGGAAATAATAAGTGTTTTACAGAAATATGACACACATAATTCATACACAGAAAATATGCATTTTGTAAAAAGATTTGAAAGCATTGGTGTGTCATGTACATACCAAAATGTTGATACTGATATTCATACAAATGTTTTTTGTAATTTTTTTATATCTTATTGATTGTTATTACATGCATGTCTGTGTTTCGCATATCAGTATCACTGATTAATAGACCCAGTGAAAGCAGCAATGATACATGTTGATTTATCAAAAGGATACTCCATCCACAGCAGCTTTATACTCTGTCAGGGCCCAGTGAACATGTAAGCAGCTGTCTGGCATCAAAGTCATAGACCTGCATGTGTTGCTCAGCACTTAGACCTCTCTTGCATTTTGTTGTCGGCGTCAATGTTGGGCCACGCTGTGCCAGGGGAGTTCCCAAATGACACCGATGACGTGGCTATCATTCTGGTGTATCGTCACCTTGCACTGGTGTCTACTGTATCTCAAAGGTCATAACCATCAAGATGTGGATTCATAGACCCTTATTGTAATACAGCAGACCAGAGCATCTTATTCTGCAGGACCCCTATGTCAGACTATTTTAATTTTAACCTTTAAAAGCTGGTTGCCCAGAGTTACTTTTATCACTGTCATTATTATTATTATAATTATGTGTGTTGTATCACACTTCATGTCACCAGTTCTGTTTGTAGATGAGCTGTCATGTTTGGATGTTTGTGTGTGATGACAGGTGAGAGTGTAACTGAAAACAAACTGTCTTACATGTGACTCCCTGTCCCGACTGTATTTCAGCAACCATTGTTTCATATTACACTCTGCTGTGCTGCTCTTTACCAGTCTCTCCCACCAATAATTCACACTTCTGAAGTGAAAATAGAAATAACAACCCCTCTTCCCACACCAGCTGACTTCTCAGCTGTTGTTCTTCCACCAGATGCAGTATTCTGGTATTTAAGGAACATTAATTCAAATTTTTTACACTCACTGAGTGTGAGAAACACTCATTTACATGCTGTCGTATTTAACTTTTTTATTTCTTGTAGTCTGTCAGAAGTTAATTATACAGTGGGAGTTATTCTGGATGAGAGCTTTACTTGGCTGAAATTCAATAATTCACACTGGTCATTAGTATTTATTGAAGGCAATACAAAATGCTTGATCGACTTGTGTCAGCGCATCACCCAGTAACCCTGGTGTGGTACTGACAGCACACCTCATCCCTCTGTGGCCTGGGCCTGCCAGCAGAGAGCAGATATCTTGCTCTGCTTGCCATATTTCAACAACCACGCACCCAGCTGTCTGTCACCAAGTCAGCTGACGGATGGTGAGGCCCAGGAAGACCTACGCTCCATATCACTGCAGATTGGGTCTAGTGTCTTCCTTAACTTATCTATGAGGTACATATGGCCTTGTCATTCAGGAATCATTGCTGAATATCTGTTGATGTAATTTGATTAATGTAAACTGATGTGTGTGCCCATACACACACACATCATCTATTTCTGCATCCTCCTGCTCACTCCCCCCATGACATCTCCATCGCCTCTCCATCCTACTGCCCTTTGCTGCTGCCAGGATCTACCAGGTGTACTGTACATTGCACAGATATAACAACCCCCTAAATTAAGCTCCTAATCATAAAAACAGGCATAAAGCTGTCCTGGATTTTACAGTCAACAAGTTTTAGCAGGTGCTCATTAACTGCTGTGGAGCATGGGAGGAGGAGGAGGAGGAGGAGGAGGAGGGAGCCTGTGAACAGATTGTCTCTGTCTCTGCAGTTCTTGGTGGTCCATCTGCTATGTAGGCCTGACGTGCTGACTGGGCTATCTGTCTCTACTGCACCAAAGTCATCTCCACATCCATCTGCTTTCTCCTCCTGTCAGTTGTCTGTCTGCTCGTCTCACTGACTCGTGATTCTGGTTTGTGTTCAGTTTTCTCATGTTACTGTCCAAAAAAAACCAAAAAAAAAAAAAAAACCCAGGTAAGACCCTGAAAGTCATGATGATGGATGAATTGCAAGTTGCCAAGCACCAAAGCATTTTTGTCTCTGGGTTGTTAAATAATCACATTCTTTAATGTAAATCTCTGTAAGCACCTGTGTCACCTGAGTCTTTTTTGTTTCTTCCTCTGTTGTCCCTGCACAGGTGTCTAATAGAGTAGTGGTGTGTCCAATATGCCCCAGTAAACCAGTGTCCTTTAGCGGGTCCCCACTGAATTATCAGGAAAAAAAAGATGAATAATGTCCTATTTGCTTTCATGGTAGTTTTACGATATTTGATGTTTAGCCTTGTTAGCGTGAACAACTAGCATTAAGCCCTTCTTTTCACAGTATGTCCCTGCCATTAAAAAGGCAAATTTTTATATATCTGTAAACGCACACCACTTTTGTCCTGCGAACTGTGCGTCATGTAATTATATGTTAATTTTAATTCATTCCTTGGTCCTCTACTATTTAAAACACTCCATAATGTTTGTCAACATTAGCATGCTAGCAAAAGCAAAGTTGCAGAGCTTCTCATGACCAGGTAGGTAACATTAAATGCTTCCTTTGTGA
This sequence comes from Trinectes maculatus, assembly GCA_016785345.1. NCBI lineage: Eukaryota > Metazoa > Chordata > Actinopteri > Pleuronectiformes > Achiridae > Trinectes > Trinectes maculatus. The sequence continues at coordinate 626,628 of JAFBJQ010000288.1, forward strand.
GATATATATTATTTTCATTTAATTTTTGAATTAATTTGAATATGTGCGTACTGTATGACTTTGTATGTATAAGGGACTTGAACATTTCACAGAGCAAGCAAAGGAACATTTTCATGTGAAAGCTAACTTATTTAGCTTTTTTTTTAAATAGCTATTTCCTTAAACTAATTAGAACTAGCATCAAGCCCTTCTTTTCACAGTATGTCCCTGGCATTAAAAAGGCAAATTTTTATATATCTGTAAACGCACACCACTTTTGTCCTGCGAACTGTGCGTCATGTAATTATATGTTAATTTTAATTCATTCCTTCGTCCTCTACTATTTAAAACACTCCATAATGTTTGTCAACATTAGCATGCTAACAAAAGCAAAGTTGCAGAGCTTCTCATGACCAGGTAGGTAACATTAAATGCTTCCTTTGTGAGATATATATTATTTTCATTTAATTTTTGAATTAATTTGAATATGTGCGTACTGTATGACTTTGTATGTATAAGGGACTTGAGCATTTCACAGAGCAGGCAAAGGAAAATTTTCATGTGAAAGCTAACTTATTTAGCTTTTTTTTTAAATAGCTATTTCCTTAAACTAATTAGCTTGTTGGTATGTGTTGTAAATTAGCTATTAGCAGTGATTCCTCATCGCTTTGCTCAATTAGCTTTACTTAAACAATGCAATGAACTGCCTTGAAACTAATTTGGATTGAAATGCCTTGTAAGATTGGATTAAAACATATTTTTAGTTTTGTGTTTGCAGAGATGGTCTGTGTTTGTTTAGCTGACACCAGTGTGGTGACAGGCAGGTGGACATTAACCTCCATTGGCCTGCTGTTGAGCTGCAGGAGGCCCCCTGCTCAGACTCCATGGAACCAGAGGTCAACAGCCGACCTGGCCCCTGATGTCGCTGATGAACTAAGCTTCTGGCCTAAGGTAAAGTGTCAAACACTCGACATGGATCTGTGCTGCGTGACAAAAGTCACGCAAATCACACAATAAACTAAACAGCTCATTTTGTGATTCGCGTGGCCGTTGGAGATTCTGTAATTAACAACACTGTAACTAAATGTACATCAGGATTTGTCTGAAGAGGAAATCTTTTCACCAGGATACATATCTGTCATATTCAAGGCCAAAGCCATCACAGAGTTTTGTGTCTATGGCTTTAGCCATGGCTTGTTTGAAGTATTGTAGTATTTGTTCATCGTTAATGATGGAATATACTTTAAAAGAACAAAACGGGTTTCACAGCTGTAAAATGTTTTAAAATAGTAATATGTTAAGTGAGTAGAATCATGACAGTATTACTTATACACTATTACTTCTTATTTCAGTTCTTCTTTAATAGCATTTAAGCCAGGTACTAATTCATTGACCAATGAATACTTCAATCTTCATCCCTGACTGTGTAAACTGTCTGGACTTAATGTAACATAATATTCATCTGTTATATAATTATCTAAAGTCAAGTCTGAAGTCACATGTATGTGGTTCCATTTGTTTTTACCTGTAGCTGTTAGGCCCTGACTTCAATTACAAGAGCTTGGACAATTTGTTTGCAAGACATGTCACTTAGTTATGTGCCAGTAAATGTAGGTGGTGCTTAAGTCTATAAAATGTCAACGTGTTAACAAAGTCACTCCTCATCTCAGCTGCTCAAAGCTTCTGAGGTTTGGGGCGAAATCCATTTGCACAGGATCTGCCGCAGTTTCCACTGCTGGTGTTAGTGTTATTCAGGTCTATAAAAGAGTGTTTATTAACTCACTGCTATTTTTGACTCTTTAAAACGGTTGTGTTTTCTGTGATTGACCTCCATTTAACCGGTAATCCGATTGGACAATCGTGAGTCTGCATGTCACCATGCATGCGTGTTAGGTTTGCGTGCCTGCAGGTTCAGTTCAACAATTAAAAAAATGCAACTGCTGTCCCGTCGTGAACAGTGGAATTTACGGGCTGTTGTTGTCAGTGATGGCTGGTGCCTCATTCCTTTTTTAAGCTGGTTTTATGAGGTCATGTGCTCTCTGGATCCTTGGCCAAATGCTGAATGGCGGGTCATAACGTCTCTGATGTCTGGGTTAGCCACTAAGGCACCAGTGTCCACACCGCCAATGACATGCGTTAAAGTCTCTTTTTGTAGTGATTCTAGATAAAATGTCTTGACTGCAGGTTTGTGTCTATGTGTTTCTTGTGTGGATGTATTTGATGGGGTTGGACAGATGCTTGAGTGACAGGTTGGAGACATGATTGAAGTGAAGGTACATTTCAAGTAAAGATAGCAATTAATTTAAGGATTTTCTTGGCAATTATGGAGATTTATAGTTTTATGTTAATGCTCTATCATATTATCCATCTTACACTTTATTTAAGTCATTTTAATGCACAAAAATTGAATGAATAATTTATTCAACCTTTTTTTCAGCTGATATAAAAATAATTAAAAAAGGGGTTCTTTTCAGTGTAAAATCAGAAACCAAATGAACAATAATGTTAAAAACATTATTTAATGTGTTTAACATCGCTGGTGAAACAGTTCCCTCTCTCTCATGCAATGACCATGATAACATTTGACCTTCACTGTGTTTGTGTGTGTGAGCGTGTCACATGTGTTCGTTAATGAATCCGTGATCTTTGGCTTGTCACATACTGCAGCCGCCTCAGTTCTCAACATAGCGGCATCACTGTAATGAGGCTAAAGGTAGAATATTAGTGCTCTTTTAATAAACAGACTAAGCCTGCTTAATGGCTTCACACATGTCAGCTTAAAGCCTGTGCAAAATAAACATTCCCTTCTTCATGGGAATGCTCTTCTCCAGAGAGCCACTCTCAGCTGCACTCGCAGCAGTTTCTGAACAAGTTACGCTGCTAAAGTCTTGTTTCAGCATTTGGATAGTTGGTTGTTTTTTTTTGTTGTTGTAAATTTTTGTGTCACAGTGTGTAATGGTGATACTGATTGGGAGAAGTGGTGTTGCTGTTACATTTTTCATCCAACTAGATTAGCACAGAAAAGCATCTCCCTGTTCCCTTTATCCCCTTAAGATTAGAAACACTTGAAATGCCTCTCAATTTCATAAGAATGACTGCACACATGGTAAGATATACTGCAGTCATTACAAGTCCTCACATACCAGTTTGCAGGATTAACCCCAGACACACATAATACGTTCAAGCTCATATCTTTTAGAATACTAAATAGAAATAAGTACTAATAGAAATAAGTCATGATTATTTAATATGTGTACTTCATAGTCATTTTCAGGATTTCAGGCAATAATCAATCAATCAACCAATCAAATTAAATACCCGACAACAGAGCTTCAATCAATCATATAAAATCATCATCTTTCCTGTTTTGAGTAGGTATGACCAGTTCCAGAGGGGTTGGACATGTAGAAGCCTAAATATATATTCTGTGTGAAACTGTCTTCTTGAAAAGACGAATCCCCATTTTACAGAGTTCCTATACCCAACACAACAAATTAAGACATTTAAGACTTCACCCCAATATCCCAATTAATATAAACTGAATGACTGAAACAACTTCACATATGTTCAAAACAAATGGATTTGATGAATAGATATATGTAGTGATCAGTAGTGAAGGTCAACCACTTGTTTGCAGCCGTAGCTTCAGGTCCAGGTCCCTTTACAGCTGAGAGCTGTATCTAAAAGACCTGTCTTTCTCTGAGAGATGACTCTGACTCTACCACTTTGATTGATTGATTATTAACTGTTCGATTTCCTTTTACTGTTTCTGCTCTTAAGTGTCAAAAATTAATTGATGAATGAAGTCCTGCATTATATTTTGTGTATCTGCCACATATTCTTGTTTAATATGGATACTTGTCAGACGAGGATGGATGTTTATCTACATCATCTCAGGCATCTTTCAGTTTTATGTGGTGCATTGATCTCTGAAAAGCCCTTGAGACAAAAATCTGGTTGATGGAGCACCTTGTGGATAATGTAGGTGACTGTAACTACAGTATATGTAGTGACCATCACCTCAGAATATTTGAGTGGTTTACAGTTGTGCTGCAGACACAGTGTTTGTTGGTTTAGAAGATTTCAGGAGATTCACTAGACAAACAGTTAAATTGTAATCATCCCTGTTACTGCCCTGCTTAACACTGAGTCATCCAGGCATGCACCATTATAGAAACCACTTCATGCTACAGTGGTATCTGCTTTCTCCCAAGGCCAAAAATAAGTAGGGGGGATTGTTATGTAGACTTGTTACATGAATATATGCATGTATGCTTGCACACACAATATGTAGTGAGAGTTTCTTGGTTGTTGTCAGCAAGGACCCTCTGTTTTACTATGATTTATAATGTTGGTCCATGTTCACTGCTGGGAGGCGGCTTGTTCTGAGATCCGAGCAGGAAAAAAATAAGGTCAGTGCTAAATAATGTGCAGGAGTGGTAAGGGACCATTTGTTTACACCCCTAGCTTTAGGTCAGTTCCTCTGCAGTCGAGAGTATGTATGACTTGGCGTCCTTAATCATCATATTTTGATATGATGAAGAACCATGGGTATGTGCTAAGACTAAATTAAAATTTTATTCTTATTTGTCAAATGTGACCGCTGCTTGTGACAAGACCAGACCTTTTTCTGCCCCAAATGCCAGTCTATCAACAGACATTAGTTTTACGCTAGGCAGTAACATACTCCCCAGCTGTGTGTGTGGAGCGAGTGTGCGTGAGTGTGTATGTTACAGCTTAGTCTCTGAATGATCACAGAGCTCTGCCGGAGCGCCGGAGATTATAGTTTCTTGTGTTTCACATCAGTCAATCTCTTTTTCATTTCCTCCTTGTATCATTTTTTACAGTTCTTTCTTAAAGTCCCAGGAGCGAAGACCACAAGTCCAATTACACCATTTAATCATCTAATGTGAACTACAGCCTCTTGTCAAACTTGTAACTACTCCACATTTTCTCAGACCCATTCATTGATTTGTTGTATACTAACTATTATTTGTACCATTTTTTGTAGAACTTAGGTCAAAGCTATTTTCTCTTGCCTCATGTGCTTGCGTTTTCGCACTCAGACTAAATTTTGGTTATTAGCGATATCACAGATATAGTCTTGGTTCTCAGCTACAATATTAATTTCCCCAGTCAAATTACAATGTTATATTCAAACAAAATAGAGTGATTTACCACCAAACACGTCTGACCTTTTGGCTCACAGATGTGTAACCCCAGACCATTACAAAATGTGAATAATCTGGCACTGTGTTATGAGGCTGGAGTCTGGACTCCTCCATGATTCAGCAGCTAAATTAATCCCGGCACCCACTGAGTGACTGATGGCATTCTCGGGACCCCAGTGCATCCTTTCATTGGCTAGACTATTTGAGGGTGCATGCGGGTGTGGTGGTGTCTGTTTGTGTGTGACTTTGGAGGTGATAATCAACAGTGGCCGGGGGGGACTCTCTTGTCCCTGTTGTTGTGCCGCGTGGATCTGTCCAGGACTGGGTCTCCCAGTTGGTCCCTTTCAACTCACCCCCCTCCTGCCGTCCCCTGAGCCCACCTCCTCTGTTATCCCCATTTCAACCTCCCTCAGTCAACCTCCTGTTTCTTTTGAAGAGGCTCTGCTTTGGGTTGCTCACTTTTTGACTTTGGATAGAATAAGGGAAGCGAGGGAAAGTCTTGGAAGTGTGAATGGCATAGTTTATAGGGGAAGTGAATTGGAGAGAACAGGCTAAGGTTTTTTTGCCGGCTTTGCTGCTGTCGATCAGGACTAGCTTTGTGGAAGAGCCGCTGGTGAAGTGCTCACCAGCTGGTCTCTTCCTGCCTGCTGGCCTCTCTGAGAGAAAAGCAGAGCAGGCTAAAGAAAGTTGCCTCATCAGGATTTGCTGTCTCTGGATCGTTGTAGTTATTTTTGAGGGGAGTGTTTTTGGAGGTTAGTGGTGTTAAGGCTGCAGGTGGTGCTAGGGAGTTTGTTTTGCCACACAGCAATCTTGGACTCGGACAAGTAGCACTGAGAGTGTCAAGAAAGACCATAGAAAAATGTTGGGAAAAGGACAAAGTGGCGGATATACACCTGAGACGGGTGAACACTTGCAGAGGTAAGAATAAATGTCCAACACAGACTCTGTAAATATGAAGAGTACAGGCACAAGCCTACTACTCACGTGACTGTATGTAAAATTCACTTGTTCCACAGGGAGTTGTGTGATCTTTTTTTTTTTAAGTATCTGCGTTGGTAGGAAGATAAATTACGTCTATGCTGGAATCTCCACCTGCAGCAAATCTGCCACACTGAATTTAATGTCCAGCAAAAACACAGTATTCGGCTCTTTCCTAGGAAGTACTAGAGAATGTGATGCAATACAGCACATTTATACCGGAGCCTGCTATTAAAGTAGAAAGGCAAATAGGATGAAACAAAACTATTACATTTTATTTTTTATATGGTAGGATAGGACACATTTGTATTGTTTTCTTAATGTTTTATAATTCAGAAATATAGAAAATACATTTCTATAAACGTAATTACATTTAAGATTTTGAAAGTTCACGCTGGTCTGGCCTCTTGCTGTAAAAACATGGCCTGTATTTAGCTGTGCGCTTCACCATATTCCTGAGCATGGGTGTTGCTTTAAATCATTTAAAGCTTTAAAATTTAAACTGTAATATAATAAATTAAAATTTTCCTAAGGTTAAAGTTGGTTGATTTTTTTATATATTTTTTATTATAATTGTATTATTAAATTATTATTGTTCATACTAGTAAAAAGTATATAATGTGTAATTTATCTTAGAAATACAATTTTTTTCATCCTTTAGGAGAGTAATGTATAGAGTGTATTGTACTGTATACTTGAAACTGACTATATGGTACATTGTTCATCAGGGAAAAAACAGATGAACTCAAGTTGTCTATATTGTGTGTGTTACATTGAGAGTGCCATCTTTAAAATAACTGACAACGCATTGTGTATACGGGTATTTAAAATTTAATTTTGTACTGTTACAATGTAGATATAAGTTGTCTTAGAGTTGCACTCCAGTTAAGTGACTGACTTAACATTGACAACCCTGAGAAATTACAACTAAGTTTGTCAGGTAGTAAAATAGCTCTGTGTCACAAATATCACATTTGCCACAAGGGTTTGACAACCTGTACAGTCCTATAGATTTTCCAGGGCCTAAATTACAAAACTAACAGATTACCTATGTGGCAAACTGTGATTTGTATATGTGGGTTATACAGATAAAATTTGATTAATTGACAGATTGACAAATGCAGCTTTATGTACCGGTATATGCCAAAATGCAATTATCATATAACTTTTTTTTTTACTATATAATTCTTAGTATTATAATTATCTAAATATGTGTGTCTATTAAAAGAAATAGGAGATAGTTATGTAAGTAGTGAAGTTATAAAGAATCAAGACAAAATCATATAAATTATGTATATAAGATACATTTTCAGTGGAAGACAATACTTGTTGTTGTTACAGATTGTTGTTGTCTAGAAGATATCTACTTTATATAATATATATAGGTTTGGTCTACTGTCATTGCACTTTGATTCAGAGATCTTATACATGTGTTGGTGAGTCTGAGACATGTGGTAGAATGAATCATAGAACTGAAGGTTACAGGCGACTGGAGTTATGGTTAAATAGTCTTGCTTTTCCGTAGGTTTGGTGATGAAAACTTCAACTGATCGGTCAAAGAGAGTAGTTAAGCATGGTCAACATGGTATCTCTAATAATTTTCACCTTTGTTTTTTTACTTTCACTTGTTTTCCTGTTTCACTTTCCCCCTTTTATTGCTCTGTCACACCTGTTGGCTCTATATCACTCATGTCACAGAAGGTGCAATTGTGTCAGCAAACCACTGACACTGCAGGTCAGAGAACCTGACAGGAAAGGTTGATCACGCTCATTTGTGATTTTCTTCTTGAACTTTTGTGTCAACAAAGCAGTAGCTAAGTGTAAGGACTTAACCCAAAGGCAACAAATGTTGTTATATTGCCCTTTTAACGCTCACCATAATAAAAGGTGCCTTTTGCTGTGAAGCAAGAGTGTCATGGTACCTTTTGTTTTTGTGGGTATTTTTTTAGAAAAGCCCCAAATTGTACAGCACTATTAAATAACAATCTATCTACAGAAACAAATTCAACGCTAGATGGTAAAAGCGTTCAAATTACTGGAACACATCTCTGTCAGTAACTTGACTTGTCAGTTGAAGATTTCAGGCCTCTCCCATTCACAAGGGCTCATCTGATGGGCGATCCTGCACAGCATGTGCTTGTCTGTATTTAAATGTGACGATTGATTTGTGAGATGGCTTTACAGCACCTTTGAAATCACTGTCATTTGTTTGTATAAGGCGGAAAAAAATAAGTACCGGTAGTATTGTTTTTGTTATTTCAAGAAAGGACACAGATGTAATATATAGATTTTACTCACCAGTTGATCGTACGTAATCCATATAAGATAAATGTTTTTTAGAAAAGGACAGACACCGAATAATATTCACTGGGTCCATACCCTACAAAATGTATTTTGAAACATCACAGGGAGGATTTTGTGGTATTAACATGAAGTCCTCACTGCCCCAGGGACTAGATGTAATCTCCTGCTCAGCTGCTAACAGCTAACTGTGAGTGGTTGTGAATTAATTATGCCTGGGCTTCATAGGTGAAAAGATTTTTCTCCCCCTCACTTTCAGGCATTGTATATTTATTGTGTGTAGTCTTACTACTATTTTCCTCCCCCACCACCTTAAGCACGTGTTCATTGCTGTGTTGACACATGGTAACAACTGCAGCTTACATTGATGTTAAATGGCTGACAGTTACATAGCACCAGGCAGGAGACTCTACCATTCTCTATCAGGTTTTAAAATAAATGTTATGTTGTTGACATTAGCCTTATCCCAATAAACATGTCTGTTTTGTGCAGGCAAAAAAACATTACATCCTGCATAATTCATTTCAATTCAGTTACATTGCATGAGTGCAAAGCATTAACCTGCAGCACAGCTGTTGCATTAATTGTCTAAATAATGTAAAACTGAATTAACATATGTTTTTGGTTCACCATTCCCAAAATTTAGTTTGCACAAACATTGTGACTAATGAAGTACACTACATAATGACAGCCCCAATTATCATTAATTTACTCATGCACTGTAATAGTAAATACAAACAATATTGTACTGTATATCGTGCATAGTTTTGTAACTAGCTGATTTTTTGTGAGGGCTATCATTTCTCATATAGATAGATGATTGTCAGAATAACTGAGAGGAGCTGTCATTCCTATAGACAGACAGACGGACAGACAGACAGTAATGGAATAGTGCTCTTTTTGATAATTTCACATGCAAGCCAAATCATGCTCTCTTAAATATGTCCTCTTGAAGCTTTTCTTTTGCACTGATTAGGTAACAGGTAGCGTAGGTAGATTTGGGTACATGGGCCCTTGTGAGTCACTTTAATTAATTGCCTCATATGCTTCTCTGAGTCACAAATGAGTCAGAGCCTGTTTTAAGATCCTGTCCATACTGCTGAACCTTTTTCTCTTTTACAACATTTACGTCACCCCTCCTCTGGAGGACCCTTAACAGTATAAGTAAATTATAATTAAGCTTTATTGCACAAATGATTTACAAATCAAAATGGGCATTTGGCATCAGGGACACCATAACTGCAGAGTGATCAAATAAAGTAGAATGTAAATATTTACTTGTATAAAGGAAGTCATGTTTTCAGTAGTGTTTTTTTCCCTTTTGTCTGTTTTGTATGTTGGCAGGATTATACGTAAGCTACTCTCCCATTTTTGCTAATTTAACATTGTGAGAGTGGTGTTTTAAGTCTTGGCAAAGGTATGTTGTCTTGTCAGAATCTAGTTTATGATGTGCTTATTCTGAGCCACTTCACTTGATATGTAGTGCTGCGTAGAATGCTATAGGAAAAGCTTGCTTGAAATAAATCTGTAGATAATTAAAAAATATACGCTGATTTATTTATTTATTTATTTATTGCATTGCACTTTATGCATTTTATCCATGTTTGCCAACCACGGAGAGAAATCTGAAACAAGAAAGTTGAAAATACAGTTTTTCTTAATGTCAGCAACTTGCTGATGATAAATTGTTGCTTTGATATCACTCTTCCATGCAGCTACCGCTATGAATTTAGATAATGTACTGAATGTACGCTACCCAGTGGGCTAAACAGTAGTAGAGGAGGGTGTTTAAGTGACACATAAACCCGCCTCCTGTTTTCAGTCGCACACAGTCACTGTGGTTGGCTCTGTCAGGCTGGCACCAACAGCTGAGGCCAGGGGACACGGCAACACATGTGCTCACCCCAAAGGCATCCCGCTTTCATCCACATGGTGAGAGTGCCAGAATACAAGAAATCAAATTTACTGTACCTTCGTCACAAACGGGTTCGGTGTACACGCACACAGGGTCAGGGAAATGATACTAACTGATTAGAAATTGTTTTGCCTTTATCTTCTAAAGAGTGAAGGTTTATAGTTTATATTCCACCAGACCAAGTAATTACTATGTTGTCGGATTATCACACAGTCTCATTGCTGGAGCTCAAGAACAGGACATAGAAAAAGCAAGACCCAAAATTTTTTTATGGGTCTATGTTGTCTCCTTGCACGAGTGCGTGCTCAAACACGACTGTAGTCAGATTCGCATTAGATCAAAATTGTAAACACTTTCATGAAAACAAATATTTGACAAAAACCCTTTTTTTTTGCATCCTTTTATACATTCTATTTGTGGCTGTAGCAATTACAGATTCAGATGTCAGACAGAAGTTAGTTTATGATTAAACCAAAGATTTTTGGGATTTGTCTGTGTCTGCATTTATTCATCATTATCTCTGTTAGTATTTTGTATTCATGTGTGCATCTGTTTGCTGTGTTTGTGTGTAAACCACACAATGTCAGGGGCAGAAATACTCAAGATACTCAAGATTTATGTAAAGTTTGGATTTGAAAATAGTCAGTTACCTCATTCCCGTGTGGCAGACTGTCAGTGATTATTGAATTAGTGTTCGAATTCTGTCACTGTCACGGTGAGGATGAGCAAGTGCCCACTATCCAATCAGCAAGGGTCTGGCTATGTATAGGTCTCAAATAGCAGAGATGCCAGGCTCACCCTCTTAGCCTTGAAAGAGAGAGATTGCTCAGGAGGGAACACCAGGGAAGCAACAGTGATAATTACCTGCCTATAATTATTCATAATCGCCTGATAAATGATCTGTGAGTGAAATATGAGTCATCCATCCTGACGTCAGTCGACCAAGTGGTGGTGTCTGATTGTGTTTGCTGACTGCTGTAGACCGGGGAGATATTTATATGTTAATCTGGCCACTGAGCTTTTATTATAGTCCTACAGGAGAAGAAGTCAGCTGGTCTGAGCTTAAACTGTATTAAATGGTTAATATGATGTCAGGCCTACTCATTATTTTTAATGAGTGATGTAATTTTGCCTTTATCAGACCAGTTCTATCTATGGCGATTGGATCATTATTCAATAACCAGAAACAGATTAAATGAACACATTTAGAAAACTACTGCAGTATTTTGTCTGAACCGACTGAGCACATGTTTTCCGTGTTTTAATACTATTACTATCATCAAAACAGTATTTTCTTTAGTTGTTTAAGGGCTGTGTAACACTGTATCATCCTTGTTGATGCCAGTCCTTGTTTGATTATTCAGTCTAGTATTTTACATGTTCGTCTCACGTATGCTAGGCATTTAAGCAGTGACCAACTGACTTGTTTGTTTTTGGGTATGTAAAGCAATATGTTTTGGTTCTATATGTAGCTTTTACATGTGTCACATTTCCTTGTCTTACATAGCCTGATTTATGGGTCTGGGATCAGCAGTGTCCATTGGGGACATGGAGGTCCTTTCCCATCAAAGAAAGGTCATTACCACCATTATTACACACCGGTACCACACCGCACATCACACACTCTCATTTGGTAGAAGCAGGCTAATCAGTCTGTATTCATTTGACGTCAGCAATGGGCGGCACCTTAAAGAAGCTCAGTTATTTATGGAGGTATTAAGCAACAGAAATGCGGTTGTCTCATGTTGCATTTTGACCCATTCGTATTTGTTTTATCACCTCTGATGTGAAAGGGAAAGACGCGCTGAGGCAGCAGGTCGTAAAAAGTTGTTCTCGGCCTGGCACATACATAACATATGGTTTCTGAAGGGGCACCAGGTGGGCAGTATATTAATTATCAGACATGACGTGACCCCAGCCACTTTCCAGCACTGCCGTTTAGATTACCGTCAGGTGTATTTGGAATAACTATTAGGGGTTAATAAATAGATCTAAAACTCAGACACTGTAGATACAATCTATACTGACTTTGGTGCGTAGTGTCTTTATTATGTGATCAGTTTCACATAACAGTTTCTTTAACTGTTGAATTGTTGAGGCCTGTGTCAAGATATATGAATAATAAATGGTTGTTGCAACAGTATGTCACTTTAAACAAAAGTTTCCAGTAAAAAAATATATTGAAACACTGAATTTTTTATGTATAATTTTAGAAGTGCAGAAGAGCATTGCATTTTGTTGGTGAGCGACAAATGCAATGACTCTCACACTTCATGCACTCTTTGGCTTTAAAGTGGCCACATATGTACAATTTAAGACAGGGAGACAATATACAATTATAATGTGAACGTAAATACCCTGGAATCTAAGGTAACGGATTGTACTTCATGGTTTAGTGGCATTTTGGAAGTCGTTGTGCTGAAGTGGCAGATCAGTGCAGCATGTTCTGTAACTTGTGTAGTTTCAGTTGCTTCTGTCGGTTTATCAGTCGTGACTTTGTCTACAGTGACAGCCAGCTGATGTGGTTAGTGGGATTTAATGTAGAAAATCACATCTCCTGGGTGCTGTAAAGGGTGAAACGCAATAAAGGACCTCTGTTTCAGAGAGTCACAGTAGCTACATTTACACACCAACCTATCTACACTACTTCACATTTTAGCTGCAGATTTTACGCAGAACGCTGGAACACATTCACATCCAGGGATTAGGTTTAGATGGGCCGAGCAGGACAGCAAGGGGAAATGTGCCTCTCAAGAGACAACAGTGCCACCAGTGAGAACCACTCAGTCTGTCACCAATCCCACTTTGTATTTTCTTGCCTGTAATCCAAAACCATGTCACTTTGCCAAAGTGTCCCCTGTACCATAATAATGGATGATTAATAGCAGCCATATATGAATATGTTTTCCAAACTCAGAAACAGAGGTGATTTCACAGTGCTTCTCTGTGTAGCAGTAGCTTAGGATCTCAGTGTATGTGTGTGCACGTCATATGTTCGAATGTTATTACCTCAGAAAATGATTCCACATTATGGGGAGACTTAAATTATGTTCAGACTGAGGTCATCTCTGCAGATGCCTCAGGGAGTGGACTGTCCCTGTTGTGCCAGTGGTTCATGACAGAACATTTTGGGTGTAGTGGTGAGTTATGTAAAGGTTTGTACGTCTGGAGTGAGTCATTGTGCTTGGTATTGGCACAAAACTTATAAAACACTGAAACGGCTGAAAACCAGGTCAGGCCTCATCGTCGATGTAACAAGTTTGAAGCTGGAAGTAAATGAGATTTTTCTCCTTCCCTTTTGTGGGCGTTGGTGATTATTATTACAGTACTTTTAAAGAAATGTCATTGTTTTTAAGTTCAGCAGTCATGACTTATGCGAGTGAAAGCAAAAAAAAAAAAAATTGCAATTGATTTTATTATTACTCTTGACTGACTGCTTAGGTAACTCTCTCAGTCTATTTCAGTCTATTACTTTTGTTTCCCCTTTTAGCATTATTGTCTTTTCCTCTTATTCTCTCCTCCAGCATGTATGTTGTGCTCTAACGTGGGTTTAGATGATCATGCAGAGGTGTGATCACACCTGCTCTTTGGTCCAGATTTTCTCAGAAATGTTTGTATCACTTTTGATTTTAGAACTTTACGCTAATTAATAATTCAATAGAAACAATTATGCTGTTATCATGGACATGGGGTTAGTGGACATTATAGAGAGATAAGGTTGAAGGATTTTATGATGCTAACTCCAGTGTAGAAACAAATCAACCCCTATTCCTGGCTTCTGCAAACGGCCTCACCATTACAGCTATCATCGAGTGGCGGAAATGAATGCAGAGATCTTTGTGCATATGTGTCTCAGGGGGGGAACAGCTAAAGTAGTTTGTTGAAGAGGAAGTGGGAAGGCTTTAAATGGGAAAGAGACGGGGGGGGGGGGGGGGGGAGATGGACGGGGGGTGTAGATGGACACAGAAATGGAGAAGATAACAGAGCAGTGCTATGATGCAGTTTGCGAAACAGATTAGAAACCATGCATAATAATGAGCCACCTAAAAATACTTGGTGTGACGAGGGAGGGGGCCTGGTGGGATTCAGTTTGTCAGCACGAGGTCAACACTCATACCGAGGAGCTTCCTGTCGATTAACCTTCCAGCTAATCAGCTGCTCTCCTGGGAGGTGGGGCGGCACAGGGGGTGGCTTCTTTCACTGAGGCAACCACTGTTAAATGACTGCAATGGCACAGCTGATATGAATTTGTTCACTTTATTTCACATTTCTCTGTGTCAAATGAACTTGAAGAGTCCATTTATACTGCATATGAAATAAATAAACTGCATCAGTGTATTTAGGTGAGGATCCAGAACAGCTCAGATACAGCTGTCAGTGGCTCATTAATAAGACAGCGTTGCCAAAACCTTCCTGCCACCCCGAAGGGTGGGGATTTGACAGTTTTCTTTTGCAGACAGTAAAGTGACTTACTCAGCAAGGATTGTCTTCTAATGCTTGTTTTTTTTGTCCTCTGGCTCTGGTGGCAATTTATTGTCAAAATTATATCAACTTTCTTGCCTGTGCAATGCAGTTATTTTTTGGTTTATGAACATGTGCAACTTATTCTGATGATATTCAAAAGCTACATGTCTGATGATGGTGATACCCACACATTTATTTACTCATTAGAGTAAAAAAAAAAAACGTATTATTACTGATTATGGCGTCATTATCCTCATATCATTAGACGTGGGTTAAATGTATCCAGCTGTTATTTACCGTATGTGTAATTGTATATGGTGCAAATGTGTGAGAGATAAGTGCTTCACTTTTATACGACTTTGACAGTGTGATCAGTAACTGTGGTCTCTCAGTGAAACAGTCCTCTAGTTGCTGTGAAGCATGTAGAGTGTGTATTATGTTATTGTACATAGATAAATTAAAATATAGATGAGCTTGGAACTAAAGTTAGATTTTAATTCTGTGAGATTGTCGCAATAAAATGGAAAAGGAGCAAAATGACTAGTTTTATCTTTTCTGTTTCATGAGTGTGTATTTGAGAAATCCCCAGATGGCTATTACTCCAGGGCATAGCCAACCCATTCTGTCCACTGGCTTTGGGAGGGATTTCTCACTTACACTACTGTTGTGCTGGACAACTTTCTCTTCTCCCCCTTTTCCCCTTTTGTTCATTTGTCATTTGGGAGGTTCTGCAGAGCAGCTGTTGGAAATGTTGCTGACTTCACTCGCTTCCATTGTTTGGGGTAATTTGCTCTAATGGCTATTTGAGCGGCATGCGATGCCAGCAGTTTCCTAGAATGAGACATGTTGGACCATATGGCCGCAGTGCCCTGCCTTTCAGACCTGTGTTGCATCCACCATGTGTGTATGCTTGACTGTTTCCACTAAATATTTTATGCTTTGGTTGTCGTTATTTGGAGTATCACGCAGTTCTGTGGGTCAGCCTTTTAGCACACCTGTGACAACTATATGCATTTTTCAATCATTTTCCACAATTAAAAATGACATGAACTTTTGGGGATGTCAGTCTCAGCTGAGTTGTTGTCAGTACTGGTATTTCAGCAGATACAAACACTTGGCACACATTATAAATGCAACAGATTCTCACAAATCTCAAATCTAAAAAAAAATTTGTTTCTTTTTAAATACTTGACAAAATGGAAAGATATACTGTATATTTAGAAACATATGTGTTACAATGGCTGACTTTTGTATCACAAATGTTTGGTTATGACTTTCATCATACGCCCTTTACTAAATCTACACAGTATTTGAAAGGAAGCTAGCCTCAGCACTACTTATGAGGAGAGAAAGTTATGAGGTTATGAGAAGAGAAAGATGCGCTTTTTACAATGGGTTGGAGAGAGTGAGTGGGACAACATGCTCAGGTTTGACTGGTATTTGTGAGCTGGACAGCAGTGACAGATGGTGAAATGCAATGCTCGCTCAGAACAGAGATGGTGGAGGGTGGGAGTGAGGTAAGAGCGGAGAGAGCGAGCGAGAGAGAGAGAGAGAGAGGAGGGGTGGTGGGAATCATCCCTACGTCACCTTGTACACCAATATAGCTGCGATGTTGCTGACCACTGTTGGAAAAGACTCCCGGCAGGTGTTTCTTACTGTGCCCTGGAGCTACTCACGTACAGTGAAGCTGTGGAAAATGGTTTCGTCCATATGTTAATATTTGAAACTGCAGAATTGCAAAGAGAAAAAGGACATGATGACCTTTAACGTGTCACCGGGCTGTGGAGCAGCAGCCGACAAGAACGAAATTCACTCAATCCGCCCTGGCAGCAGCTATAAATAACTATTTCAGAGCAGCAGGAAAAACGGCTTGTCAGGCTCAGCCGTCAAAGCCAACACATTCCTGACCCACTCCTCATATTACTCCACCGCTCAGTCCTCCGACGCTTCCTTTGCTTGAATTTCCAGCTCACCGGTGTTTCTCTAATCCAACTTCAACAATTCTGTTTAAGTAAGGAAGAACTGGTCTGATTTGCATTCACCCCTTGCTGTAAATCTCCCTCCGATGTTGTCCATTTGTTTTTTGACTTACCGGAGGATTAAAGGACAGGGCCTGGTTTTTTTTGTCAAACTTGTGGCTACTGTGACAGGAGCTTAGCTGCTGTAACGTTAGACTTTCGCTGCAGCATGTGCGGTCACCATCCTTCTTTTTACCAGCACTGACTTTTGACAAGCCAGATGGGTCTCTGATGTCACTCTGTCCCACGTCCAAGCAAGCTGTTCAGAGATTCAGTCACCTGGCCCCGGCTCTCAGCACCCAGTTTAACACTCACTGTCAGCAGATCCCAGGTAGCTTGAAGGGCATTTCTTAGCTCTTGTCAGCACTCCCGCATCAAAACTGACCACAGAGCAAGTGATAAGAAAAGAGGGGCGAGTGTTGATAATGTGTCAGAATAAAAACGCTCGTGTTGGAATTCATGGTTTACGTTTCAAAACATTTTTGGTTCAGTTTAGAATAGTTCAGTATGAGAAGATTTTCAGCCAGAAGCTAAGAATAAATCAAAAAAATAAATAGCTAATGGTGTGTTTCAAAACATTTTTGAGTTTTTCCGTTTTTTGACTTTTGGCATGAAGCGTTGGAGGATTTAATCTCAGCAGATGCCTCAGACAGGTGTCACTCTGACGGAGGGCACTTTGTCAGCAGAACTCTACAGGCTAATTGCTGTTTTCCTGCAAGGAGGCATATTTGTGGGAATGGTCTTAAGATTCCACAGTTGGGAGTCAGCTGTCAAGTCAGAAGGTTTCCCTCGACCTGCATGTTTCTCTGTGACCCCAATAATCAATTTTACACTGCCCCTGACGGTTGAAACAAGACCCCGTTCAGCCATAATGTGTATTCAGTTGATTCCTGTTACCTCGCAAGCCTGAGCTGAACTTTTGATACCACCCAGTAAAACCTTGTGATTAATCTCCAGCATAAATCTGACTGTTTTACAAGCATCATCAGACAAACATGTCATGAATCAAACTGATGCTTGACCGTGGACGGGACAGTGTGGGTTCACAAGGGGCCAGACCCTGTGTCTCTGTGGCCAAGATACTTCACCCATTGCTAGGACGTCGTAAATCATGAACCACACCCCCATGCAACTGTGCCAAATGTGGAGTGAGGCAAACCGACCCTGCATCCTCACCCATACCTCGCCCCAGGCATCTCTCATGGTATGATGGTGGCTATGTGTTAACTTTTCAGGCTGTGGCAATTTGTCTGATTTGTTGAAACATTAAATTAAGGCTCTGGAATGTCAGTAATGGTTTCTGCCTTATCAGGAATAGCAAAGGGGTTGCATTGTCTGCCTTTGTTGAGTGTCTCGAGTCACGTCTTCTGAAGTTCAGACATAGCTGTCAATTTGTTTGTGTGCTCGAGCGAAAGTATCCACATTTGCTGATGTGTGCCACGGACACTCTTGTCTGTGTGGCTGTAGAGCAAAGTTTTAGCCATCTCGTTATCAGGGATTAAAGAAAATGTACTTATAAAGCACTTTCATTCTATTTCAAAGGTATGTACATATGTAGATAAATCTATGCAACTGAAACATCTTGACTGCGTAGTCATCTTGACTTCTAGTAGGCTGTTAAAAATGAAAACAGTGCCCTCATATGGCAGGCCCTCACATCCTCAACAGACTGCATAGTGTCAGTTATGGCAATATATGGTACCATCTAGTGGATGATGGAAGAAATCTTGTGTCACAGCTGTGTGCGTGTGTGTATGTGTGTGTGTGTGTGTGTGTGTGTGTGTGTGTGTGTGTGTGTGTGTGTGTGTGTGGCTGTTTTCCTTCCATTTTAATGTAAACCGTAATAGAGGGTCAGGAAACAGTGGATTTGATAAAAGAAAATACAAATATAGAACCATGAACAGTAAATAAAATACAGTATTTAACACCAAGTACAATCTTTACAACTTCATAGCAAGAAATTACAAAGGAGTTTCTGAAACATTTTTTAAACATCCTTTGACACATTTTTATATAGTCATTAGAACTAAAACTCTGTTGATAATTATTCAGATTGATTAAAACTAAACCTGTCTAACGAAACTTCTGCTCCTCTTTTAAATAATTTCACTGCATACTACAACTACTACTGCTACTACTGCTACTACTACTACTACTGCTACTACTACTACTACTACTACTACTACTACTAATAATAATAATAATAATAATAATAATAATAATAATAATAATAATAATGATGTGTTACAGTCCATGATTACCAAAAAGCATTTATAGTTTTGCCTGCAGGATAAAAAGTGACTTGTTCTCTCATTACTATCTGGGTGTGAGTCTAACAGATGGATTGACTGTAAATCTGTCAGAGTAATGCTTCCCTGAGAGTTGAATACTTATGTGCTTAGGTAAAGCGTTCATTTGCAGCTGCTAAGAATCTACGGCTCTATAGATGGAGACGGGATCTAAAAACAATATGAAACAGTATGTTTACGTGTATTTTATTGTGAAATAGGTTATTGTGTGATAACATTTTGCAATATACAATGTTTTTGTTTCTTTTTGTTTTCTTTGTTGCCACAGACTGCAACAATCTGTACTGTGTGAAGGAAAAAAACAATGCTTTACCATTTAAATGCCATTTACCATTTAAAAGGGTAAAGTTCAACACATTTGTGTAATTTCTAGATGATTAGATTTTTCTGTGATATACGAATAGGTAGTCTTTTATTTCAAACGTTAACACTTCATACATTTAATTTATTTGCTGTTTTTTTCAGTAAATGTCCAAATGAAAAATAACTTTTAACGCCACATTTATGGCTGCTTGTTGATTGAATTTTATTTTAGAAGCTGCACATATTTATTTATGAGGAGGGAGCTGAATTATAAAAAGTGAAAAACACATTCAACTTTTTGAAATAAAAAAAGTTGAATGTGTTAAAAAAAATTAATCTAAAAGTAGGAATGTTAATTTATAAAACTGCATCAATTTTATTACATATCAGAGAATCCAACAGGAACAAGAGGCCTTTTCCAGATTATAAACACATACACCGCTACTTAATCCTTTGCCCAAAGCCGTTATCGCTAGTCCGATCTCACTGAGATTTACGCAGACATTAGATCAGGTTCAGTCCCTGTTAGTCATCAGGCACCCTGAAATTAAAATCTCTGCCAAGGATGGATGCATTTGCTTTAAGAGGCCTGAAGAAATATTTGCTTTATTATCTCATGTGTGTTACTTGAGCTGCTGTGGACGTGGGTCAGTAGAAATCAGACATGCACTTTTCTTTTTCTAGACTCAACCTTTAGCTCAACTTTAGTCAATTTGCTGCCAGTGTGACAGCAGGGGTTTCAGGACTACACATGCTTTAACCAAAGCCCCCCTTGTAAAAACAATGTACAGTGTGTGTGTTGATCTAACCTTGTCCACACACGCACACATGCTGACCACTTGTGACTTTTCATCACATGGCTTCTCTTCTGCCTGTCCAGTTAACACAGGGAAGCAGCGCGCCACTCACAAAGGGAAAAGACCACCGGGAGTAATGTTATGTTAGGTTACATGTGCTAGCATTATTTGGTTAGTAAAGGGCAGAGATACGTGTCAACCTTAGCTACTCGACAGAGGTCAGATTGTGGAGAAGCAGGGTGTCACATCAGAGGTGTAAGTTGGACCTCCACTGCCCGTCTTTTCAAGGTTTGTGTTGTTTCTTCTAAAATGACCAGGTGTGATTTTTATGATGTGGCAGTGTAGTTATGTCTGGTCAGCTGTTGACTGTACCGCTTTAGCGATGTGGGAGATTGTGCTGGACGGAGGTTTCACTGGACTTAGTGGAGGGCTGGTGTGCAGCTAAACCTGAAGCCTTCCTCTAATTTGTTACTTCCTCTGCTGAGACTGTGGACAGATTGGACTTGTGGAGCATATTGTATATGAGCGTGTGAGGCCAATAGATGGGGCTTAGACCTGGTTGTGTGTCCCACAGCTGTCCAAAAAGTATTTGGTACACTTTGCCAGACATATTATATTAAATGTGAAGGCTTATAGACTGAATTCGAACACACTAACATTTGCACTGAAGCTCTCTCGTCAGTTATAATTATTGTCATAATTGTTTTCTTAATTGTGAAGGAGGCTCTGTCGAGCAGGTAAATTAGGTATGTGTCCCTTAGAATTCCTGTTGAAACCTGGTTTGTCAGGAAATTGTTCTCTCAGGAGGAAGTCCTTTCACAATTATGAACAAAAAACAAAAAATTATATAATTTTGTCCATGTATTTTTGACTGATCACATGAGACGTTGGAGGCATGCCATGACAGGACCTCATAACATACAGTAGGACCAACGAGTGTGGAAACATAATAACAGTTTTAACATAATATAACTGTTCATTTGAATTGTTTGAATGTTCAAACGATCTCTTCCAATTTCTGAATCTCACTGTCTCACAATCATCAGTCATTTACCGTATAGATCACCAGTGTGAGTGTGATAATTGTTTTTTTCCCCCATTATTACACTAGCAAAATTTGCTCTCAAATTGTTGCTGTCTACAAAATCTCTTTTTGACCCTTGTGTAAACTGCTCTCTGCCACACCTGGTTGAAGTCTGTTTGACGCCAATATTAACTATCGCCATCACAAGATTAGTCTGAAGTGTTGCGCAGCCTGTGTCAGCTGCCCAAGAGTCCATATTAGTCTATTAAGCACACAGTGTCTCGGGCTGGTGAGGGCAACTCTAGTATTTATAGCTTTGAGTCATACGTCGGAATGGGGTAAGTGTATCTCTCTATCAACGTGCTGTCTCACTTGTGTGAGTGTGTACAATCAACAGCAAATAGGATTTGTCAAGTGTCCAAAATAACATATAGTTACCATAATGTGTTATCTCTTAGACTGTGGCATGTGATTTTTTTGTGTATGGTCTGTTTTAACCAGTTGAAATGGTTAAAGTTTATACTGAAGCTCAGCAGGAGTGAGTAAGTGTGTGATCACAGCTAAAAAAGCTAGTGGCAACACAAGTAATAATCTTGTGCCAATTCAGTTGCATAAATTCAGATTTATGTCTCTTATACTTTTTATATCTGTGCGGGACAACCATAACACTATCCCATCTTTCTCAATTGCTTTGAACATACTGTAAACATGATGGCAAATGCCTTTATCGTGTCAGCACTTCTAAAACAAAATGGCTGAACAGTGTTGAATTTCACTGTACATTATCAGTTGGACCGTCACCTTTCAGCAGGCTCGGTATAGGAGCAATGGTTAGATTTGAGGGGGCGTCAGGTGCTTAACATAGATGATGTGATGTGATGAATAGTTGAGTTGTCTAAGTTTAGACAGTATGTGAGAGCATTCATCAAAAACTGAGGACGGGACGGACCAGTCAAACAGGAACACAGTACCAGTGGCTCTGGGATTGCTTATGTTGTGTTTCCGTCCACTCCATTGGCTGGATTCATGCAGCCCAGAGCCTCTGGTCTGGAAGCTGTGGACGTTTGTTTAAATGTCTGCAGACCTGATCTGATTGATGCTGCTGTTAAAGGCATTGAAGGCACCCTGTCTGAATCCCTCCTCTGGAGCAAGCTTACAACAAACACAATCATCCTTGATGTTGTGTGACAGCTAACAAACACAGTATATTTGTCCTTTGTGATTACTGAAGTATGGGATTTTTGTTTCTGTTTATTCTTACAGAATCAGTTCGGTACCTGTGGACAGCTCTGATAAGAAAGGCCTGCAGGTGGGTGGCCAGTTGCCAGGCAGTGTGCCTCAGCAGCAGAACCAGCAGCTCCTTCTCACTCCAGCCAGCCTCCAGCTCGCTCAGCTCCAGGCCCAGCTCACCCTCCATCGCCTCAAATTGGCCCAGGCTCAGGGGTGTAACACAGCCACTGCTGCCACTGTTCTCAATCAGGTTCTGTCCAATGTCGCCATGTCCCAGCCAATTTTCAATCAGCTACGGACTCCAACCATGGTTGGGAATCCTCAGAGTTCCTTCCCAACAGGGATGCTTGGTTTCCCCTCCTCAAATTCAGCCTTGGCCACTTTGGTGAGTGGAGGATTCCACCAAAACCAAAATAATGTAAGACTGAACCATCCTGCTGGAGCGGTCAAAGTGGGCCAACAGGGTGTGGAGTACGGTAAAAAGTCAGGGACAGTGTACCCATCTGATACTGACAGGCGTCTTCAGTACAGCTTAGCCGGAGGGATATCTGCAGCATCGGCTACCACTGGTGATGGACAGTACACAGTGATTAACACTCAGGCAAATAACATGAACAATGTTGGTTTTCAGAGAGATTTATGTGGGCAGGATATTCAGGCGCAACGAGCGGGATTTGGGGTCAATGAGCAGAACATGCATGTCTTTAATTCCACTGGGCATCAAGAGCAATGGAAAGGCTCGGCTAGTATGAGTCATGCTGGGCAGCAAGTTCATTCAATAACCGATCTGTATAATCCAGAGGAGCCAACGCCTGATCCTAAGTTCAATCACTGTAGTGGAGTTTCCACTCTGGGTTCAAGTAGCACACAGGGATTTGGGAACTACCAGACCCTGCATGGAGGTGAAGAAACCCAGTCGTCAGGTACCAGGATACTTCAGCCTTATCAAGTCAACGATTTCCACGCCGTCACACCCACTCAGCTGCCGCACCAATGTAGCATCTGTGACAAGAAAGTCTACAACCTAAAGGTGGGTCAGCTGATCAAAACCTAAATGCATGCTCGTTTTGGTTTTTGATTGAGAGATTACACACAATTATTCATCAATAGTGAAATATTTGTCATCTTAAACCTTATTTAAAAACAAATGATGGGGAAATAAGCAGTAGGGCTATACAGTCTCTATGTGGGTTTGTCCAAATAAAACAGGAAGTCAGTTGATGACTATGTGATATTTCAGCATGAATGTGCATTTCAGCCTGACAAGAGTGGACATACATTATTTTCAATGCATGTTTTGATTTGAAGGGCAGCCACTAAGAAACTAATCTAAGATGTTGTCTCTTTAATGCTCCCAGCCATGAGGTTATACAAGGGGTATGTAAGAGCCACACACAAGGGCATGCAGCAAGCGTCCTCTTTGTCTAAGCTGACCAAGTCTGTGTTAAAACGGTGTGTGTATGTGTGTGTGTTCACGGTGGTGTGCGCTTTTAGGACTGGGACCAGCACGTGAAGGGAAAACTACACCTGCAGAATAGGACATTGTACACAAATGAAAGGTGAGACATTTATAACTTGTAAATTCACTGGGCAAAGTTTTTGAATAGCTCGTGATTGACCTGCCTGTGTTGTTTTACTTCTGAGTGACACATTCAGATAATTGTGTATAAATGTTTGATTTAATTATGGACTATGGATTCGTCGTTTTCCCACTCTCCTGTCAGCTGTTCATCACATCGATCATTTCAGAGCAGATCTTTCTCGAGGGATGGACGCATTTTATTTTCCTTTTCCTTGCTCTATATTCAGCTGTCTTAATGTTTCTGTGAATATGAGCTCTGTCACCAGATATGAGTGAGCAAGGCAGGGGAGAGGCAGCTAAAATCAGCCTTCTGTGATTGTTGCAGTTCCGCTGTGGTATCAGCTGGAGCTGTTCACTACACTGCTGCCCGGTCTGCTGATGGTGGTTTGAACACCGGAGGGACAAACTCCATGGTTTACTCTGCTGCAAGTCAAGGTAGGATAACCCGTCTGTCACAACCCGGTGTCCCTTCTTTCGCTGTTGGTGTTCGAGTGATGTTTTTCTCACTGCTGGAATATGTGAAGCGGAGTGATAGATGGTAGGCGGGGAGTATTTTTAGGGTTACGTGAGAGTATGAGACGGCATGTTTATAACTTGATGCTGTGTATTTTGAAATTTTGATTTATAATGTTTGCATTCAGTGTTTTGAAATTCAAAACATAACAACATTAAATGTTAATTAGTACTTTTAGGTGGTTTATGTCCTGTGCTGCATATGTTTTAACTGCAAACCCACAAAGCCTGACTTCTGTAACATAACAAACTGAGCACCTGTTGTCCGTCGTAGCGATAGTATATTTCAGCTGTATTGAATATCCCTCTTGTATTCGTAGAATCTAGAATTACTAGAATTATCTACAATTACTTAACGAAATAAAACTCCTGGGTGGCCCTAACAGCAACTTTAATTCCACAGTTTTGACAGAGGGTTCTTTAAGCAGATTGTCACTCGCTCTGGGAACCATAAGTATATGTGTAAACTTTCAACAGCCCTTTAGTTAAGTATTCAGTGATTTGAAAGGTTGGCAAAAAACATCCATAAATGAGAAGTGTCTTCTTTAAACTATTCCAGTCACAAATGTTTTCCTGTGCCATGTGAACAAATGAAGCCATAAATACAGTATTTTCAGATAATTGTTCAGATAGTCTAGATACACTTGTACTAAGAATTTATATAAAAAAACTCCAAACATAACTTATGGAGGTATTAATATGAAATATTTAAAAATGTTTGTTGTAAAATTGATGCCAGCGCTGAAACAAACCATAGAACAGGATTGATGAACATCAGTGTGTATTTATGTCATAGTGCAATATCACCACACCGCTCAGATGTTGAAGTTCTTCAAACAGATGCATGCTTTGAGCAATTTTATATTATCCCAGTGTGTTAATACAAAAGTGTAAAAAACAAAAGTAAGATTTTTTTTAAAGAGACATTCTTTAGTTTTTTTACACTGAGCCATGACATGAGTTAATGGAATTTCTCAATTGATATATCAAATCTAAATTTTAAATTGTTTCCACAGATGTGTCCCCTGGAGTTACTACACCATACTTGCCAGCTGCAGCAATGAAGACCTATCCAATGTCAGACACAGGATTTGCCTCACACCAGCCAGATTCAAAGGTCAGTCAAATGTTTGGGTTATTCTCTCACAATTAGTAGAGGTTGACTTATAGTAGCTTATAAATCATATCGTGACAAATTCTAGTAAATATCCGTAACACTTACACACTTGACTCAACGATTCTAGTAATAACATACCATAAGGCTACTGGGGAGGTTATATTGATATAGCAAGAAGGTTAGACTTATATGGTATGTTTTTTTAATATATTGCATCTATTATTACAGTCATATTGCATATCTTCTGTATACTGAATTTCTTCCACGTACCCTGTTGCTCCGTAGCTCCAGTCCCCTTGTTGACAGCTGCTGGGGCCCAACAGTCGGCTTTGTCTGGGCTTGACATCTCTTTGCCACTGAGCTGGGTCATTAAATATTGGCTAGAGACTATGTGAGATGTTATTTCTAATTACATTCACTGATTCAGTTTCTTTTAGGCAGGGGGGTGTTCATTGTTACATTCTTTACAGACAAGCTCTTTGTAGAAGATAATGATCCTGCTTCATCATGCACATGTACAGTAATTGCAATATTAACTTGAAAGGTGTATTTGTCTTTTCCATAAGTAATAAAATTGTTATCATTTTATTTTATCACAGGGGTCCGTAAAAAATGACAGTGGTGGGAACAGTTTCTAATGATTGTTCCATCATTAATCAAATCAAAAATGATTTTATCACATTATCTTTGGTACCATTTAATTAAGACTAGTCCTAAGACCATGTCCTAGAAACCTTTGTTTCGCTGCAGTCAGTCAGTCAGTGCAGAACTGCTGGCTTATGATCAGGATTGAAAAACAGCAGCTGTTTCTAAACGTCCATCAGGAGGGCAGGTGGGGTGAAAGAAATAAGTCCCAGCAAACCTGAGGAAAATATAGTATGGTGCCCAGCATGCTTTCAACACTCCAATGACAGCCAATGACATGCACAATATGCTGGAGCACATGATGTGCTCTCTGTTCAGATATTTTTTATATAATTTATATAATATATTTTAGCTTTCCTAAACACCCCTTCAGCTTTATAAATACGTCCAGTAAATATGTAGCATTAAGCATATACAATACAGTATATCTGGGCAGCACATTTGTGCAATGGTTTGCACCTGTGCCTCACAGCAGTTCGTTTTTTTGAATCCCAGTTCAGCAAGGTGTCTCTCTGTGTGGAGTTTGCATGTTCTACCCATGTAGATAAGCAGTTGATTATAGGTGGAAGGATATACAGCAGTCACTCCCTGTGCCAGCTCTGTAATTAATCTATAGTATATCACATTCATCACTAAAGCACATGTAGGACGCGTTTCTATTATGTTGTGCAAATTAGTGCAATTTAATTCTATTTAGCATCTTTACATGTTTTGACATCTTTGGATTTTTGTACATTTTGTACATGGACTTTTGTACACAGTTGTACATAAATGCTAAATTCAACATATGCTAAAGTTGTGTGACATTGATTTATTACTGCCAGGGGAAGTTATATGACAGGAGCTGCCGCTCGGTAATGTGAAAGTTGGATGCATCATTGGCTGGATATTGACAAAGGGTTTTTGTATCAGTGAGAAAATATTCATAGGCTGTGCTATATGAGCAACTATAAACATACACCTGTCCAAGCAGAACAGGTGGGGATTTATTGTTTCAAATCCCTGCTTTGAGCAGAGGACTCACACATGCACACACACACACACGTGCACACATGTGCGCGCACAATCCCACACACACATACAAGTAATGACCTTCATTGTGTTTTATTTGCGTACACATGAAAATTAAATGGTGAACATGACATCAACAAACTGTAGCCAATTGAAATTAAAATTGCAGAAAACCAACAGTACTACCACACACTGTGCATAGTATTTTTATTTTTTTTATCATAAAGTAAAGTACATACATGTATACCATTTACGCTTGTATAGACACAGATGTTTCTCAGTCTGTGCTGCAGAGTCAGCAGTCGACCTTCAAGTCACCCAGTAGCGTCATGTGAAAACAGAACTCAAACAGAGTTAAACACAGGATTATGGCTAACTGCTGTCAGGGGCACAGACCTTACGGACCCCCGGGTCTCACTCCCCCAGCACTGGTGTAAAGTTTCAGGTGAGAATGATCTGAGTGATTGGCATGTGAGCACTCTGTGTAGGAACGTGGATGAAAACTGTGAAACCCAACTGACCAGCTTCTTGGATCCTCCACATGGATACTGCTTAATACAAATAAACAAGAATGTTCCTCGGACAGATTCCAGCTAATGTCAGTCAGCATGTACTTACACTCTGCTGGTGGCAATGTTCTTACTGCTGTAGTCTGTGGTTCATTCTCTGATCAGTAGATTTATGTCACTCACTACATTCTTAACTACATTCATTTCATTATTTTTTATTTGGAGCTTACAAAGTAACTAGTATCAATGAGAACGCAAAGTTCTTTTTCTCTTCCAAATATATCCCTGTAGTTTTATTTTATTATCATTATTATTATTATTATTATTATTATTATTATTATTTTATTATTTTTAGACTCATCCTATTGAATGTCAGTGTAAAGAACACAGCATTTTTTACTATAGGGTGTAAACATTCCTAATGAATACACCATGACATAACATATTACTACATGTCTGCTCAGTCGAAACGGCTACTGTTTGAAGCCCGGGCCAACGTTGACAGTGATATCAGTGCTGTGGTGAAACTGCCTGGCCTTTCAGGCACAGACGGCATTTTACAGGTCAGACATTAGTGAACGCAATGAGCAGTGAACAAGACTCTCGTTCTATTTAATATTTCAGGGACATAAACAGTCTATTCCTGGATGTGTTTAGTGAGCCCGACCTGAACTGACCTTTATGTCTTCTGGTGGTGGCAGTGGAACAGATCGGTTAGCAGAGTTAGCACACTTGCTTTAAAAGCTGTTAATGTCAACTCAGAAACCATTAAGGTGTGGCATATCCATTATTCTGGCTGCTACAGGTCTCTTGTTTGGGTTTTATATAAAGCAGTCATGTGATCTTTCCCCAATTTGTGAAAAGGATTTACTTTCAAAAATCAAAAGTTTTTAATTCGTAAAAGACTCAAAAACATTTTTACAAGGAAATTTTGAAAAAAGTCAGGACATCTACACATGTAATCAAATGATTATTTGTGATCATGTACTCCTTGAATATGGTTGCCTACTGTTGCGTCTTATATTTCAATATGTCTAGAGAAGTGTTGCAGTGACTGTAAAAGCCTCCTCCTGCCCGTTATACTTTTACACTCCGTGGCTATTGGACCCAGTGTGAAGTGTATGTTAGTGTTAGGTTTTCCCTGAACAAATTCCCTGTAAAAACACAGACCCTGGCTGCCACTCCAATGTGGAATTAGCCAGTCTGTCCCACACATGGGACTGTCTGTCAGGTCTGTCAGCCGGAGAAGCAGGAAGAGGAGGAGGGGTGCTGGAAACACTGCAGCTGCAACATAACGGCTGCACTAAAATATGATATAACAATTTACAACTGTTTCTGCAGGGATGTGAAAGGAAGGCCATGTATCAAATAGTATGCGGGACGGATAGATTGAATACAGAGACACATGTACATACACATCAGTCAGTGGTCCATGACTTTGTGTTGTGTGGGCAGAATATGTCAGAGGTCATTTTGAAGTGAAATAGGGGAATATGAAACAACCACTAGAACATAATAAGGTAGTTCATCAGTAAATGTGCTTATACTGCACAGTGAAAGATGCCCTTGTTTCTTAAATGCATCTCTGCAATGGGACATTTATTCTTATTCTATTCAGCTTCATCATTTGTCTCATCTTAAAATGTTGCTTTGGACAAAAGAAAATAATTGTAGTTGTGAGTCAAAATGGGCAATGGGTAGCTGTCATTGATTATGGATTGATCCATGTAAAAACACACATGATCAGCTAGCCTCCATACAGTAACTAGATGTTAGGAACGCAGCACCTCAGATGTGACCCTTGTGCATTGAATCAGATAACATCTCAGTGTGTTCTGGTCATGTTGTTAATGGCATTGTAAGCAAGTGGGATTTATAAATTCAATAATATCTATTGTAAAAGTTTGAAATGTTTTCATTTTTGCAGCAATTTTCACCCAGAAAATCAACACCAGGCAGAGTGGTTCACATCTGTAATCTCCCTGAAGGCAGCTGCACAGAGAACGATGTCATCAATCTCGGACTTCCATTTGGCAAAGTCACCAACTACATCCTCATGCGCTCCACACATCAGGTACAGAAACATTGTTATTTGTCAATAATGTATCATTTATCAGTAATCATTTTCTGCCTTGGTTGCACATTACAGTGAACCCTAATTTATCGCGGGGGTTACGTTCCAAAAAGAATCAGTGGTAGGCGAAATCCGCGAAGTAGTCAGCTTTATTTTTTACAATTATTATACAGTACTATAGAACGAAGCCAAAGATCAAAACCTGTTTTCAGGCCCAAGCATTTGTTTAAGAAATAAAAATAGAAGCGTTTTCTAACAAATAACTATTGATAGTTTTTAGAAATACTGTAAAATAATAATTTTAATAATCAACCTACGTGGTTGGACACATTATTTAAAGCTGTTATCAATAATATTTTTATATATCGTACTATAAAATGTACTATATGATAACACTAATGTGTCAAAGTGTAAATCACCAAATTGCAAATGTCAGTTTTTACGATAATAAATAATTTTTTTCAGATGTAACTCTGATATCATATTCTTTCTGGTATTTTAACTACCAGTATAAGACAACTCAGGTTCCACCATTTCATTTATCAGACTTGAGCCACACCATTAAATCCCCCCCCTGTTGATTTTGAAGGTCTGGGATGCATCTAGTCTGACATCTGGGATATGAAATATGTTGTATGTTTTACAAGAAAGACTGTAAAACTGTCAGGAGGTGATTATTATTTACTGTAAACATCTGCTTTTCCATCAGGCATTTGTGGAGATGGCGTATGTTGAAGCAGCCCAGGCCATGGTTCATTACTACCAACTTACTCCAGCTATGATTAACAATCATAAACTTCTCATACGAATGTCTAAGAGATACAAGGAGCTGCAACTCAAGGTATGACCGAAGAACAAAGTTCATAGCAGTTTGTTGTAGCCAATTGCTAACGAGTTCTTTTCTGTTTAGAAACCAGGCAAAGATGTACAAGCGATCATCCAGGATATCAACTCTCAGAAGGAAAGGGACGAGATGCAAGAACTTGAACAGTATGTAAACTTTGTATTCTCTTTTCTGTCTCAAGTTTCTGAGTTTATGTAGCTGTGTTCTTTGAACTTGGATTAGAACAAAGTAACAATGTGTTAATCTAAAAACGCTACATTATTATTTCATATCAGTGTACAGCTTTAGATGATTCCTCAGTGTAATTAACCTATCATCTTTCAGGAGCTACATGCCAGAGAGGCCACGCTCCCGTAGCCCTATCAGCCGCTCTCTGAGTCCTCATTCACGTAGCCCCAGCTTTATATCGTGCAGCTCAGCTCACAGCCCCCAAGGGGCAACATGCAGGGGTCCGGAGAGAAGCAGCAACGGCCTTGGTGCCTGCAGGGCTCCTTGGGATTGGTCATCACAGTTAAGAAGAGGTGAGGATGAACGGCAGAGGGATGATCCATGGAGGAAAGGGGGGAGTGTGGATGATGATAGGCCTAATGGACGAGCAGCTGAGCGTCGGAAGGGTTATCAGAAACCCTTGGATCATGTCAGCGTAAGATCTGCAGATGAGCGAGGAGGAGGTGGTGGAGGAGGGGAAGGGATGAGGGGCAACAGAGACTGGCACCCACGAGGCAGCCCACAAGGTGTGTCCTTCAACTCCTACAGGAGCGTGGAGGATGACTTCTACATGAAAGAACAAATGTACATGTCAGACAAGCCACCGAGACCTCCATACCAAAGACATGACACAAAGCCAAAGAGAAGAGATGGCGGTGACTACCATGGTAGGCCACGGCATTTTGATTTTGAGATGAGCGAGGAGCCACTTTGCAGATTGCCAGAAGAAAAGAGGCAGAGTTCACCAGGCAGGAGCAGGAGCAAAAAGACCAGCAGGAGGCACTCTGCTGAAAAACACGAGAGAGAAAATACAAGTGATATATCTGTGAGTAACTTTTCTACACAAGTTCATATTTGTTGAATTTGTGACATATTCTTCTTGTAACTAAGTCAAGTCTTTTGTCAGGATTGCCAGTCAAAAGAAAAATCTGTTTCACCTCAGCAAAGCAACAAACCAAAAGAAGGTCCTGAATGTAGTAAGGATGGAGACAATGTGAGTAGGTGTTATATGTCTAAAGTCCATCAGACCCTTATTTACCTCATTTACCCCACAGGTCAACTGTGACCAAGTTTATACAGCTCTCATCTTTATTAATTTTCTTAGGAGAAGGCGTGTCACAGTGGAGCTGACACTGATGAGGATTGTTGGTATCCAAAGAACATGGAAGAACTGGTCACTGTTGACGAAGTGGGAGGAGAAGATGATTCCATCATTGAGCCAGACCTTCCTGGTTTGGAAGAGTTTGCATCCTGCCCCAAAGAGACTGCAGAGAGGGAAAACATAGTAGATGAGCTCATATCACCACCTACTCCTCCTTCTTCTTCTTCTGAGGCACAGGACACAAACAATGAGTCTAATGAGGAAAGGTGTTGTGAAGGTGCTGGAGGCCAGGCAGAAACAGTGAAAGAAGGGAACGTTTTAACAGTGACCAGTCCTGAAGAACTGAAACTTGGCCAAGAGGCTCCTGAGCTGCCTGCCTCAAATATTAGTGACTTCCCCAGTGAAGATTTCAAAGCTGCACTGGAGGAGACGTGTTTAGCTGAAAAAGCCACTGACAGTGAGATCACAGAGGAGCCAACTGAGAACCCCAGAAGAGGACAATTAGAGGACAGCAAGACCCAGGATGTAGGACCTGTCAAAGAGACAATCACTAATGGGGCACAAGTCAAGGATGGCATCTTTAAAAAAGGTACTTTCTATATGAGATCTAAAATCGTTTCCCTTCCCAGCATCTATCAGGGTAAACCACACAGGCAGCCTGACTCCTGGTTCAGTTGTGCTTCTGTTTCATGAAATCACTAAGATGCCAATTTAAACATCATCATCAAAACGTTGTCAGAGCATATAAACAGCAACAGTTTTGATTAGACCCTTATTATTGTGATTGGTGTTTTGATTTTCATGCATATGCAATGATAAATTGAATTCAACTCATTATGTATAGACAGAGCTGTGTACAGTATACTCCTAATGTATAACAGAGCCTTCTTGAACATTTATATTCAAAACAAAATCATGTAAATGTCTTGATTTGCCAATAATGCTGATGAGTAATATCAAAAACCCATAACCATAAATCTCCTTCGCACTGCACCATCACATTTCAATGAACAGATGATTTTCTGACATCACAACATGATGTCACCTCCTTCTGCTCCTTAGGGTCTGTGCTGTTGACAAATAGCTGGCTTTGTGTAGATGGAAGAATCAACGGGGATTAGATCACTGTGTCAGCAGAGCTGACGCATTGCTCATGTCTCTTTCAATGGCAATTTCTTCTTTGTAAATGTGATTGTGTGTCTAACTCTCCTTTTGTTATTTATTGTTATTTTATGTTCTGTGTGTGTGTGTTTGTGTGGCTCCTGTCTTGCTTTTCCTTACTTATATTTCTTTTGCAGAGATTGAACTCTCCACGCCATCTCAGGAGCAAGACAAACTTGTCAGTGAACACAGCATCCCTCTGGGTAACACATTTTATTACCATTATGAATGAGTGTTCCGCTAATTTCTATCAGCAAGTATCAGGTTTCATGGAAAAGATAACTGCAGGAGAATTAATGATAAAAATCGAATCAGGTCTGCTGGATCCCTCCCAGAAGACTGGTCTATATTTAATCCTTGTCAAGGATGTGGAAGTGCACAGAGTCTTGGGCCTGTGGTCTTAGTCCAGTGTTATCATATACATCATTAATAAGTGCACTGACAATCTGCTGCATTAGCACTCTAATTGACTGGAATTGCATGGCCACTTGCTGACCTATTTCTGTGACCAGGTTGTGAGTGACCCCCAGGGAGATGAGTGTTTTTATTATCACTTGGACTGGAATGACACGGCCGAGCACATGGGGTCGGGCCTGTTGTGTGGTGCCTTACATAAGCCCTAATGCAGCGTGGCAACAAAAGAACAGAGCACAGACTCAAGAGCTGCGTGCACCATGAGCCGTGAGGCTATTTCTGTTGTATGATGTCCCGAGGATGAGTGCGTGCGTCCAGAGCAAACTGTGCCAACTGATACCCTGGCTGAGATAAATATAACACTGCCATTCTTTTCATTTTTTAACTATCACTTTAGGAATGGTGAACAGTGTGTTTTGTTAAAGGCCTTTCATGACACCTCACTGTGTAAATCCATGATATAAAGATAAGATCAGTGTATTAGAATACAAACTGAGAACACTTACACAGACTCAGTTTCGTTGGCCCCATGTAGTGGATGAAATAGGGAGAGGTGTGTGGTGACAGGTGCACCCAGAGAGGTTATATTACTCAGACTGTTACTGATAGAGTCATGGTCTAGTTTAAATAAAATGACATTACAAAAACGTTGAATGAGAAAAGTGGATGAACACTAATTTAAAAAAACTATAAATAATAAGAATACAATTATTTAATGTTTTTTGTTTTCAAAATAAAACATGCATTCTTCTTTTTAATCAAAGAGAATTCAGTTTTGCTTGAAGTGCCATTTACAGGAATTAGCCTTTCTGAGAACACTCATCTGTTGCACTGATTTCTAGAAATTAATTTTAATTGTTGCATTTGTTGCCAATCAGGAGTGGAGTTCATTGTCCCGAGGACCGGCTTCTACTGTATGCTGTGTGGATTGTTCTATACTAATGAGGAAAATGCAAAGACTACACACTGTCGCAGCACTGTACACTACAGGAACCTACAGGTAGACTATGCTCCACATTTAGTTCGGTCTTTTGTTCAGTCCTCAGTTACGTTTATGTGTATGTTGTGTGTATGTGCACATAAAGAACAACATGTCTGCACGTGCATTTGATATTAAATGTTTAAATCCTTATACTTACAATGTTGATCTCAGTTGATCTGGGTTAATGTTTTTTTTTTCTTCTAATTTGGAGAAAACATATTGGAAAAGACAGCTGCACTGTCAAACCCTTCACAATGTCAGTAATACAAGAATATACATTTTTGCATACTCGGATTGTAGATTTTTACCTTTTTTTCCCCACTTTCCCACATCTACAGAAATACTTGTCACAGCTGGCGGAGCAAAGTCTGTCAGATGCACTTTCTGAACCTGCAGCTGCCCAGTGACATCAGCTTGACCTCTCACCCCAGTACAGTAAACAGTTGAGGAATGATTCATGTATGTGTGTGTGTGCTGCTGGTGCCACGATATGCCCAGTTACAGTGTAGACAATGTGACACATGGAAACTAGAGTATGTGAAAATATGTGGACAATTGCACTGGTTTGGGTGTTGATGAGATGATAATTGCTTCACTAGCATGATACTAGTCCCAGCCATGGATGCTCTCAGTTTTGTATGTAGCTAAATTTAAAAAAGTATGGAAAGGCTGTGATATTCACTTGCATTTTGTTGTTTTTTTTTTTTTTTGGTTCTTTGTTTTTTTTTTTTTTTTTTTTTTTACAGTTTTTCTGGTTGTGTGTGAATTCATTGTGTCCAATTCGTGAAAAACCAAACATTTTTTACTCTTGGCTTAAACTAGTCTAGTCTTAGGCCAAGTTTAAATCAGTTATTCATATAAGGTAACCTTGCTTTTAATTTGGTCTGTACATTGTTCTTGCAACAATGAGACTGCTAACTGCTGCGAAATGACTTGAAATTTCCATCAAGGAACGTTTTTACTCAGTTAAAACGCTGAGGTTCTCAGGTTTGTTTTTATTTGTTGAACAGTTGAACAATGTATAGTGTGGTACTCAAGATTTACTTTTTATTTATGTGCAGGGCTTTAAAGTTTTTAATTTATCCTGTGCCTGTTTATGCTCAGCGTCATCTGTCAGGTAAACATGTAGATAACTGAAACTAATAATCTATGCAAAAGATCATTATTTTCCTGAGGTTCTATGTAGGATTTAATTAATAAGACAATCACAATCCTATCTGCCTTGAAGGTCGAAGACCTTAAACTGGACCATGTGTTTAATTTATCAGAGTTAAAGATACAGTGTGCCATGTAACAATTATTCGTTTGAGAAGGATTACTAAGCCCGACGCTGTTTTTGAATACTGTGAATAATTAACCTGTGACAGCAAAGAT
The DNA here is from genome assembly GCA_016785345.1 of Trinectes maculatus. Lineage (NCBI taxonomy): Eukaryota > Metazoa > Chordata > Actinopteri > Pleuronectiformes > Achiridae > Trinectes > Trinectes maculatus. The sequence continues at coordinate 662,652 of JAFBJQ010000288.1, forward strand.
AGTGTTGTTTTCATATGATTTTTCATGTGACTTTTTGATGGAAAAATGTTTAATAAATATTTCAAAAATGTATTTGCTTTGTGAACAACAAGTACAAATTCATGTTGGAGGGCCTGGAACAGTTTTCAGAAAGTATAACTGCCTCTCTGTGAAGCGAGCACTGTGCATACTGTGTATACAATGTGGTGTAATGGTCATAAACACCCACACATACAGGCTACAATACATCATGTATATTCTGAACAAGCGTGTAATAGGACTTTGAGTGGAACTGGAGCGCCCCCAAGTGTTGAGGCAAAAAAGTCCAAATTATCTCAAATCTAAATATATCACAATTATGACTTATTTGTAGTTGTAAAAAATTATTTTCACACATTAATTACAAATTTGTCTTGTTTTATCATACAATATTTACTCTGTTTACTCATACAGCATCTCACTGCAACATTCTGGATTGGAACTGCAGGTTATGATTGTATGACACAGTGAAATATATCATTATTTTATCATCATCATCAATAAACGTCATTATGTTTTAGCTGACGCAATTAACAGTCCTCTTTCTGAACAGGGTGCAGTTGTTCAGTGGCATCGTTAGGGGGCAGCCTTTTTATACCCCTCTCGGACATTACAGAACATGCGAGAAGAAAAATCCCGTGTTGCATTTTCATTGGTTCCTCTTCTAAAAACCCCCACTCCCCTCCAGCCAATCAGAGAGGCAAAACACGAACCTGCGTGCCTGCGTTGCTGGGTCGATAAAACAAAAACATTGTCGGTCGTCGGAGTTGGCAGCTCTAACGCAACAGACCGTAAGTGAGCTTACAGTGTGTTATTTAATGGACAAAGGGCGACAGAAGTTTATTTTTTACATGTCAGTGCTGCAGGATTCACTTTTTATTCGGTGTAGCTTGAAATTGTACTCCGAGCTAGCATACTGTGTGTATTTAGATTGTCTCACTAGCTTTAATAGCAGTGAATTAGCCAGTGTAAAGTGTGTAATATTTGCCCTGCACAAAATGCAGTAGTAGTAGTAGTAGTAGTAGTAGTAGTTGTGTTGTAAGTGCAGGTCGATACACTGTAGTTTGGCCTCTTGACGCTGCGCCTTCCTCTGACAGTCAAGCTAACGCAGCGTCAGCCATTGTTTATCAACACTGACTTTGAATGAATCGGGGGGAGGGGTAGCATGTTGCGTTGCTGCGTGTCTGGGCATGTTGACGCACGTCTGCTTATTCAGTTTCTTTGGTTTTGGCTCCATCGTTGCAGGTGTCGTTTGACGTTGTTTGACTTTTGCGCCGTTTCCTGCCGCAAATCCTCTTTTCTACTGTAAAACATGGCAACTGACTGCGAGGCCTGGCTGAACGCAAACCCCGTCGGTAAGTGACAGCGACTGAAATGCGCCATCAGCTGAATCAGATGTGGGCCACTGGGACGTTTTCATGCGGATGTGGTTCACTGCTTATTTTCTTGCCTACATGTTTGACGATGCTGATTTGTCACTGATCTGCATCAGTGATATTGTGGCAGTCTGCACACAGCATGTTTCTGCAGTGTAGTACATTCTGACATTAACGTTACATTTAACTGTTTAATAATAAGTATAAATGTAATATTGCCCCGTAGTATTGTCTGTTATGTGCAAATAAAGCTGTTTATTCACTGTTTGTAACACAAACACATGCTAATATGAACTCTTTTAATGCAACAGAGCCTGAGGACCTTAGTGACTCTTTTGTATCTGGTGATGAAGACAATGTCAAGTCTGCTGTCTCCAATAAAAACATCAATGGTGAGATCAATGGCAACTGGCTGTCCTCCTCAAGCAGCAACATCCATGAGGCACGTCTCAAGGCGAAGGCCAAGCGAAGACTGAGGAAGAACTCCTCCAGGGACTCTGGACGGGGGGACTCCCTCAGTGATAATGGGGAAGTGGTCAGGGGAACCACCACGGCTCCTACCAGCCCCAAGAGCAAGCTGCTGGACAGAAAGTCCCGATTGGGGAAGGGCAGAGGCCTGCCAAAGAAAGGTAGGAAGACCCACTATTTTGAGTCAGTCGTATTAGTTGGATAATGCTTGGATATCATGTAACACTGTGACACCAAATGGATGAGATAGGTTCCATTCTGCCACCAATGTGCCAAAGTCACAGCCATTGGTGCTTCAAAGGACAGATGGTTTTCCATCTTGGAGCCATAAACCAATTACAACGCATACAAATGGCTATGTGATCTTTAGCAGCTCACCCATTTAAAAGCACTCTCCCCTTTCTTGCCATTTGCTCGTTCAAGCTTTTCTGGAAATTTCCATTACAGGTAATATAAGTATGTGTAGCAGAATTTGCTTGTATAATATATCGATGCATTATATGTTGATATTCAAACTGTGCCTACATATGTGTGTTTGCCTCTAACTGTCTCACTATGCCAACAGATCAGAAACTCCTAAGTAAATCAGAAATGTCAGTTTGTGTCAACATCCTTTGTAAGTCCTGCCATCTCTCACTGTGGATCCTTTTTCAGTGCCCACTTTCATGTCCCCACAGTCTGCAGCATAGTTTCGTCACTTTGCTCTTTCCATGGGCAGTAAAACTGGAGCAAGTGTAGTTTTCTCTTGGCACCGTGTCTGTTTTACTGGTTACATAACAAAACTGCAGTGCCAGTGGTGCCCTGTAATTTGAGCTGCAAGCTCTCCTCTGTGCATGCCAGTTTTGAGACAGATTCAGTCAGTGCACACAGAGAAGCATCCACCAAGTTTTTAAAGCTGGAGCTGGACATTTTTCCACACCCAGCGTTTGCTGAGCTATATTTAGGGGCATGGTATATGTGACATACTGTGTGGGACTAATTGGGCTTTTAAGGTATATCACACAAGCTGCTTTAGAATTGGGCTTCTTAAACTGTCTGCAATCTGTTGTTGCTGGCCTTAGACCCAGCAGATGTTTGTGTACCACGGAGCGAGGTCTCACGCCCTAAACGGGGGGATTCTGTGACCGCATGGTTCGGTCCTGGGGTTAGAAGATTTAGCATTTAACATTGCAAAGAATGTAATGAGCCGCATAACACTAGCAACATTATCATAATAACTTCAGTGATGCTGTCTTTAACTGTAAGAAAATACATGTCTGAAGTCAACCCCATGTTATAAGTTGTTGCTGTGGGTTTTCCTGTTTGAGAAAAGGAAGTCAGATAACAAAATGTGTGTGGTTATAGGGGTTGTTCAGATATTGCATGATTAAATGAAGCTGTGCTGTGCATCAACTTTGCAGACTTTCTTTGAGCTGTCTTCATTTAGGCAGATTTTTTTTTTTACCAAACTCACTTTAAAGGCTTTTAAATTGGGCAAATCTAAGTGAGGTCAGTGATAACTCTCTGTTTCTGTTTTTCAATGTTTTGATAGTGTGCTCTGTAACACTCAACACCCAGAAAACTTACCAAGAAAAGGCTTGCAGGAGTTACATTTCAGACACAAGTAAAGAAGCCCTCATGCTCACAAAACCTGCTACTTCTCTTTCTTTCTATAGCAACCATGAATTGCTAACCCACCACTAAAGCTGTTTGTTTTTAACAAAACCACTCATGTTTCAGGTAACCAAAGTATGTGGGCCAGTGAATCCTTTGCATGGGACACTGCCATATTGCTTTAACAGGAGTGCTTATAGTATTGTCAGATATTGTGTCTAAAATTGTCACTGACCTTTGCCCACAGGTGGAGCTGGAGGCAAAGGTGTCTGGGGCCGATCCGGTGAAGTTTATGAGCCAGAGCAAGTAGATGAGAAAGACCCCAACTATGACGAAGCTCAGGTATTGACAGCCATTTCTGAAGGTGCAGATTTTCTATGCAGTGGATGATATTTTTAAAAAATCCTAGATAATGTGAGAATATGATTGTGTTTTGACAGGAAAACTGTGTGTATGAGACTGTGGTCCCCCCACTAGATGAGAGGGACTTTGAGATGACAGTCACCCCCATAGTGCAGGAGTACTTTGAACATGGCGACTCAAATGAAGTAGCTGTAAGTGCTACAATATCATATGTGTCAAATAACAAGTACATATAATTCTGCACACGTTCTTTTTAGCTCTAAAAAGAAAAAGTAACTCTCAACCCATGCAAATTTAACACCTCCGTCCATATCCAGGAGCTACTTGCAGAACTGAACCTGGGCCCCATGAGGAGCGGGGTACCCTCACTTGCTGTATCACTGGCCCTGGAGGCCAAGGCCAGCCACCGGGAGCTTACCTCCAGGCTGCTGGCTGACTTATGTGGACCTGTGCTGTCACACAGTGACATGGAAAACTCCTTTGACAAACTCCTCAGAGAGCTGCCCGACTTGGTCCTGGACACACCTGGAGCCCCACAGGTGAGTGATGATAAGTCTGTGTACACCTGTAGCTAAGTTACCAGCTTCTTGAATGCAAGAACGTTTTTCAGTTGATTCCTGAGCTTACATTGCACAGTGTCATATGTTGTTTTGCTGAAAGTATTGTTCCTGCTTGAGATTTATACAGTCTCTGTGGGAACACTGGGAAGCAACACTGTGGGTTTGTTGTGTGGGTGTGTTGAAGAGAGCTAGTGTGTGGTGTGTGCACTTGAGCTCTTTGCTTTTCACTGTGCATAGACATGAGATATCTGGCCATTGTCGGTGCTTGCAAAATGCTAGCTCAGCGATGTGCGCTCAAAGGGTTATTTGTCACCCCACACCCCGTCCTCCTCATCTCATGTAGTCTCACTTTTTATTTCTCACTTTGTCAGTTCTATTCCACTCTCACATTTGTCTGTGGGTTAAAAGGGGCGTTGTGTCTCCGCCCTCCCCCCGCCTTCTTTAATTCACCAATTCAACCTCTCTTTTTCAGTTTCACATACACTTGCTTCACCTTTTTATCATCATATGCTGACCAGTATAGCCTGAGCCTCAGCTCAGATGAGCTGGAGCTGCCGGTTGTCTGTGCAGGCTTTGTGGAGGCCAGCATAGCAAAGCCATCTCTTTTGTTTCTCTAAGTCATGTGATCAAACTTCTGTATACAACCTCACCCACGTGGCCCTCAGGCCACTGCATGTCATGTCAGTGTTTTTGTTGGGCCTCTAGTTCTGTAAACTAAGTTTTGTACCCGTGGCCCAGTTGTGTGTAACAACAGTATTGTTGTTTGTTAATTTTAGTTGAATTTTACTGCAAATGTTTATGTTGATTTCACTTGAAAATTACACGGTCTTGACTGACTTTAAAGAAGTGATAATGAAGTGTTAAGTAAATTCAGTGTTCTTAATAAAACTGTTTCCTGTTGGAAGGAGACTTTAAACATGAGGTTCATGACATGTTGACACCAAACCAACCCGCCTGATTTGGGAGGGTTTGTTTGGTGTCACCCTAACAGGTCTCAGGAGAGAAGGATTCCATCATACTTATCATCACAACATGTGGCTGATGTGTAATTTGTATGTGGTTGTTGACATTTTCCTTGTTTGTGTTTCTCTTCCAGTTGGTGGGCCAATTTATTGCACGTGCTGTGAGTGACCAAATATTGTCCAAGAGCTACATCGAAGGTTACAAGGGCAGAGTTGACTGTGAATACACAAGGTATGGATTAAAAAATGGATCTTAAATGAATCTGAAAGAAAGCACATTTGATGTCCTTGTGGGCATCTGAGTATTGTTTTAAAACTATTTAGTTTATTTTGTAAGCTGATATAGAAACATACACAGAATCATGTTTTGTTGAATTGTTTTACGTAATTTGAGCAGAAGCGGTGTGACCATTTGCAGAAAGGGGACAATAACAAATTTGGTAATGAAAGTTAGTTTTATAGTTAACCCAAAAACTGCCTTTTGTTTGTCTTCCAGGGCAGCACTGGATCGGGCAACAGTGCTCTTGAAGATGAGCGTGGGTGGGCTTCGCATAGATAACCAGTGGGGGACAGGCGGGGGACAGAGACCTGTCAAACAGCTCGTTAAAGAGGTTTTGTTTTGTTTTTATTAAATAAATGTGAACGCCTAGTTTCATTATGACCCTAACTTGTTGCTCCCAACTGTTTGTAGGAGGAAAAAACATTAAATACCATAGGTATTTAATAATAATACTTGTTATTGTCTCATCTTATTCATCCAGATGAACCTGCTGCTGAAGGAGTACATCTTGTCAGGAGACAGTAAGGAGGCTGAGAGATGCCTGAGAGATCTGGAGGTGCCACATTTCCACCATGAGTTTGTTTATGAGGTAAACACTGGGCAAAACTTTATTAACAACAGAAGCAACAGGTGAAAGAGTGAGAAAGGCTTTTTTTCCTTCACCTGTTTGTTTAGGTGAGATATTGCAAAATGTTTTCAAACCAATCATTCATCTTCTTAAAGATCTAATCTTAGTTGATCTTAAATTTTGTTGTTTTAGTCCTTACTGAAGATATCAATCAGTCCGTGTACCGTGGTTTGAAGTGAAACTGTTTTGTACTAGTCTGTATTTCTGTAGTGTACAGCTAGAAAGCTGTTATTTTTGCTGGCTTGTCCTTCAGGCGATAGTGATGGTTTTGGAGTCCAAAGGGGAGAAAACATTCAAGAATATTCTACAGCTTCTCAAATCGCTCTCCAAGTCCTCCATCATCACTGTGGACCAAATGAGAAGGGTAAGGTGCCACCTGCTGTTTGACTTTTGTACTGGGCAAAATAATTTCACTGACTACCTCCGATTTGTAGGCATGCCTTATGAGCTTGTGTTTCTCTCACAGGGCTATGAGAGAGTATATATGGACATTGCTGAAATAAACATCGATGTCCCTCGTGCATACTTCATCTTGGAGCAATTTGTTGATAAAAGCCTTAGTATGGGAATAATTGATGATAAGTTAAGAGATCTGTGTCCCTGTCGGTAAGTGCACTGGCTTTTATAGACACACACCTTACTTAAATGTTTGAAGGAAGATGCATTTACCTGTTTTTATTCACTTTTGTTTTTCTTGTCAGTGGCCGGAAGAGATTTGTCAGTGAGGGAGACGGTGGTGTTGTTAAACTTGAAAGCTACTGAGAAGCCCTTTTTATGTGCCAGAAGATGATAAAGCTACTTTTTTACTTGCATATTTTTCAAGCTAGTTGGGTTTTTCCCCTTTGAACAGTCTAAAGAATGTACATTTCTGAAATTGAGGTGGGCTAAAAAAAGAACTGCACTTTCAATTGAGACTGATTGAGATCACTTTCTCTGTGGTGTTTCAGTTTAAATATTTACATAAGCTAACCCTTAAAGTGCCACACCTCCCAGTGTCAGTCATTCCATGTTGTTTTGTACAGTATTTTCTTGATTTCACTGCCACTCCTTGCGTGTTTTTAGAAAGCAGTGTTTGTACAGAGATGACTGGTTTGCGTCTAGAGCTTTATAAACAAGTATAAAAATGAATCAAAGGGAGCATGTTGGTTCAGTACAATTCCGGCTCCCTGACTAGCTTTCTATGCTGCGCTTGTCTTCTTTTTCGTTGTTACCCTTTAAATTCCACAAAGATGTCATTACTGAAGGTATCAAGACAGAAGTACAGTGCAAAAACAAAATACCATGCAGGTTACTTCACAAAATGGTGTTCAGAGTGTTTTATTTTTTTATACCATGGCAATACTGGTTTGTAAAATGTGCCCCATATTGCTCATTTGTTGTTTGTTCATTAAACCATTAATATAAAATTCATGATTGTTTTTGTCAATGTCAGTGTATTAACATTTGCTATCAACCATATGTTGCAGCTCTTGACTGATAAATTAACTTCACCCTACAATCGCTTAGCATTGAGGTTTTTTTTCAATTAAGGCAAAGTCACTGGAGTAAACCCCAGTGACAAAGTGGCAAGCATTAGATTACATGCTGTAGATCATCAGAAGAAAAACTAACAATGGCAAAGCTTTGGCTACTACACAGACATCTTTATCATAATGCTCAAGTTAAATGTAGCCTAAACATTGGCTTCTTCTATTTGCACATGGAAACACTGCCATCCATCTGAAGTGATATTTCTGCCAGTCAGGATGACTACTGTGATTGTGCCTTCATTGCCAGTTCCTGCTGTTTGACAGCCTCTTGAGCCTCCATCTGCATCTTCTCCAGTTTTTCGAGGGTGACTGATTTGAGTGGGAGCAGCTTTGGTTTGCACAGAACCATGGTAGGGACATCTTCCATGGAAAGCTGCCCTGTGGATGCAGAAATAAAGACATTTCTACATCTGATCTGGGTTTCTCACTGCATAAAACATCTAGACAATTTACAACTATGGTGATCTGCCCCTAAAAAAAGTCCACAGTCAAACACAATCCGTTTTCTACAGCATCAATATCAATGATGTTGCTTTGGACCGAGAGACTGTTAAGAGGGAACACAGAGCACAGAGCACCCACTGACTCATTTTGCAAACTTTTGCAGATTTCTGAACAGTTCACATGTTGTATTGGGCTCCACAAGCAGCCTTTTGTTTTAACCACTGCTCTCCAAAGAGTTAATGGCGTCAGTACAAACCTTGTTTTGGCAGAACTTCTCGGAATACTGACTTGACTTCTGGCATTGTGTCTCCCAAGCGCCCGCTGAAAGGTAAATGTATTAGTTAATTGCATTAAATGGGATGTTATCTTGCACAGAATAATGAAAAGAAACTATTAGAAACGAAAACAATCAGATGATAATGTCGTGTGACTCATGATGTATACAGTCAAGACTGCGTTTATTAGGATTTGTTGTACCAGTATGTATTAGATAGACAAAAGTAGGCACAACGGTAGTACTGGAGGTACAGTCATACGGAAGATATTGACATCATAATAAAAGCAGCTGTGGACAATACAACAGAAAATGGAACCAGAATATTAGATAAAATCATTATTATTATTTATTCTCTGTTGTGTTAAGAGGCTGTATTTGTAGCTGTCGCGATATGTTGGCTTATCACGATTTTGGCATTAGTTTACGCAAGACGAAGAAGTTTTGATCCAGCGTTGGTTAATAAATGTCCAAATATATTGACTCGAACTTTGTCGAACTAACGTACGACTGTGGGTAAACGTCATCATTCACCTAATGCTAGCCAGGTTTAGCACGTAAAAGCAACACCAGCTAGCAACATAGGCCAAGCTAAAGCGGCCGCATATGTATTCGGGCGATCTCATAGTCATATATATAATTACTACTTCCGTCCACAATCTAGCATATGTTAACACTGTCGCGTGCAATCAAGCTAAAGAAGAAACAGCGTTACAAAAAAATAGTATTTGACAACCCACCTTTAGCACCAGGCAAGGATTACAGCGGTTGTCAAGCCAACGCGTCCTCTATAATCACGTGACCTTTCTGTTTGCGTCACCTCACTGGCGCTTTACTGACATCTGCAGCCTCACAGCTCCCAGTGATCTCCCCCCCGTCAGACTGTTAAAAACACAGCGCTTGCCTCGTTGTTGAGTGATATAAATAACCTAACATTTTACTATATTTAGATCTATCCAACACAAACACAGCTTGCACCCGTTTGGTTGAGCAACGGCATTCTAATTTACATACATAAATTAGATTCAAGAGATGTATTTGTCACGCACACAGTCATACACGGTCATACATGGTACAATGTGTACAAAATTAGAGGCGTTTGTGTGTGTGTGTGTGTGTGTGTGTGTTTGTTTTGTTTATTTCTTAAAGTCTCGTAGTTAACTCTCGCGATAACAGCGGCTAGGCGTGCGAATGACGCAGTTTGGTGTCAGGGGAGGGAGGGGAGCGGAGCAGCAGTGTAGGGAAAGAGGAGGAAGCAGCGGGGATGGCGGAGTCACACCTCTGAAGGTAAAACAGTTATATTATCACACTAACAGTGGGCGCCTTGTCGCCCCCGACCCCGCAGCACCACCCAACAGACAATCCCCTCGTCGGTCTGCTGTGACTGCGTGTGGGAAACGCTCAAGTGTCATTTTGCGGTGGCGAGTACGAACGCACTCTTTTGTTCAGATTCGGAATGGCCGCTGTTTTTCACTGTTTTCTTTTTTTCCTCGGCTAACACTCAGTACGGGAACAGCGCTCGCATGCAGCGTTACAGTTAGTCGGCTCGCCGGTTGTCTTCAGTGGCCGCTCTGTCCGGATACACTCCGCCTCCGCCGGCTGTGCTCCTCGGGTGTCTGCTGCCCGGTCGCGCTCAGCTGGCTGCAGCAGAGGTTTCCCCCACTCGGTCGGACTCACGGCCGATGGGTCGGTCCGCCGTCCGACAGCCGCTCTGATCGGGCCTGCGCGCACAGTTAGCTGTGCCTAAAATAAATCAAGACGCCCAGTGTAAGTGAATGTGTCAGGGGAAATCCCCGCAACTATTGCACCGTCTAACACACACGGTGTTAGCTGTCGGTTTTATTTGTTCATTCTGACTCAGACGTTACTCTTTTCTCGCTCGCTAAAACCCAGTTAGCTGATGTGCTATGTTGTCCGCTAGCTGACGTTAGCAAATTAGCAGTCTGGTTTAACTGACGTTTGTTTTACTGTTGACGTTTAGCTTAGCTGCTTGTATTTCCTGCTCTGTTGTCGGTCTTTAGCAGGATTAGCCACGGTTATTTTTGCTGGTTTTGGTCGCTGGAATTAAGCATTGTAAATATTTTTCCCTAGTCAAGTTAGAGGATGACTTTGCTAACATTAGACATTTTCAGCCTCAGTGAGTTGGCTAACGACCATTAGTTAGCCTAGTTCACGAAGGTTGAAATCTCAACATGTAGCATTTGGACTGTTCGCGTTAAGTTAGCCAGTTTTGCTGTCACACCACTGACCATTTAGTATCCACAGACATTGTATGTTTGCTTCGGCTGTTAGTATATATTAACCTCGGAAGGAGACGAGACTTTATGACCAGGTGTAGTTTTGTAGGTTTTTTTGTTTTCAAAGATTTGGCATTGGTTCACGTAGCCATACAGCTAACTGTGTCCCATTGAGGGCTGTGTAGTAGCAGTAGCTGATAGCTGCCACCTCACCTCTCTTATCTTATGTTGTCTCAAATATTAATGATACACTGGTGTTACTTTAATTGTCTTATTGTCAAACTTGCATTACGAGAGATGGATTTGAGATGTTTCCTGAATCTATATCTGTGGTGCAGTTTTTCATTTGACAGCTCACATTAATATGGTTCTAATCTGATCCACAATGTGCTGTAATGGATAAACAATAGCTGGAGAACATTAGACAGGACTATTTGGGCCTAAATGTGCTGGCATCATCAGATGGGTTGAAGATATCCTTAATGGAAAATTCATCAGTCCTGTGCATTAGATTTTCTTCAAAGCTGAATATGAGTTGGTCTTCTTGTTCACATCTGCTAAATGAATAATCCTTCCCCGGCAGAAGTTTTTATCACAGCTGGATCATTTGTTGCTCACTTTGACATTAACTAATGGGTTCATATTAGTTGTCTTTTGCTCAGTGTTATGTCAGAAAAGTTACGGAATCTCATGAACCTCTGGTTCTGTGGTTTCTAACAGTTATGCTCCTGTATTCTTCTTCTTCTTTTGTTCTTGTGAAATCTGTAGTCACCTGAATATTAAACCACTGCATTCATTTGAAATATGCAGCTAAGAATATATCTGCTATGATTTGATATTGCTTTATGTTCTGGTCAAGCAAAAACCATAATCACCATTTTGTATTAACAATGAAGCTTGTTATTTTTGTCTAAAATGTCCACATTAATACAATAATCAAAAGAATAAGTATGCTGGTAAAAACAAAATCTGGGAGATGAACGTGGTCAGAGGAATGTTAAACTTCTTCTGGTCTCATATGTTCTTTCATTAGATTTAAGATGACAACTGTGGCTTTTACATATAGAGATGCATCTGTACAGATGGAGTTTACGTTCAGTCTTTTATAAACAGGCGATGCAGGGACATTGAGAGAACAACCATAAAAGGAAGTTGCCTGCACTGTTTGGTTTAGATGGCCCCAGCAACTGAGCAGGCCTGGTTCTTCTCATTTTATGTTAATTATTATTTGCACAAGCATGTCTATAATACACAATATTAGTTGTTTATCTCCATATTCATAATTTAAAGTATATGCACCATTAGGCCCTCTATAAAATAGGGGGTGCTACTGCTGACCCAACATTACTTTTAACCAAAAGGTCATATGACCTGTTGCTGTGGGGACTTTGTGCTTTGAAGGCCACTTCTAAAGATTACTCTCAGCAGTCCTAACCTTTTCACTTAGCTCAGATCCTGAGCTAACCCTGCCTCTCTTTGTCACAGCGTAGCTTGTACTTATGCTAGAGAGCATTACACAGTCACAGAAGTACAACAGAAATAGAGACCAGAGTCGAGCCGCCAGAGACATCTTGGCTCTGTTCTTTAAGTAAAGATCCAAAGGTGTTGTTTGTTTCATTTGGCTGCCTTTTGAGACTTACCTTTTTCAATGTGATTGTTCCATTATAGATTTTATAGGTGAAGGCTAAATAGCTTGAATGCATGGTAAGGTGGGGCTCCAAGCTTACTGTAATGTCAACACCCGCTGGGCTGTGTTTGTTTAGGAGGAGTAAGTTAGAGTGAGGTTATGCTTCAAACATTCAACAAATTTGTGTGGACTGGCACACTCAGTACTACTTATCTCGTGGTACAAACAACCTACCGAACCTGTTGGAAGTGTTTTTTTCCAGTGTCACTGTTTAAGGAGAAATCATTTTTTATTGTATTAGTTTTAGTTTTTATATCATAATGCAGATTTAATTTAGCCCACAGTTGTCCCCTTTACAATTAGTAATGATAGTTCGTATCACAATGTGATTGTTTATTCACATGTATTTATTGAATTTGCCGTTGCATCCTATGCATGGTATCTGTTACAAAACGACTTTCTGTGCAGATTTGTTTGTGTAGAAAGGCTTGGACTGCTGCTTTTTCTGACCCACTCTTTTTTCACCATGATAAAACAGCGCAAGAACAGCGAAGTGATGTCTACTTTCAAAATGTTGCTAATATAGATGCAAAATGAGGAATTTGCCAAATTCATATTCCTGCATACATTGCTTTCTGCTGCACTAAATCGACCTTAAGTTCAGCCCATTCAGCTGAAATGCATAATGTTGAGTGTGTGTGTGTGTGTGTGTGTAAAAAACCTAAAAATTTGTGAAAATTAAAGTTCTTTTTATTTCCCCCAACAGCAAATCTTCAAGGGATTGAAAAAAGATTGATGCCCCTTGCAGTCTGAAAGAACTTCTGTCTGAATGCCTGAAGATCGTATGCAGTTCAAACACCTAACCATGCGGACCATGGATGCCGCAATCCAGCTATTTAAGAGGATTTTTTCTTCCATGGCAGTTTAATAAATGAGCAAAGTATCAAACGTATCCAAAAACTTTTGGATCACAAGGTGTTTGTTTGTGGGTCTGCACAGGGATGTTTTCTTTAAAAGCCACCTAGGCTGACTGTGCTCCTTTTTTCCCAAATAAGTAACTTAACAAAAGAGACTCCCATGTGCAACTCTTCAGGAGACCCGATAACGTCGACATGAGTAGTACTTTAGGCAAAGAAAAAGATTCAAAAGAAAAGGACCCAAAAGGTCCAGCAGGGAAAGAAAGGGAAAAGGAGGCCAAGGCACTGGCCGGCTTGGTCAAAGATGGCAAAGAATCGAAGACCAAAGGGAAAGATGCCAAAGAAGGAAAGAAGGACACCAGCAGTTCAACACCGGGTGTTGCCTTCTCTGTTGACAATACGATAAAGCGGCCAAACCCAGCACCAGGTACACGCAAGAAGTCCAGTAATGCCGAGGTGATCAAAGAACTTAACAAGTGCAGGGAAGAGAACTCAATGAGACTAGACCTATCGAAACGGTCTATTCACATGTTGCCCACCTCCATTAAGGAGTTGACGCAGCTCGCTGAACTCTACTTGTACAGCAACAAGCTACAGAGCCTGCCAGCTGAGGTGGGTTGCCTATCAGGCCTGGTCACATTAGCTCTGAGCGAGAACTCCCTGACCAGCTTGCCTGACTCCCTGGACTCCCTCAAGAAGCTTCGAATGCTCGACCTCCGGCACAACAAATTGAGAGAAATACCAGCTGTTGTCTACCGGCTGACATCTCTGGCCACGTTGTATCTCCGTTTCAACCGTATTACAGCAGTCGAGAAGGACATTCGAAACCTATCCAAGCTCACAATGCTCAGCATCCGTGAGAACAAGATTAAACAGCTCCCTGCAGAGATAGGTTAGTAAGTCCAGTGTTTGAAGACCGTACTGATTGCTCATATTTGGGTAGGGCAATACTGACTCGTAGCCACAAGTTATTGTGGCGTAATCTTGCGCTCAGAATGTCATTATGTCAATGCCAGTCATTCTTACGCTATGTTGGGCTGTGAATCTTGCTGTCTAGAATATTTCATTTATGCAGCTTGCTCTAGTTGTAAAACATAGTTGTGCCCGGCTCTGCACAGACAAGCCAGTATTCTGATTTTGTGAAGGTGGAATGTGGAAAAAAAAGTTGGCCTTTGTATGAGGTTGGTACAAGCATTTCATTTGAACTAAATAAAGATTTGTTTTTTTGTGCAACTTTCTGTAGGAGAGCTTTGCAACCTTATTACTCTGGATGTTGCACATAACCAGTTAGAACACCTACCAAAGGAGATTGGCAATTGCACACAGATAACCAACCTCGACTTGCAGCACAACGAGCTCTTGGACCTCCCAGAGACTATAGGTAACTGGAGTATATTTTATGATCCAAATGTAATTGTATCTTGTCAATTTATAACTGAGCTTTTGTGTTATTTTAGCAAAGACTCCAGCAAGACTTTTAAAAAATGTATACAGGTAAGAAATTAAACAACTTTTAAATAATGGTTTTGATGTTGTTTCAGGGAATCTGGCAAGCATAAATCGCTTGGGTCTGAGATATAATAGATTATCAGCCATTCCCAGATCATTAGCCAAATGTCGAGAACTGGAGGAGCTTAACCTTGAAAACAACAACATTTCAGTGTTACCAGAGGTAAGTAGAACCTTAAATTCAGTCCGAAATATCAATGTAGACTAATACCAAATAATGTAAATAAATAATTTCAGCCTTACTTTCTGTTCAACTAATGTTACTTGTTACCTCCTGCAATGCTTGTCAAAAACAAATTGACAGTCATCAAATTCATTTTCGTTCCCCAACCCTGCTTCCTTTATATATATATATATATATTAAAAAATCACCCTATAGGCATATTGTGTGTCCTGTCCTGATCATAGTCTCTGTCATACCACTTTTCTTTACAAGGGCCTGCTTTCAAGTTTGGTCAACCTGACAAGTCTAACACTGGCAAGGAATTGCTTCCAGTCCTACCCTGTGGGTGGACCATCCCAGTTCTCCACCATCTACTCCCTCAACATGGAGCACAACCGTATCAACAAGATTCCCTTTGGTATCTTCTCTAGGGCCAAAGTGTTAAGCAAGCTTAACATGAAGGTACAAAAATATGCATGTTAATTTCCATTAGAAACATTCATGAAACACTACCCTCTTGACTGTGTACTTGTGTTTGTTACAGAAATCAGATGTTAATCCCGGGATTGCAAGATGTTAAAATCTGTAATTTATAGGCAGAGATGTACAATCCACGTGTTTCTAATAACAGTGACGATAGTTTTGTTGTATTCAAGTGTCCCTGTACATGACAGTGACCCAGCATTGACAATACCATGATACTGAAACCTAACTGAATCTAAATAGACCTTTGCCATACCCACATTTTGTTTTCATCTGTGCTGTTCTGTGAAATTTATCTGAGTTGGTAAATCCACTGTTGTTGGTCCTCAGAATGTTTGTTGTGTTCGTTAGAAGTTAAGGTTATCAAAATGTAATCTTTACATTTTTGTTTATTGTGGCACTAGGTAACATGGCAGCCAGTCCACTGGGCTGCTCAGCCTCTCAAACAGCACCATCTTTGTGTTGACCCTGTGAATTGTCAGCTAATAATGGTATTCCATTGTGTCCCTCAGGACAACCAGTTAACATCTCTGCCACTGGACTTTGGCACATGGACGAGCATGGTTGAGCTTAACTTGGCCACTAATCAGCTGACAAAGATCCCAGAGGACGTCTGTGGTCTCGTCTCTCTGGAGGTGAGTCTTACACACTCGCATGGTGGGAAATTAACTTGACAGTGCAATAAGTTCAGTGAAGAAGTACAAAGTCTCAGTACATAAATTGCATATTCTGCGCAAACAATAATAGGAATAGAAGTGACAGAGCCATTATGTCTACACATTATAGCCCACATCTTGGGAGTTAATCCTTGAGGCTAATGGCTGGTGCAATAAACACAGATAGCTGCAGGTTTTTGCTCTGACTCACAGGAGTAGGTTTTTTTGGTTTGGCTTAAATCTGTCTAGTGCAAAGATGCATTCCCTGCAAATGATAGCAAGCATTTTAGCTGGAAATATGAAATGGGAGGAGTATATTGCACTTTTTTCCCTCAAGATCTATAAACCTCTATTGCCAAACATGAATGTCAGTCATGCATCATAGTTAAGTGCTGTGCGATATAGCGTAGATGTATACTTTTTCCATAATTTAATTTGTATCAGGAATTTCACTTTAGATCAGTTTCTTATTATGAAAAACCTTTGTCTTTTCAGGTCTTAATATTGTCCAATAATCTTCTCAAGAAGTTACCGCATAGTATTGGGAATTTGAGGAAGCTCCGAGAGCTTGACTTGGAGGAAAACAAGTTGGAATCTCTGCCTAATGAAATTGCGTATCTTAAAGATTTACAGGCAAGTTTTCCAGACGTGCATTTCTCTCTCTATAACACTTGTCACAAACAAATTTGTCATTGGTTTTTACACAATATTTTAACTTTTGTTTTAGAGACAACTATTAGAAACAACAAATACTGGAGATACTGGGATTCTTTATTTTATATACCTCACCTTGTCACTGCTCCTGTCTGTCTTGTTGCTTTTTTAGACTTTTCAAGGCATTGCGTAAGCCTTGTTTTTAGGTCAAAGCATATGGCTCAGATTTTTCATTAGATGACAATTCAAATGCCAGCAAGAACTAATAAGAACAGGAATCAGTAAATGACATCAGATTTGTAGATCAGTAGTTGCTAGAGTTGCTAGACATGCTGTCTCCACATTAAGTAATCATCTACAGCACTACTGCTTTAATTTAACCATAAATGGTTTAAATGTATTCACAACCAAAGATATTTGTTTCCACTGTGTGTTGGTTCAGTTAGAAAATTAAATGTGCATCTTGTATTAATGAATGTTCAAGAGTCACATCATGCCTTGCTATGTTTTTTTTTTATTTTTATCAAAGCTGTTGATGACTACCATGTAAATGAACTGGATTTTTTTATCAGTGTGTAACAAATCCTTCCATAAACATGTGCTCTCATTCCTTAATCAGAAATTGGTGTTGACGAATAATCAGCTGACTACGTTACCCAGAGGCATTGGCCACCTCACCAACCTGACTCACCTGGGTTTGGGAGAGAACCTGCTGCAACACCTTCCCGAGGAGATTGGTAAATACACAATTTATCAGCTGCTGTACTTAAATCAGCTCACGCTCAGTGGTGGTGCGGAATGATAATTGCTGAAATACTCTTCTACCACTTGAACTGAACACAATCACATTTTAATGTACTGGTGCTCCTCATTGCTGACTGAAATAAAGTTGCTTTCCATAAATCTTCTTTTGATTTAAAGATAAATGGAAATGCAATGTTCCCACATTATATAAGACCCGCACATTACATGTTATTCTTTGAGCAAACAGCAACAAACATTAGTTTACCACAGAACAAGATTTGCAGCTTGTTTAATTTGAAGTTTAAGTTTAATATTATTTCTGGGTTAATGCTAAACTTAACCATCAGGATTTAAGAGCTTTAAAGCCAACAGTATGTCCCACCCCCACCTTCCTCCCAGTGATTTGTGCAACCCGGCAAGACTGGTTACTGCTGAGGTTAAGAGTTTAGACAGAGATTAAAATGGCAGGAAGGAGCTTAAGGGGCTTGTATTTTTAGAGTATTTACACTGGGCTATGGTTAAATCAAGGACACAATAACTGTAATAAATCAAAAAAATATTTTCATTATTATTACTATTCAGGAAATAGTTTTTATTACAGTAAGGGTCATTACTGTTTTATTTGTATAAAAATTTAATCTTTAAAAACTTCGAAAGGAACAAAATTTGAGTTAACTGTAGAATCAACATTGGTAAGGAAACATTTTTTGTTCCCAAAATTCAATTTCATTGATGTATGTTGTCAAGAGACATTATATAAAGGACAGTGCCTGACATGTGTCCTCAGGCACACTGGAGAACCTGGAGGAACTGTACCTCAATGACAACCCCAACCTGCACAGCCTCCCGTTCGAGTTGGCCCTCTGCAGCAAGTTGTCCATCATGAGCATCGAGAACTGTCCCCTCAGCCACCTGCCTCCCCAGATTGTAGCAGGAGGCCCCTCCTTCATCATCCAGTTCCTCAAGATGCAGGGACCATACCGTGCCATGGTCTGAGCCAAGAGCAGCTCAGTCCCAGTCCAGCTTATTTCCAAACCCGCCACGCTCTGCACCCTCACGCCTGGCAGCCCCCCCCTTACCTTATGTGTATCATACACTGTAAAGAAAACAGACTCGCTACAATCAGCGTAGAGGGGGAAGTGGTAGAAGAGGAAAACTTTTCTTTTATCATCCTCTAATAGAAGCAAGGTGAATCTTTGGAGACTTGACCTCTGTGTTGCTCTGCAGTTTATCAAGGTCATTTAGGATCCCAGCCACCGCCTGTTCATCTTTCATTCCGAGTCATACAAGAGGAAATTATTTCCATCTCTTTGCCAAAACTGAAGTTATTTAAAGTTATATATATTGAGTAACTGTGAGCTAAGTGGCAAATCTTTTAACCATATAAACCATGCTCCCATTGCCAATGTATTTACAGTAATTACAAGCATCTATTATGTGAGCAAGGATACAACTGTATGCAAAAACAAACAAAAAAAGTTTTGAACCTTACATTTACTGCTGCTGCCGTAATTTTAACTGTCATCTTGTCATATTTTCTTTTGATAGTCTCTTTTTTAATCATCTTCCTCAATATAACAGATGTTAATTGCTTTTTGACCATAGAGAACAAAGGTCTAATGATGGCGTGTCAATTTTTTAATTTCTTTTTTTTTTTACGTTTTTATGTTTTTTTTTAACTGTGCCTATGTTTAGAGTGATCCAGTGGTTCATTTCTAAACACAAATGTCCATGAAAATACAAAGATATAAATTATTTCAATTTTTTTTATTACTGCTGTCTTTACTTTTTTTGGTGTTTCTTTTGCTGTTGCATTAATCTGTTAAACTGGGCGATATCAGTTGTGACATTGGGTGATTGGCGAGCTTAACAAATAGCAGCAGTAGTTCAGCATTAAGCTAGTAATGTACACATATGAGAAATGCCAATTATACATGCTTGGGAGGAAAAAAGTAAGTTGGACTTGAAGGGGCAGTGCTGTGACCCCTGTCTACAACACACTTGTCATGTGTGACAAAAAGGTATTGAAAAAAGTCAAAAATGCATAGGTGATGGGATAAGCGCTAGGAGATGCTTTTGTGATATGTATACAAATCCTGGTTGTTGCCTTGAGTGCAATTTTTAGTTCTGTTTACTTTTTTATATTATCCTCAGTGTTGGGCTGCGTAGCTGTAATCCAGTTGACCACTGACCAACATATCAAGCTTTTTGAAAAGACATTATCTGGATCTTTGGAGGGAGCGGTGAGTGTGTCAACGACTCAGACAAGATTTCATGATCCAAATTTGGCAGGTAAATTCTTCTTGACACTTCTTTTTTATGTTGATGTCCTTAATTTAGAAATTTTGGTTGTTTAGGTTTTTTTAACAGGGTCTCCCAAGAATCTTAATTACGTGATAAAAAATGTTCCATTTGATTTTTTTAATATCTCATTTTGTCCCACACTGTCCTAGCAATGCTGCTGCTCTTATGCACTTTTTTAAAAGACATTGGCACCCTCTATATTTAGGCAAAAAGACAGTAGCCTCTCATTGGTTATTTTGAATGGGGGCATTTTTGTTGCATAAATAAGTATTTTTCTGTTAAACAGTTTATCATGTAAATTTGTATCAATTAAATATAAATGTTGTGTTTCACGGGCTCACACTATACTAGTAATTTTCTTTGGGGATTTTTTTTATCCTATCAAACTGTAAAAGGGTCTGTGTGGCTATGATATGTTTCTTTCTTTTTTTTATTCCCATATCCTGCATTCTTCATCGCAAGCGAAATGGCTTATTGCAGTTCAGATCAGCATTGTTTATTTGAAATCAATTTACATTGAGTGTTTTCTTTTTCCTAAATGATGAAATGTGTATTCAGTTAGTATTATTTCAAGTGACTGTACATTAAAAGTCCCAACGAAAGGTAATCAAACCAAACATTTTTTTTCTTCTTGAAAATGTGTTGCATCCAAACTCTTAACTCAATCATGATTTTGTTTTGTATTGAAATGTGTGGGTCTACTCTTTCTTTGCAGCGGCTCGGTGTGATTTGTGTGGGATGTGGTTCGGTCTCCGCAGGAGGCCCATGTGATGAGCACACCACAGCTCACCTCCGCGTGGGGTTGGGTATGGGAGAAAACGGATGTACCGCTGCTTCTGATTTACCAGCAGAACCTGTTGCTGCTTTATGTGGACTTAAACATTATGCTGTACAAGACATGGGGGGAGCTGGGGGAGGGCAGGAGGTGGGAAATGATCCACTCCCAACACTGATACAGACTTTATTGGAAAGCCCTGACGAGGGACAAATCCACTGAACCTTTTTGATTTGGCCCGGTGGTTTTCTCGCAGATCAAATCGTTGGGACGCAACGATAAGACAACACAACACAACAAGGTGCATATTTTGAGCTTAACGCAGTTACAGTACAAGACTGTCAGAAAAAGACAAAATAAAATTGTAAAAAGGGCTTTCTGTGTTCATGCTCGACAACACACCAGAGGCATTGCATTCCTGGGTTTTATATAAAAGCTTTGGAAGTTTCTTTTTTGTGTATTTTATTTACGTTTAGCTGTATACAATTGTGTGAAAATGCCTTCAATGAGTACTCAAGGGTGAGATGTGCATTAGGTATACAGCAAGAGTGCTGTGACCCATTTTTACATCCAGTCAGTCTGTTTTTACTTTTTCATGTGCCATTTTGCAACGTGAAGCCAGTGTGTGATGATGATGATGATGGTGGTGATGATGGTGGTGGTGGTGGAGCTGGGGTCTGACAATGGACTGGGTTGATGGAGATCATTTGTCAGCTCCTGGAATGTAGTTTTAATTTGCTGTGGAGGAGATGGAGCTCGCTGACGAGCCCGTTCAGTTGAAAGTGTGACCTATTGTTGGATCATTGTGATGATGATTTATCGCATACTGGTGCATCCTGAATAATCAGAGTGTAATTGGTGTTTATTTTTCTATTGTCGGTGATTTCAGGCCATGGAGAGCATCACAGAATCAAAGTCATTTCGCACCTTAAGCTTTTTCTTTCCCGCTGTGGATAGTACAACTTGTCTTTTACCTGCCTGGTTATTTTGTACAGGAACCAAGCATGTTGAACGCATATTTGACATGATTTGTTTGGGGCAGAATCAGGTGTTTTTGCATAGAGGACTTCGATTTAGTGGCTATTTGGTGTATCTGCAAATGCTCCCTTTTTGTATATTGCAAAGGGTATTGAAGCATTGTGTGGCAATGCTTATCCTACTTAATCTACATTGACAAGCAGCCTTAATGGTCTTTTTTATGTGTTTGGCTATTCCTTGTGTCTTTGGCCACTGACTGTACTTGATGACAAGCAACTGGTCATTACAATGTAAATTTGGATCTTGTTTCTTTCTGTCTTATTTTTCCTTTTCCTCTGTACAGTAATCTGACATTATGCTAGATTCAGTATTACAAATTCTATAACGTCACACAAGTTTTACAAAAAAGACAAGTAGTCCAATGAAAGATAATGCCATTATGCTACTAAGTGGATGTGCATTAGCTTGCGTCTCACTTGTCTTTGACATTAAAGGGGAATTCCACTAAAATTGACTTGCATTGTTCTTCAGCAGATCATTCTTACCCAAAATTTTTTTAACTGTTATTTTTAACTCTTAAAAGAATTGAATCACAATATTGTAAGATCAGGGGGACATGGAATTATGTGACGTCAACTTCTGTAGTCTGAGATTTTTGATTACGTAATCAACTTTTAAAAAAAACACATATATTAAATATATTTTGGAAAGAATGATAAAATATATACTAGAAAAAAGACACAACCGTTTTTTGGTTTGCTTGTTTGTTTGGGTTTTTTTTTTTACCTTGAGAGCACAAATACATAAATGTTTGTTTTTTTCCAATTAAAAGCCAGTTCTGGTGGAATAGTCCTTTAATGTTTAGCCAGCTGCAATATCCCACTACATATACTCCTGAATCCCCGCCCCCATAAACACACGTCCCCCAAGAACACACACACACACACCTCTCTGCATTATCTCCATACATTTACTTGACTGCCTTATGTGCACCAAGCAGAACCTTTATGACCATGTAATCAGCAGAGACAGATCATTTTTCATGATTTCTTCTTTTAATGTCAGTAAAGGGATCCGAGTCTGTGGATTGACCAGACGTTAAAGCAGACTTTTTGGGTCAGTTGTCTCTTGGGCAAGCAGATGCAGACATGACTACCTCTATGTGAGTCTCCATTGCTAACCACAGTGACCAAGATCCAATCTGAGGTGTTTCAACCTGTGTACATACTGTACAAAGCTGCAGGTTGGCAGCAGGCACTTGGATTTGGACCAGCAGTTCAAGTTTTATGAAACATCTTTCTGTTGTTGTTATTTTTGGTTGTATAGGCCTATCTTTACTTTCTTTGGCAAATTTAAAAGAGGACAAAAAAATACACAGGTTTGTGAGCTTGGTTGTAAATGACAAACTTTTATCAATGCCGCCCCATTGTAAGACAGTTCTCCTGAAACCAACTAGTTGCAGAGTGCTACTTTGCAAATGAGTGAAAATGACCATGTTTGGTGATGTTCTGTATGTACATACATCTTTTTAACTGTAATAAACCGATAAATATTTACAAATTTACAATATGTTTTTCGTATAATTCACTTTCAACAAATATCAGAAACAGCACATAACAAGATCTGAATTCAACAGAATTCAGATCTTGTTTTTTTTCTCTCCGCCCCTTTAGTCACGGCTCCTCATAGATAGAAATCATCTACTCTGTCTTCATATATATATTATGTTCATATCGCTTAAGTTGGACACTAAAAGTATTTATGTCATTGTAGAATGGACTTGGACTTTGGTTTTGCTGTATGTTGCTTAACCCAAAAGGTGCAACATATGTGAATTTGTGAATCTCTCAGACCCAGACTTGTTTATTTGTTGGTTTTAGCACTGAAATCCATAAGAGCTTTAATAATCTTTGTGAAATCTTTGTTTTCCTGTGCTCTTACAAAAAATGCAACAATGCAACACTGCCCCCTGTTGGTGAATTGATGTTTAATTTTGCTGGCGGGCTTGATGCTGCTTGTGGATTTAATTCTCTTAAACTGTCACTGATCTGAAAGTATATAAACTCCTCCTCTCATCCTAGTCTGCTTTCTCTGCACTCTTCACCCTTTCCCCCAGCTTCATCCTGTCTTTATCACAAAATCACGCTTTAAAAAAATGTTATTTTTAAGAGAAAAATGCTGAGAGCACTGACCCTCTCTCATCCTCTGACATATTACATCACCAAACATCAGTGCATTTCCTCCAGAGCGCTCGTCGTCTCCTGCTGGAGCTGGGAGGCTCCAGCAGGAGACGACAGGTGTCACTGTGTCCATGCGCCTTTGTCTGTGTCCTCATGCATTAACAAGCAAAGAGAAAAGATGTTTTTCTTTTTTTTTTTTAAAAAAAAACAAAAAAGAAGAAGAAACCGTGAGTCAGTGCAGCGGTGCTGTTATACACCAGCCTAGTGAGACAGGTGTCTCACAGCTGGGCACTGAATATTCCCCCCACATCCAGCTAAAAGCCTTTCACACGTCTCACATGCTTTCAGGTCTGAGAGCTGAGCTGCTGCCAACACACATCAAATTATCCATTAGGATATATTTGATGCAAAATGAAAATGCAAGCCAGTTATTAATTATGAGATGTAAACAATATAATTGTAGGGACAAATAAAATGTATTGGATGCATTTGAAAAAAAAAGAACAATTGTAGTTAAATATATACACAGCACAGACAGGTAAATGCTAATCTGTTGGGGCGGGGGGGGGGGGGATAAAATCACATCACTGCATATTCAACCAATCTCTTTTTGAATTAGAAAATTCAGTGGAATCAAATAATCAAATAATCTTCTTCCTTGGAACATTACAGATCTGAAGTGTGAGTGATAGGAGGTAGCAATAAATGAAACATTTTGTTTTTGCGTTAAATTAAAATTTAAAATACTTCTAATTCATTTAACGTATGTTGTCTATTCAAACGCACCCACAGCAAATCAAAAATATTGAGCAGAAACTGAATCAATGTAACATCAGAGATACAACATCAAGGTGATACAAACGAAAAGAATGACAATGAACAAGTTCTAATGTAAAACTTAAATGAAAGACACTTTCTAAAGAAAGTAAAATAAAGATGAGTGTTTCAGGGCCAAACTGTGTGTGAGAGCAGCAGGAATTAGAGTCGACATTATGACGACTCGTGACTTTCCTCTGATGCTGAGTTTGTACTCGTCCCGACTTCCTGTACTCAGTGTCCTTCCTCAGCGTCTGAGGAATGTCCTCCTCCAAGTCAAATCTCCCAGAGTGAGTTTTAACTTTACCACAGAGGAGGACCACGAATAATCCAGTAAACTGTGTGACTGCGAGTCAGAGATTTTGTGGTAAGACAGGGCTCCATTTCCAGGAAGACTCTGTGAGTCTGGAAAATGATGAATCCCCTGATGGATGAAATCTGAAGACATGTTGTTTTCCTTTTGTTGATTTGCTGAAAGGATGAAAAAAACAGCCATTAGTGTGAGCAGTCCGTAAAAGAACCATGCCAGGGGAGATGAATTTGTATCAGAAATACATAGACTTTGCTATTATCATTAGGTTTAATAATAATAATAATAATATTAAAAAACGTACTCCTATCACCAATCATCAGGTCTCCAATGACCATTTACTTTAAGACACTTCAGTACAAGTGTTGCAGCCTCATATCGACCCACACACTTAGAGGAGCCCCCCCAACCGGACGTTACATCTTTCACAGCGCAGCACAGGGGCGATGAAGTGTAGCTCAAACCAGCTTGTGTCACTGTTTGACATCTGTAAACACCAAAGTATCATGTTCAATGTTTCCTCAGGGCAGAGGCTCATCAAATACAGATCCACCTGAGGTCTGCTCCTCGCTGTGTGTGGGGACTCCCTCCTGTGCTGCGTGTGAGAGGTGAGAGGTGGATCAATAAATTAAGTTTGGACAAAGTAATAAAACGCCTCTGCTGACACATGGTGTGGCTCTGGCTGCTGCTGCTGCTTAGCAACCGAGTCCAGCTGCTGCACTGCAAAAAATGTCTGCCCCCATCACTCTTTATGAGCGTGGTACCTATTTAAAGTCAAGTTCATTTGTTAATTCATTTACAGAAGTTTTCTACTATTATTACTAAAGTGAAACACAGCGTTCAGTCGCTGGCTGAAATTCAGAGAGATCGTTTATTTTATTTTACTTACAAATCATCATGATTCAGAAATAAAAACTCTTCTGTTTATATTTCCCTTATGAACAAGTCGTTTCACCACAGCACTGACATCACCCAGGCAGCTCATTACAGCACTGGAATGTTTGTTTTACTGAGTGGATGTTGTTTTCCTATAGTGAATGTGTTTTAAATATAGCTACTTCATGTATCAATGTCAATAGCATTCACTTTGTCTAGGCAGGAAATGCAAACACATAAGAACAATGCAAACAATCAGCTCAGATATGAGCCTCTCATTGTTATTAAAGTTTGACAATAAGGCAACTTACTTATTATCATTATTAAATATGTGTCAAACACAGAGCATTGATACATGTTGGGACATATATGTGACTGTGTAACTTATGGATCATATATGGACACATTTTATTTTATTTTATTTTATTTTATTTTATTTTATTTTATTTGATGTTTGTTGTGTTAGTTTTATGTCCCATGATGACTCATGTCTCACAGTGTGCGTCTCCCTCTGCCCACTCCAGCTGATGTTGCTGAAGCACAGTGTCCCGTGCTGTCGGACCCGCATGCGTGTCCGTGTTGACGCTCCGCGGGACACTTCTTGCAGCGTGCGGGTTATAAAGAGAGGGAGTGGCGCACTGGGTGCCACTGAGGAGAGAGAGTCCGCACGCAGACAGCCGCACGGCAGCGCCCGGGATAACATGATTAGCGCTATATTAGCTCCGTCACAGCGCGCAGCTCGATGCAGCACAGGGACCACAGTGTGTGGAGACAGAAGAGGAGACGCTTCACCTGCCACATGGATCTTCTTCTTCTCTGCCTCCCATTGATCTGTCTGAAGAAGTTACCCACTGACACTTTGCTGAAGCCCGTGCGTCTCTGGCACTGGAGAGAGGCTGGTGTCCCAGACTCTTGTCTCAGGTACGATCATTCTATATACTGCTAATGTCTGTGCATGTATATGTGTATGCATATATACTATATATATATATATATATATATATATAGAGAGAGAGAGAGAGAGAGAGAGAGAGAGAGAGAGTTTGTTTTTTTCACTCTCTCACTAATAATAATTAATAATTCTAATAGTATAGTCATAATAATAGATCTAATTGTAATAGTCCAAATGATTGGTGATGTAAAGTGTCAGTGGAGAGCACTGACCGATTGGATTTTTCTTCTCGTTTCCTGTGTTGTTTCCAGGTGAACTGACAGACTCGTAAAGCGTCAGAGCGTTTTCCTTGTGCACAATGAAAGTGAGGAATCCTGTCGGGAGCGCCTCGGAGGAGTGATTCAGCCACCGTCTCTCTGTCTCTGTCTCTCCTGGTGGATCATATACATTCACCTCACTCGAACTCACCCAGGTAGTGGGCCGGACTGTGTCGATGGAGTCTAACGAGACCAACCAGACTTTTGGGGGGGTGGCCCCGTACAGCCTCCACATGTCCCTGCCACTCACAGTGCTGGTGGGGATCATGATCCTGCTCACCGTCTTTGGCAACGTGCTGGTGGTCATAGCTGTGTTTACAAGCCGGGCCCTGAGGGCACCGCAGAACTTATTCCTGGTCTCCCTGGCTTCGGCAGACATTTTGGTGGCTACCCTCGTGATGCCTTTCTCCTTGGCCAATGAGCTCATGGGATACTGGTACTTTGGCGAGGTGTGGTGTGAAATATATCTGGCTCTTGATGTTCTTTTCTGCACCGCCTCCATCGCCCACCTCTGTGCCATCAGCTTAGACCGCTACTGGTCCATCACGCAGGCCATTGAGTACAACCTGAAGAGGACGCCGCGCCGCATCAAGTGCATCATCTTCATCGTGTGGGTCATTGCCGCAGTCATATCTTTCCCACCACTAATCACCATGGAGAAAGAAAACAGCGAGAAAGAGCCTGTGTGTAAAATCAACAACGACAAGTGGTACGTCATTTCCTCCTGCATCGGCTCCTTCTTCCTCCCTTGTGTCATCATGGTGCTGGTCTACGTGCGGATCTATCAGATTGCTAAAAAGAGGACACGGGCACCTCCGGGTGACAGAAAGCGGAAGGACACCCCCAAGACTGCTGCTGCCGCCGACACCAAGGCGAATGGCGTGGATGTTGAGGAGCACCTCTGCCACGAGAAACTAAATGGCAAGAAGGACATCGAGATGAAGAAGGCCATGGAGGGAGGAGCAGAGGAGGACAAAGGAGAGGTCAACGGCGTGGACATTGAGGAGTCGTCATCGTCTGACCACAAGGTCAACAATCCCTGCTCAGTCAAGAAGAAAGCGACCAAAGGGAAAACCAAACTGAGCCAAATCAAACCGGGGGACAATGACGACCAAAAGCAGACGCAGAGCGCCAAAGTCAGCCGCTGGAAGGGCCGCCAGAACCGGGAGAAACGGTTCACCTTCGTCCTGGCAGTGGTCATCGGCGTGTTTGTCATCTGCTGGTTCCCCTTTTTCTTCACGTATATGCTGATGACGTTGTGCGAGTCCTGCCATGTGCCTGACACTTTGTTTAAGTTCTTCTTCTGGTTCGGTTACTGCAACAGTGCGCTGAACCCCATCATCTACACCATCTTCAACAATGACTTTAGGAGGTCGTTCAAAAAGATACTGTGCAGGAGGGACACGAGAAGATATGTATGATGGACTCCATCGATGTTTTCTTACTATGTTGTACATAAAATGTAAAGTGCATAAACCATCGTACATGGATCAGTTACTGCAGGTGTATCTGCTGGAAAAGGCTTTTCCAGGAGGAGCTGTACACAGCGTCGTCTTTTCAAAACATCCACCACCCACTGCCTCGGCCTGACCACGATCACACACACACACACACACACACACACACACACATACACACACACACACACCAAAACAAAACAACACGACAGTGAAACCATGATTTAATTGTAATTTTTTTTTATTTTTATAAAACAGTGAAACCATGATTTAATTGTAATTTTTTTTTATTTTTATAAAACAAGCAAACATATTCAAATCCATCGTATATATTGTACGCTATGCCACCATGTTGTAAAAAAAAATATTGAATATTTGTCTCTATTTTGATGATGATGATGATTCCAACTCTTTAAAGAATAAAACCCATCACATAAACTTGACTCAAGACTCCTAAGCAGCAGTTTGTTGACATTTTCTCAAAATGTACACTACACTTTTGGCATTTGGGCATACACACACACACACACACACACACACACACACACACAATTCAAGTAAATTCAGCCTGTTAATTCTGACCTTTGCAGGAGATTAACGCGCAACTCAGTTCTTAATATCTGCGTGTTTGTGCTACAATTTCGAATCAGGTCAAGTATCAAATGTGAAAAATGAAAACAGTTGTAATGCAGGGCACGAGCGGTGGCGAAGGAACGGTTCATTTGCCGTTTTGTGTTATCACAGTATGCGTCATTAGGTGAAGACGTGGAGCCAGAACCTGATTGACTGGTCTGTCTCTCCTCTTTCCCCTGCTCTGTCTATCCACTCCAGGAGAGCGAATAAAACAAAAGATTGACTCTCATGAATACAGAGATCACAGCTTTTCCCAGCGGGTTAAGTGTTAGCAAATGAATTCCTTTTGACAGTCGGGAAGGCAGCTGAGGACTGCCATCTTCACAGAGCACAAAATGGCTCTTCTGGGAATTTCTCTGTAGTCGCCTCTATCCATCACTGTGTCCAGCAGAGCCTGGTGTGTGCTCGTATTCAGCTGCTCGAGTGTTTCCCTGCACGTTTACAAGGCGTGTTACTGCGGGGAGCCTGTGAGAAAGTGTGTGTGTCTGTGTCTGTATGTGTGTGTGTGTGTGTGTGTCTGTATTCGCAGCACATACAGCATAAACACATGGGGGCAGCTCCCATTGGACAGACAAGTTTGCTGAAGTCGTGCTGAGGCTCCATGTTTCATTTGAATTTGGGGAGAACTTTTGTTGGGAGATGGTTTGGATGATGTCAGGAAAAAAAACGGAAAAGACAAGATATCACTGAAAGATAAACATAGGGACATGGGAGGAGACTGGCTGTCTGACAAACAGAGACAGAAAGAGAGAAATCTCAGCTCCCCTTAAAAACACACATCAGACAGATGGAAACAGGGACGTACGATGCAGTCGTCTTCCAAACAACTTCCACCGTTGCTGTTTGTCGTTGGTGGATTTTTGGTCATGTGACATGTGTTCTATGGCGTGTAAAATTCAATTCACCGTATGTTTGTGTTGTCTCATCCTCCACTCCCTCTCTGTCTGTCTGTCTCTGTATCTTACACATCAACAAGCAGCAGTGATAGCATTAGGCGGATGTGCTTGCTGACAGCCTATTGGAAGAAGCCAGCTGTTGAAGTCGGCAGACTCCCACACACACACACACAAGCACACACAGGCACACACTCACATGCTTTGCCTCTGGGAATCAGGGCATGGATCATCAGGTTAGAGTGCACATCCATCTCCAAATGGTGGCTAAGTGCAGCAACCATTAAAAAAAAAACAAAACAAAAACAAAATGTCAGAAGCCCCAAAAATCATAGAGGACAAATAAAGTATTTGACTCGACTGCCTCGTGTTTGAGATGATGATTAGTTTGCTTCTGTGAATTGTGTGTTTGAGTGTGTGTGTGTGTGTGTGTGTGGGGTGGGTTGTACGTGTCGTCGGTATGTCTGCTCTGTGCATCTGTGCAGTAGGTGGCTGGGGTCAGAAGGTCAGGATGTCAATGAATATTGACTGAGGCACCCACATATTACGACCTCTACATTTTTTTCCTGATGTGACATCTGCCTTTTGTTCAGATGGCTGCTGTAATCATAATTACTCACTGCATCACTGGTGACTCATTGTGGTTTTCGCCCACTTTTATTTGCCACCCTCGATGCATCTCTTTTACAGAAAGTTGCCGTATCATTTATGTCATTTCAGAACATATCATTCACGTCAAAACGTATTATGTTATTAACAGTTTTTATACAGTGGCTGGCTCCTCTTTGACATAATCTTAAAATTGTTTCGGAGGCCTCATTTAAAATGGAGTCTCACTCTTATTAGCTGTGGGCTGATTAGCTGTCAGGCATCTGGGTCTGATTGGAAATTCAAAACAATGCTGGGCAATGGATATTTCCCTGGAAAATAATTTGTCTAGACGAATCTACTTTCCAAGAACTCATTATGATTGAGAGTAATCAGCTCCCATCATCCCAGAGACCACACAGCATTATGCGACATGATTATAAGACCTGCGAGTTAATGTTCTCTGGCTGAGAGATGATGGCGTTGGGTCTGACGTTGCAGCGCCTGCATGGAGTAGACGTTTGGGAATCTGAGAAGCGTGAGCTCCATTTCCTAAATGGATACGGTCTTTTAACAGGAAATACATTTTTTTGTGAATGTTGTCAAAGTACGCATCTCTGTCAACCGTATGTTGTTTTTTCCAGTTTTGCGTAAATGAACAGCATCTGTCTCTGCACGTGTCATTTTAAAGAACCAATCATTCTGATGGATGAACACACACACACACACACACCTGACACACATCAGGCTGATTCATCCCCACTGGTGTTTTGCCACAGTGTTGGTTAAGAGTATTACGTGAGAGTGTTCAACAGAGGTGGAAGATTAAAACAACCACAGCTATCGAGTGGCTTTATAATTACCGCAGATGCACTTTTGTGTTCTTTTGTTCACTCTGTTCACTTTGTGCTGGAACTCTGCTGGAGTGGCTGACAGTAGGGGGAATATCTGCAGGGTGACACGGGAACGGCAGAGTGGGTGTCAGGCAGATGTAGTGGGCGGCTGTAGCGTCTGTAATGACTGTCAAGTAGTGTTAGTGTCATCAGACGAAATATGTCCGTCAAAGCCCCTTTTTTCCACGATGGGGACGAGACGATGACGAGACCAGAGCTGAAACGATCCATCGACTCGAATCGATTGTAAAAATATCCAATAACAGATTTCTTGAATCGTACCTTCGTTTCCCAGTGCTGCATCTCGATCGTATAGGCTGCGTCTTCTCTGACGACGCTACAGTAATCTGATAAACATAGGAAATAAAGGGCTGTTCTGATACATCTATGGAAATGTTGAGACTTTTACTTGACTAAAACGTGCCGAACAAAAATTGATATGTGAATGATTAAATATGACTAAGACTAATAAGGGCCTTTGGCACAAGACTGAGACTAAATTGAAAAATGGGCGACAAAATTAACACTACTGTCAAGTGTGTGCTGATTGGTGGGCCGGTGGGCGTTTGAAGGAGATTATACCTGAGCACTCTGCTGTTTGATCTCTGTGGCCCTCAGTGTGACTTCATGAAAACAACAGGCTCATGAGTCACAGCTTGTTGTGTTCATTGTACCAAGTGTGTGTTTTCTGCCCTGACAGATAATTGTAACGTATGTTTATTTATCTTCAAATATATGTCATGTGACTTTGACTTGGTCAAGTTGTGATTTTATTTTTATCTCGCATAGATGCAAAGAAGCTTGCAAACAGTATGGGTTTAGCAAAAATGTTGCCATAGAAACAGTTGTTCTTCACAATTAGTTTCATTGTTAGTTTCTTGTTCACTGATTTGCAAATTTCAAAGATGCTACAGTTTAAATGCTTTCAATTAGCTCAGTGGAGCGTGATTATTTCCCAGAGTCGCAGTGCATTTCTCCTGTGGCCGTATAGTAATAGAAATATTGTATTCATCATCAGCCAAAAGAACAAATCACAAATTTGCCTCATTATTTTTACAAATATATTTTATTCACTCAACTGTCAATCTGAGGAAGCAGTGGTGGAATGACAAAATATACAGAGTTGACAAATAAAAACGATTCACTATACTAATGTGTACATAGTATACTATACTATACTGCTATACTGATGCACTATACTGATGATTCACTATACTGATGTCAAGCAGAATAGATATGCATCTAAAGTCCGGGTTCAGGCTTCAGTATGCACACATTCGGTTACTGATATCTAATGGGCAGCAACCTATGGTTTCTGATCTGCTCTCCTGCCTCTTTGTCTGCTCTGTAATTTAAGTGACAGTCTGCTGTTAAATGTCACATAGTGGAAATAATTCAACTTGTCATTTAATGCCTTGAGAGAGTCCAATCAATGATACAGCCGCTCTCATCCATGTGTCATCCTAACACCCAAATCGTGTTTCCACATAGGTACTCAGCATAAATACATCAGTGTAACAGTAGTCATGTCACTGCCTGGCATCAATAATTCAAAGGCGTGGTGTTTATGTGAAGCTTTAAACCTCGCAGTGATAGAAAACATAAATGTATACCTGCAAATCTGAAAAGAAATGAATAAATAAATGCATTGTTGATAACCATCAGTGCCATGGAAAAGGGGGGTGTGCCAGTGAACATGAGTGCTGCAGATTATGATCAAACATGTGGGCCTAGATTCCATTTATTTTATGGAAATTGGATGGATGCCTGTGTTAGTGGGAAATAACGATGAAAATGAGACAGCAGAAATGAAGGCGCGGGGAAACGTTGGAGCGAGTAGCAGGGTGTAACTCCTGGGAAGCAGCAGATGTGTGTCTCCAATAGAGTGTGGGACAGAGACGGACATTCAGGGACGGAGACAGTGAAGCGAGCACACAGGCCATTATTTTAGGGGATGCATGTGTATATATACACATATCCATATCTATATATATCTATACATATATATATAATTCCTCAGAGCTGTTTGAGGTATTGGAGGAATGTGTTTACTCACTTGCAAGGCCATTATTTTAGGGGATGCATGTGTATATATACACATATCCATATCTATATATATCTATACATATATATATCTATATATATATAGATATATATCTATATATATAATTTTTTTTTTTTTCTGATTATCATCTTCTCAGGTAGCAGTTCCCTAAAGCTGATGTGCTGATGTTATTCGTCTCTTCCTTGTGATGAGTATAATTCTATTTCCCTGACACAAAAAGCTCATATTTCATATCAGTGCCAGTGGTAAATCAGTTTGAGGAGCAGCTATGGAAAATGGACACGATAGCCCATGTTTATCGGGTGAATTGGGTTATGTGGCAAATACAAATGGAAGAAAAAAACCCTAGTATTCTGTGCTCTTTGCGTGGCAGGATTGGTCCGGTGATGGTGGTGGGGGTGTGTGTGTGTGTGACGTCACCCACCACTGCGAGGAGCGGGTGAACGTCCACGCGACCGCTGGCCGCGACGCATAAGCGAATGTGAGAGCGACTTCAACACACAGCGCGTCTGTTTCATAAATCAATGTTGATAACTGTTATATAATTGTTATATAACTGTTATAATAATTGTTAAGTGTTCGGTTGCGCAGTTGTTTTTAGTTGTTGTGGTGCAACACGTGCCTGGCTTCTACTCTAGAGTTAGTGGGTAGACTCCGCCCACGACTCCGCCCACCTAGCGACACACTGTTGTAGTGGAAAACCAAGCTGCAGTGTTGAGTATTACTGTACCGTGCTGAGCTGAGCTGAGCTGAGCTGAGGTTAAGTGAGCTGAGGTTAAGTGAGGTGAGGTGAGGTGAGGTGACCCTGACAGCAGCTGAGGAGGCAGTGAGGGTCATGACCTGTGACAGTGGCACTGAGCAGCAGCTTTTGGTGAGAGCTCCTGGACCTGTCACGTTTGAATGCAGTGAAATTGGCATAAACAGGATGAGATGTCTGTGCGATGCTGCATGTTGTCACAACTTTGGGGCAAAGCTTCTGTTAAAATGACCTTTAAAACCAGCAACAAGACACAGTGGTTATACTGACAAGGGCCTAATGGCGTTACAAGAACCAGGACCAATATTACAACCTTTGGATGTAATAGAAATAAGGTTTTATGAGAAACCGAAAACATAATGTAAGATTTCCAGAATACAAGTGTGTTGGCAATAGTGAAGTGTGTATTTCAGCTCTGGAGGACACAGAAGCGTGCTTCACAGACTAATATACTCAGAGTTGACAGTTGAAAGGGTTACATAACCAGGACCCAACTGAGACTCCTCTAAAGGCAAGTCTGACCATAAGAGCAACATAAGACTGAATGTAAGATTCCAAAAGCAAATATTACACAATCGTAGTTACAAATACAAAGACTTGATTTTCAAAACATCTCCTCAGCTGATTCCTCCTGTCAGGTTACATTGAACTGCAAAGGCAACAAAACGTTTTTTTTTACTGAATTATATGAATGGTTGTAGAAAAGCGAACAGTTGGCAGTGGCCTTCCGACCATTTCGATTTTTTTTTCTAATCTTACTCTTTCCAAGCCTAATGAAAACCTAAAACAGGATGCAAATGGCCCTAAAGCATGAAAGGAAAAAGACTGCAGCTCAAAATCTCAAAATCAGGAGCAGCCTGGGGTCATGGTTGCTTGAGCTTGGGATTTTGTAAACACTTTAAATCACTGATTGTGAATGATCTTCTGAATATATTTAATTGCTCTGTTGATATATTCAACACTCACAGAAGCAAACAGAAGGATAAACTGGGGGATGAATATTCACCCTTCATATTCATTTAGGAATTTAATGAGAAATTCCTATGAAAAACATCATTCAACTATGTTAGCATAACAGTCTTAAAGGCATGGTAGTTTCAATGGATGCAGAGAGGGTATTTGATTTCATAGACTGACGCTTTGTTTTGTAGACTCACTGACGAAGGGTTAGGCAAAGTGCGTTGAACGTTAATTTATCTTAGTCCACTAGATTATTTCACTCTGCATAATATATATAATTACATAGAATTTCACAATGAGATTGGGTCAAGAGCGCCACATTTATCTCCTGGTTTATCACCCTTTAGGTGGAGAGCACAGGGTTCTTCAATGACGTGGGGATGCACCAATTTCTGTGCTATAAGAGACTCTCCAAATAAGATGAGTATTCATCCTCAACATCGCCGATGTTGAGGATGCAATTAATCTGCAACAATTGGTCTCTAGTTGTAGAACGCTACAAGTGCAGCCAACTGTGCAACTGTAACCTGTGCGGCAGATTCTAATAGAAGCCTGGTCTACATATAGTCCATAGGCAACAAGACATTGGAATTTCCTGGAGCAAGGAATGACTGCTGAATGCTGAGAAAAAGCTTTTGTCTGGAGTCGTACATCCCTGCTAATGAAGGTATGTTTGAAACAAGGAGCAGGTCTCTACCTCAAGACTTTATTTTTTTATTTACTTTAACGCACAGTGCTTCATGTTGTGGTTTTAAAAACCTCCCTCTCGTTACTGTTTTTCTGGAGCAAGGCCTATCACGAATTGAGTTTAATGTTCCTCTGAGAGCGTGCCTTTGCAAATATTTGAGGTTTGAAACATGAAATATAATTGCTCAACAGAAATCAGGTGGCAAATAAATATTCCTTTGTTGGATCAAGGGACAAGTGGCGGCGAAAGCTGGACTTTGCAACCATTGTTCCTTTAAATAAGGTGATAACGCTGCCTTGATGCCGCAAATTAGACTGTATGGTATATACTGTTTAAACAATCAGGGGATATTTGTAAAACCTAGTGCATGGCACTGTTACAAAAATAAATGCAGTTTTAAAATCACTGCAAGACAGTCTTTGTTCATAAAAAACTTCGACTTGATCATACATAAGAAATAGCAGTTTGGGGCCTCTGCCAGCTGATCTTTGCTCAGGGTGAGTCCAGCAGAAATGCTCGCAATGAATTCAAAGCATCTCTTCCTGACAAAGGTCAGCGCGGCGGTGCTCTGAGCAAGTTGCCTGGAGCCAGGTTATTTGTCCTTAATTTAAAGATCAACACAGAACAGTGCCACTGTTTGTTTGTCCATCCATCTATTGAGTGTGTAGTAGTGAGAGAAGATTCTGCTTCCCAGAACTACTTTCCCCTCTAACCGCTTCTCCAGCCGCCTCATCCCCTCCCATCCCATGTGGATGTAGTTTGAGGAGGCATTTACACAGTTGTTTTTATGCTTTTTATGATTCTGTTTCCTTTGACATTTTTTACCCTTCATACATCAAAACATTCAGCTATTTCCTGCCATTCTAACGCGTATTTCCACTTTGAATTTGTGGCCGTTTTTGGACATTTTCGACATAACCCCTTACGTTTTTTTTTCAAATAATGAGCTATGAGAAAATGACCTTTTCTGGCCTCTAATCAACAAAATATCATTCCGGGGGGTGATTGCATGCTATTTCCTGCCATTCTAACGCGTTATTTCCACTTTGAATTTTTGGCCGTTTTTGGACATTTTCGACATAACCCCTTACGTTTTTTTCACATTTTTGACCTATGAGAAAATGAGGTTTTCTGTCCTTTAATTAACAAAATATCATTCTGGGGGGTGATTGCACACTATTTCCTGCCATTCTGGTGTGTTTTTCCACTTTAAATTTGTGGCCGTTTTTGGACATTTTCTACCAATTGGGCGCATTATTTCCCTTTTTCGGGTCTGGCCATTT
>JAFBJQ010000290.1:0-140000 GCA_016785345.1 Trinectes maculatus
GCATGGGTCAAAAATCGGACCAAAACGTAAGGGGTTAGTATGTCGAAAATTCCCAAAAACGGCCAAATAGCAAAAGTGGAAATAACGCACCAGAATGGCAGGAAATAGCGTGAAATCACCCCCCAGAATGATATTTTGTTGATTAGACGCCAGAAAACCTCATTTTCTGTAAAAAAATTACTCTATAGCCGTACGTTTTTGTCAAAAACTTTTTTTAAAATACACAATCGAAAAATTTGATAAAAATGCATTTAAATGCCATAACATAGCTAATTATAATAATATTATAATAATTTATTCACCATATGTATCTATTTGTAAAATGATGTGTTTCAAGAAAAAGATTTTTCAAAATTCACAAAGATGACTTAATTTTTATTCAATCAAAAATGTAATTTTTCAAAAACCAAAAAAAGAAAAAAATCATTAAGTATTTTTTCAAAATATTTCAGTTTTTTTCTCAAAGAAATTTAAAAGGACAAAAACTTTTTTAAAGAAACTTTAAAAAATAAAGTCATAGTGTTTTATGTTAGCCATGTTTATAAAAACATTATCGTGTTGTATGTTGTCAAAAACCGTTTAGGATAATTAAACATTATCTGTTTGACTCTGTATTTTAGGTCCATCTGCTGAAGCCTGACGAGGTTCCCAAAGCGTGCTGCGCCCCCACCAAGCTCAGCCCCATCTCTGTCCTCTTCTATGACGACAACAACAACGTCATTCTCAAAAAACATCGGAACATGGTGGTTAAAACCTGTGGCTGTCTATGAATTACAAACAAAACTGTGCAACGTTTTTTTTCTTTCGCAACACAAGTTTGTAGATTTTTGAATGCCTGTTTTATCTGAAACAACCACCAACTGTTTTTACAAATGGTTTCAACTATGGAAATGATAAATGATATGACACGGCAGAACATGCCATTAATGATGCTGTTTTGTTACAACAAAGAATTTCGAAGATTGTTGTTACACAAATGTTTATGAAGAAACTTAAATTGTATTCAATAAATAAAAATAATTTTTTACTTTATATTGACTTGTGGTACCATGAAATTCACTGTAGTATTTCATAATCTTGCACGTTTCAACTCGTTTTCTGACATTTTCCACAATACACAAATGACCATGAAAATAACTGCTGTTTGCAGCACTACTCAGGATACGCACATCATGTTCACAAAGTCAAGTGAGAATACAAGTCACATTAAAAGCACTGTCAATTTATTGTAAAGGGTATAAAAAGCAAATGAATGAAAATATTTTTAGTCATGAACTAATGACGTACATGAACAAAGGGCATAATTTTCAACAGTTATGGAATCAAATCTAACTTTTTGTCCTTGGGATACTTTTTAAACAATGAAAATTCAAACTAAGAGTGTCAACGACTACAAGGTTTAACAAACAAGTTAGCGCTTGGCACTCTAACTGCTTCTACCCACAGCCCCAGTCGGAAATAGCACGGTAGTTGTACACAATAAATATAAAAACGGGCTGGTGGTGTACTACTGCCCTGTCATTGCTGTTTTCTCTCATACAGACACATGTAGGTATACAGCACATACACACCCCCGCCCAACCCATTGTCTATGAATACTGACGAGTCCCAGTGTTCTTCATCAACATCTGTCCGGCGCTGCAATTCAATCTTTCGTCTGTGGTCATGATGCATCTGTAAGCAACGTTTTTTATGATTCTTTAGTTTTATGTTCAGAAAAAAAAGTCAATCCACATCTCACTTTACTGAACAAAAGCTTGAGAGTTGACAATATACATGAAAACATAATAGAAGAAGCATAATAAATCTTATACAAATAAAACTGTCAGAAAAATGTAACCAGACTTAGAATGAGTTCTTACCAAGGGTCTATTCCACTCAAGTGAGCATACGTTTATGCCTGAACTTCTGCCAGCTCAGGAGGCATAGGGGACTTCGGGTGTTTGCTCTCAAAGTGCTGCTTAAAAGTCTTGGGGTCAGGCATCTGAGTCTAAAAGACAAACAACCAAGATATTATTTTTTTGGCGCATGTGCAGCAGCTGTCACATATTGTCACTGTCCAATGCTGTCCAAAATTTCACAAAAACACCATAGTGTAGTATATCACCAAAATATGTTGTCAAAAACGAAATCAGACATCATAGTATATTATTTCATTTTCATAATATTTCATGTGCATAATATACTATACATATCATATAGATCGTATATTATTTTTCACAAAACCTTCATATTTTACAAAGATCTCAGAAACGCCACACAAATGTCACATTATAGTAAGACGTCAAAAATGTCACACAAATGTCCCATTTTACAAAGACATCAAAAAAATCGCAAAAACGTCACACTGAACAAAGTTGCCAAAAATGTCACAAAAATGTCAGTGTGAAATATAAAAAATAATTTAAAAACGGTCACAGCAAAGAAAACTAAACTGGTTGACTACTTCTGTTTGACAGATATCTTTCAAATCACCACCTCAAAGAAGCAAACCCGCAGCAGCACGGTGGTGTACTCACCCTGCAGACAGGACAGGTGTGGACCAGAGCAGCCTTGGCCGCTGTCTTTTGGTCAGCACCCTGAGATTTCTTCTTCTCCGCTGCCTTCTTGGCGTTCTTTTGCTGAGACTGTATCTTCTGCTGCCCCCGAGCCATGGCCCTCAGCTGCGACCTGTGCAAGTTCATACGTACAACACAGAAATTAACCACCAAGCAAAACCTGTGGCTCAAATCTCTAACCACAGCTTTTCCTTTCTCATGTGATGACGGGAAAAACTTCATTTAAGTCGAAGTTAATTTAAGTTTGATAGCTAACACCTGGCAATACACCAACTGATGACCCTTTTTTTTACCCAATACATTAATATGAATAATAAATCAGCATACTGAATAACGAATAGCATAGGCGGAATGTCAATCATCAGCTGTCTCCTTCCTCTATTTGATCTTATTATGTTATCTTATTCCTCTTTTATGTCCCCAACATATGAAGTGTATGTGATTATTGCCTCTTTTCTGCAATGTCAAAGTGTCAACACACCATAATCTAAGATAGATTTGCGCTGTTTCGCCATTTATTTACTTGCATTATGAAATAATTTGTCAGCAATCTGTACAGATGACAGACTTCATCGTCTTTTACACGTTGCTAAATGACATGCTGATGGTGGTAAGTTCTTGCAAACGCGTCATTTCATGAGCAGTTTCCCCAAAATCAAAAGCTCTTTGCTATCATATGAAGAAAAACAACGTTTACAGACGTTCTGCTTTTACTGCTTCTGTGACTATTTTAGCTGTTCATTTCGACTAAATTAGGCAAATTGACAGCGATCGTTGTTTCGTCCATAGTAACAGTTACACTTTTCGCTGTCGTGTTTGAAGTAAACTGTTCAATCGAGTCGTTTTAATACGTAAAGTCCCACAGATAGCTGGTTAGCTAGACAGCGGCTCTCTGTCGATACAAACAACTCTAACGAAATGACGATGTTTTGTGTCTCAGCGAAATAAAACACTAAACATATCAACAACAACTATCATCATTACCACTGAACACACCCAATATGAACACACTGAGCACATCCACAGCGTCCGAGCAGGCCTTTTAACGTTAGCCCATGTTAGCTCTTGGTCTACGGTTAGCCTAACTATTAGCTAACATCACGTGACCGAGTTGCTCCACAATTACATGTTCCTGGGGCACAAAGACACGCGTTTCGTACGTAGACGTGTGTTATCTAACAGATTGAAGGTCTGTGCGTGTTTAAAAACTCGAGGATACGTTTGTGAAGGTTGAATTACCTCACAGGTTTGACTCCCTCTCTGCTCTTTAACCGATGTCTTTTTTTTCCTTAATGCACAGGAAACTGTACGGCGAACAAATGCTGACAGCAAATCGAACAGCGCCCCCCACAGGACTGGATGGTTTGTGTCCGCGACGTTTTTAATGTCTGAAACGCAAACTTTTATTTGTGCGGGTTTTCATACTCATGTTATATTAATGTTTTACTATGAATATATTCAAATGAACTACATTGATCTACTTTATGTTAAGATTGACTCCTCCTAAATCAATGCAGGTAAATTCTAAGACTGGGGAAAAAATTGCAAAAAAGTTAAAGTTGACCCAGGATCTGGTCAAAGAGACACAGAAGCAGCAGTGGAGTCAGAGTATTGTACATTTGAGAATCAGACCTGACTCGTCTGTTTTTAATCGAGACAGTTGGAGGGATCATTATTTCCTCTGGGTTCATTTGTCACAGCAGAAACTGTTATTGGATCAATACACAGATAAACCAACTCAGCTGTGTGAGGACGAGTGAATCCGACCTGCATGACAATTTAGATTTTTTTGTGTTGTGATAAAAAAAAAATGAATCTTTCATTCAGCTCACAACCACTGAATAGAAACTAACCTGTAAACTACTATGATGATTAAAACAGTGCACACAATGTAAACACAGTTTCATCACTTTATTACAGTAAATGGGTTCATACCCTACACACCCACATACACACACAGAGCAGAAACAGACAGGTTTGTGTTCCTTTCTTTCTCTCCTTCCACCTATCACCCATCACAACAGTACATCAGGGCTGAATCAGACCCAGGTCAACAGCACCACTGAGGTTAAAAAAAACAACTGACAAATCAACCAGTGATGAAACACAGTGATCTCCCTCGATTTAACAAGGAATGTAATGTTTGTATGTGTAATTTCTGCCATCGTATGATCACTGGCAGAAATCCTGAAAGCACATTATATAAACTTCCCATGTTCAGCACTAGCCGGATGTCACAGTGAATTTTTTTCCGAGTCTGACTAAACACTCAAAACAAACGCGGTACTTCATCTGAACATACACGGGATCGGCAGCGACTTCTCTCAGCAACAAATAAGACACAAATAAGACGTATGCAGAGCTCCAGCTTATGAGCAACCATCATGTTACATTCATACAAACTCTTCTCTCCTGCTCTTCTTTCAGTTTGTGTTCACATCCTCAACAGATGTAGACAGACAGGACAGAGTCCAGATCAAAACCCAGTATGCTGCTGTTGCATGATTCAAATAACCAACATGACATTCCTCAGTTTTCCAGTTTTATTATGATTATATTAGATTATTATATTTACAACCAAAGTTATACCACAACAGAATGAGAACATTTTAGAACAGAATCCTTCCCATTCATTCAACACTGAGGATCTAACAGGGAACAGAGCTGAGTAACAATATAGTTAACAGCTGCTGTACAGTTTTCACAGGACAAGAAGAGAAAGAGAGAACAGATCAACAAACACGAGGAACAAACTGACTTGTAGTATTTACATTTCGGATTGGAACCAAACATATTTACAGTAATGCACAAACTAAAGACCGCTTCACAAAGAAAATGAGGGAAAGGAGATATAAACAACTCTGTAATAAAAAGTCAAAAGAGGACAAATTAAAAAAAAACTGTAATATTTACATGTGCTATAAGAGATACAGAAAGTGGACTGAAGAAATAAATGGCTTCTGATACTTTGAGAAGAGACAAATCAGCCACATTTGATTCTCTCCCAGGGTTTTATTCCCCACACCTTTTCATAGCCACAGAAAGTCTGACGGCTCTGAGTGTGACGCAACCTGTAGAGTCAAACAAACAGAATATGACCAGCAGTAACCCACCAGACCTAGAGGCTGCTGGTTTAAAAGCCAGAAGCAGCTACAGGAAGAAGAACAACAGCTCTCCACTCTCCTCAAATAAGTTGAATGCAAAAAAACAAAAAAAACAAACAAAAAAACAACTCTATTGATTATAAACAAAAGAGTCAAAATCAAACGTGAAGGCTTCGTACAACAGTATCAAATATACTATGCTACAATTTTTCAAGTGGTCTGTACTGCTTTCTAAAACTCGTTATGGAATGACTGCTCTAGTCCTAAAACACTGGATGTTCAGGCTTAAGTTTTGGATATGCTGAGACAAAGATACATTTGTACTTCTATATGAATGATACATTCAATGGGGCC
The DNA here is from genome assembly GCA_016785345.1 of Trinectes maculatus. Taxonomy (NCBI): domain Eukaryota; kingdom Metazoa; phylum Chordata; class Actinopteri; order Pleuronectiformes; family Achiridae; genus Trinectes; species Trinectes maculatus. Next base: position 6,017 of record JAFBJQ010000290.1, read on the forward strand.
TCGACGCTGGAAGAAATGAGGTCTGGCCAAATGTCGTCATCCTAAGCGTCAAATCCAAACTGTAAAAGTACAACACAAATTTCTCAGCTTGTTATTAATATTCACTTGTTAATATTTCCGTTTCTCACAGTTGGTTTCAGTTGCACAGATGAACTGAAACAACAGTTCATTTAGCTTCAGTTACTGTTGATGCTAACTCCTTTTTTTTTTTTTAAAGTTTGCTATGGAGGACTCACAGACGCATCATCGTCCTCTGTCAACAACTAAAACATCTCATTCAAAGCTATAAAAAATAACCCTGTTTACGATGAATGACTAAAAATATAAAATCCAGTGAAGGTCATGACTAAATGTAGAATAAACAAAGCTTTTTCCTTTTGGTTTTTTTTTTTTTTTTAAAGGGGCAGAAGTTTAATGTTTAATTTCTTTCAGCAGGTAAATTGCACAAACAATTTCTTTAGGGGGATTATCTCTAAATCATATTTGTAGATAAGATTCAGTACCCGTCTCTAATTTAATATTACAGATTACAGATTACATATGCTTTCACGGCTGCAGCTGTGGCATCCACAGCACAGCTACTCAATAATTACATGAACATTCACAGCTCCAAACACATGTTTACTGATGACAAGCAGGAATAATGGAAACATATCAACACCTCTGCCCTGAACAATGAATGAATATTGAAAATAAAATTACGACTAAAAGATGAGTGGGAGTCTTAGTCAGTAGTAGAAAGGTGGACTGAGTTTTTCCTGAAAATGGGAGCGTAGAGGAACCCAAAGGGAAAATTGAACAACAGCCGATGAAAAAATTCACATCACAGACAAATACAACAGACCTCCACGGAAACACTGATAAACGCTACCTGGTGCTGCCACTTCAGCAAGTAAATCGATTTAAATGGAGCCTTTACATACTTCTATATACATACATTGAATAATATGGCTGGAGAATTTAAGAATTTATCAGTCCCAGTATCTATTCTCCTGCTCTGAGGTAAATAAAATATCTGCTATCCCGGTGAAATACTTGGGGCCAGTTCTAGTCTCGGTCAGGCAGTGTGTAGTCCAACAAGTTATATAAGGTTATATAACAGAGGACCAGCCCCCACTATTGAACCTTCACATACCACCTGAGCAGCAGCAAGATGTGTGTGTGTGCATGTGTAAGCGTGTGTGTGTGTGTGTGTGTGTGCACGCACATGAGTGTATCTGTAACAATCTCCTGCTGTGGTCTCAACCCTGGCAGCTACAGGACTAATAGGTTTGTTCAATGTGTTTACTGTACAAAAACAGGTAATCTAAGAGGAGAGTAAGCAGAGATTAAGTAAGTGTGCGTGCGTGTGTGTGTGTGCGTGTGTGTGTGTGCATGTGTGTATGAGGGAGTAATGTGACGAGCGGCATCAGATGCTGTTAAGAGATCCTGGTACTGAACTGTGCTGAGATGAATCTGAACTGGTGCCATCTGCAGGAGAGAAAGGCAGAGTGAGCTGTGACGTCATGCTCCCTGATAGTGAATACTGTATATAGCAAACATGACCTGATAAGAAGAGACTTGTTTTCTTTACATAATCACTCACTTTGAAAATTTGCAGACATTGAAAGCTTCTTAAATTTGAAATCCAAACAATTATTTTTGATGTTTGTTATTTTTTTTGTCATGTAAATCTTTTACGCACTTCACCAGATTCTGTCAGCTGACACAAAACCATCCAAAACTAATAATACTAAGACTGACAAAATTACAGTAAGTGTCTCACCGTGGGCAGAAGCAGCTGTATGCGAGCGGGCGTGAGGAGGAATGAGGGTTGAGTTCAGCTGGGGCTGGATTGACAGCTCTGCAGAGAATAAAAGAAGAGATTTTATTTTCCAATGACTCATAGAACAAGAGGACTGTGTCTTTCAACAAAAGAATACTGTATGTTGTATTAACTGCACATTCTCAGGGGTCACAGCTTAGCCCAAACAAAAGAAAAACACACAAAACACTGTTTTCAGCAGATGGTGATGATGTAAACATAGTTAAAACAACCTGAAAACCAAAGGATTTGTTATTGTTAATAAGGTACAAATAAACTATTTGGACACACAAAGCAGACCAACAATGCCATCCCTCATTTCTCTTTGTTTGCTTTAAATTAAGTCAGAGTTCACGCACCTGTGGTGCTGAAGTTAAAGAGCATGGGCAGCTCTCGGCCGCTGGGTAATCGCGTGTTCGGCTGACGTAGTTCGTCAAAGAAGGCATGGGAACAGGCCTCTAGTGGGGAGAGGCGTGATGCCGGTGTGTACTCCAGGAGCCGAGAGCAGAGAGCAATCGCCTCTGGAGGGGTGCGAGGTTTAAACACCTGAAGAACGATAAAAAAAACTATAGGTCAAATGTCAAATTATAAAAAAATTCAACAAGGTTTTTGTCAAGACAAAAAGATTCAACATCACTGCTATGAAGCTACCCAAAATCATTTACTGGTATAACAATATGTTTTAATATTTTGTATCATCTGGAGTAGAGCACGATGTTCTTACTATGTATGTGTGGTAAATGTAGAAACCCAAAAACAAAAGAAACACATAGAAAGCAATAGCATCTCACAGTAAAAACACCTTCTGTAAATGGATGTAAAAGAGTGGCTGCACGTAGCTGCTGGAGTAGAAAGGTTTCCGCTCTGTAGTAAATATTCAAGGGCTACTTCTCTGCGTCCTCTGTAGGTGTCAGGGTTAATCGACTTTTGGAAGGAGAACATAGAAGCACTTCAACTTGCAGATTTAAACAGTCTGTGTGGGCAACAACTCATCTACAGGTTCTTTCCACTGTGCTACAAAAACTGATGGCATCAATTATGTCACTTTCAGTTCAGTTTTCTTTTCAGAAAAATGTATGATCATTACTGCAGATTACTGCAGTGGGTGGGAATATATGAGCATTTGTAACTTTGCTGCTCTTCTTGGTTTTATAACATTGTGAACTTCTCATCTCTCTCTCAATTCTGGGAAACAGAAACCGTCACATTCACTCAACGTGTCTTTTCAGGTTGGTTTTCATGCTCAGGTATTTTTTTACCTTGGTCCATGGATGAGCTTTGATCTGAGGGAATTTAAATTCTGTGTAGTTTGGGTTCATCTCTCGTATTTGTTCCCTTGTTGGTGTTCCCAGCACCTGAAAACAGATAGGGATGGGTGTATGAGTATTCAGTACGCACACACATACACACAGGGGGCCATGCTGAGCACTAAAGGTGCATTCAGAAACATAATAGAATACAGAACCAGCACAAAAGAAACTCAACAATGTCTGCAACACATTCTTACTTTGATAATCTCCACAAGTTGGTCCACCCCACTGTCCCCGGGGAATATGGGTTGTCCCAGCAGCAGCTCGGCTAACACGCAACCTGCTGACCAGATGTCAATGTTTGCCGTGTAGTCTGTGGCACCAAAAATTAACTCTGGGGCACGATAATATCGTGAGCAAATATACGACACATTGGGTTCACCGCGGACCAGCTGCTTGGCACTGGGGAAACATAAGAAATGTACAAGTAGACAGATGTAAAAATGTAGCATAATAAACAACCAGTTTATACATGTTCAAACTGGTAAATAGATACAGAAAACTTCATATGGACCTACACTTCTAAACTTACTAAATTGCAGTTTATGAAAAACAAGTTACTCAACAAAAATCTCTCTTATGATTGTTTCCTAAAAGGAAAAAAAAATGTTAAGTATCATGTTTAAATCTTAGCTTTTTTTTCTTTTTTAAGACACCACTGTTGTAAAAATTATTGATCTCACCTGCCGAAGTCACACAGTTTGAGAATGGCAGTTTCTGGGTCAACCAGCAGGTTTTGGGGTTTGATGTCTCTGTGACAGACGCCCTGGGAATGGATATACGCCAAACTGCGGAACAACTGGTACATGTACACCTGAGGAATTCACAACACAAGATTAATCAGGCGCCCTGTTGAAATGCCAACAAAGATAACATGACTATGGAATGACGCTCGTATCCTGCTGTGTTTTACTGTGAAAGGGCTTCACTTTGCCTGAGTAAAGATGCCCCCTTGTGTGATGTTTAGAAACAACCCATTCCAAGACAGTGAGCAAAAAGTCTTTAATAATTCTACATGTACTGCAGTCAAAGGACAATTATTTTTCATGCACTTCATGTAAGTATACAATTTCAAAAGAAAACACAATTTTTTTAGAAATACGAAAACACAAGAAAAGACAATTAGTAAATCAGTTCATTCAGCTCAGACATTTAACTTCATCAATGCATTAACACAGTTTCTCACTCTTCTTCAAAATGGACATCATCAACAACAACAAAAAAATAACATCAGTAATACAGTGAATGTAAAAGAAAATTACCTTCACATATATGATAGGAATGATGCTCTTGGCCTTGTTAAAATGTCTGGCAACCCTGTAGACTGTCTCTGGCACAAAGTCCAGCACCAGGTTGAGGTACACTTCATCTTTCTGGACAGGGAGAGAAATAAAGTCATTGTGTTTAAAATGTGGCTCTGGCCTTCATGACGCGCACCCACACACTGAATTATCTCACAGCTGCCTGGTGTGTTACTGTTGACTTACAAGTCAATTCAAATTCAACTGAAAAGGAACAAATATAGTAAATATACCATAGTAAATATATAATATCCCTTATGCAACATATAGGTTATTAGTGGTTCTGTATTTGTCAGAGCAAGAAATGGATTACTTCCCCTTTTGTAGGCTGGGGACATTTCTATTTATACTGCATATGAGCAATAATACATACACAGTTCCCTGTGTTTTACTGTAATCTACTGATTTACAACTATGACATAAAAATGTGTCATATGGTAAATAAGGAAGTTTTAATGGTTAGAAAAAAAGGGTTGTTCTGTTATTTATTCCTATGAGTTATGCTATTTTATTTTTATTTGTTGTTTATATGATTTCTTTCCTGCCAATTTCTGCCACATGAAAAACAAAGAGATGTGAAGTACCTTCTCACCACTGGAGTAGAAAAAGTATCGTAGCCTGACAATATTGCAGTGATCCAGCTTCCTCATGATCTGTAGTTCCCGATTCTGCAAATGCAGGGGTGATGATGGGAAACCAACAACACAAAGTGAGCAAAAAAAGAAAAAGGTGCAAAAAAGCAAAAATATCTTACCCAGTTAAATAAAGAGAACATGTGGGGAAAGGACAATATTACATATTTACCTTGAACCTCTTATCCTGCAGAACCTTTTTGATGGCCACCATCTCTTGGCTGTCAATAAGCCGAGCTTGGTACACGACACCAAACGATCCATTACCAATCACCTGCAAGGTTTTAACAAAAGGGACATACATCTGTGAAAGGTTCCAAACACGGACGTTAGAGCTACAGCTCTAAAAACATTCAAACTAAGAAAATACATGTCAGAAAATAACCCTAGTAAATAGTAGTGCTGTCAAATTATAGGTCAATAACAACTGATAAAATTGTTATTACTAGAAAGATGGATAGATAGATAGATAGACAGACAGACAGACAGACAGATAGATAGAGGGCGGTGCATCTTATGAAGACACCATTACATCCTGGATGTTTGCTTTCTCGCTTACCTTGATGTCAGTGTAAGAGACCTCCTGCGGGCGGTCCGGACCTTGACCTGGTGTGGCCACAACTGTTGTCACCTTTCCGCTGTCTCCTAGGCAACAAACGGGGAAAAAACTGTTATGTTTTCAGAGTGTAACAGGAGTAAGAAAAGAGATATAAATACATGCCCCCATTTTTTAAAATCCTCTCCATTTTAATTTGAAGTTGGACACTTCAGTCGTGTGTAATTACCGGTAGAACGTTAATTGCTTTATCGTATTAAAACTTTTTAACATCTTATGAAGACACCATTACATCCTAGATGTTTGCTTTCTCGCTTACCTTGATGTCAGTGTAAGAGACTTCCTGCGGGCGGTCTGGACCTTGACCTGGTGTGGCCACAACTGTTGTCACCTTCCCGCTGTCTCCTAGGCAACAAACAGGGAAAAAACTGTTATGTTTTCAGAGTATAACAGGAGTAAGAAAAGAGATATAAATACATGCCCCCATTTTTTAAAATCCTCTCCATTTTAATTTGAAGTTGGACACTTCAGTCGTGTGTAATTACCGGTAGAACGTTAATTGCTTTATCGTATTAAAACTTTTTAAAGTTATAAGAAGGATTAGTTTGCCCGCAGACCCTCTGGCTCCTTTCTCCAAAGGATAAGAATATGAAACGGATTTGCAACGTAACCAAAACAATACTCATGACATTCAACTCAGGACACTTTCTGCAGCCAACCTTTACATTTGGGCCGGGTTTTTTTTAGGTCAGTGACGGCCTAGTGAACGGATGTCAACTTTACAAAAGCCTCCAAGGAAGAAGAAAGGAATGACAAGAGTTCATATTCAAGACACTGTGACTAATTAAACTGGAAATGAACCCAAAAATAGGCCAGCCACTGTCCTCATAAACTGTTTTAAGTAATGACAGGTTTCCATACGTGGGTTATTGTGTCATATCATCCAGCACATATCATCCCAACATATTTAGTTTATTCAAAACACTTGTCTATATTTAAAGCTTTTTTACGTACTTTCATACTGGCACAGTTTTACAGAGAAGGACAAGCTGTTGAGTTTCGAATTCCTCAAAACAGTAGAGCCAGTCGATGGAAATGTAAATTTCCGATGCTGATCTACGGTGTTTAAATAAATAATGATCTTTGCCATCTAGCTGTCATTGTTCTGTATCACTGCCACCCTGACCACGTCCACATACTAACTGCTTTGTTTACCAAGACAATGAACGTATTGATATGGCCTCTTACAGCGAGAACTGTGTGTTCCTGTGCTTGTGTACGTCCATATCCAGACAAAAACACACAGTAAATTGTCTCAGCCACTGCGACTGTGGCGGTCATCTAATAGGCATGCTGGTGAGCTCTATTACAGCTGAAACTGTGAGACCTGTAGCGTTACCTGGTCAGTGAGTTCCCTGACTCAGTGACTGGGTTCATCCTCTGGAGGGGGACGAACACACAAACACGCAGGGTTGCAGGTTAAAAACAGAACAGCTGGTGAAAGTCAACGTTGCTCCTCCTCTTTTGTCACTGACAAATTAGTCCACAAACATGGAGAAATCTTTTTCCGTTGCCATTCAGTTAATACAGTAAGAAAAACAACTACACTGACTTGAAACTTGCCAGAGGTCAATCATCTTTAAGAGTAAGGATGAGACCTTTCTCTGGCTGTGTCCAACTGTGTGATTTATCAGTGCTTCATTGTGACTTAGCGCCATATCTGCAGTACATTCTGCTTCCTGTCATTAACCTGACATTTCCATAAGGAAACTCAAATCTCACGGAGGAAACAATGAATTTTAAAAACATTGCCCTTTTCAAACTTTGTCACACAAACGACTGTTTTCTTTAGTGTCCTACATAACACACAAAGTCATTTTTTCAAGTTACATTTCTATATTAAACATTCAAACTTGTCTTGTCAACAACTTTCCAACAGCAATTTACCACAGAAACAGGATCAAGACAATGTCCATCAACCAGTATCTTTCAATAAATGATGATCTATATTTATATGTCACCTTTAAACAACATTAGAGACCAAAAGACTAAACTTAGGCCATGAGATGCATTCTGTGAAAAACAGAGTAACTTTGAAACCTATAATATTGCAAAATAAATTATATTTAGTTGTTGTTCAAATGACAACTCAGTGGTTGGTATGGCAACGTGTCACCCTTAATGCTACGTGTCCAGATTTAATTTTACCATTACATCCTAATGACAAATCAAAGCATTCTCTCTAACACATACAGTATCTACCTGGATAGGTGAAGCCTTACTTTTAAAACTACCTCCACTTCTCCCAAACCTGACAACAGATCCGTCAATCATCCAGAACAGTATCTGTAACAGCCGGAGGCGATATTTGAGCTGGAAGGGCCTTCGGGCAGTGTTGCACTGCTGTTGCTGAGGGAGGAAGCTGAAAAACAAGGTTCTCGCTGCTCTGAACTGGAGATGACCCATCATTCAGACTCCAGTGCCTGCTAATGGATCATAAGGGCTGGTTTAACACACATACTAGCACTCGTCACTCCGGTGACATGAGGTCATCTCAGACTGAGGAGGAACCTCCACCCTGTCATTCCAACAGACCGTGCATCACCTGCAGCCTCCCTCCAGGCGTTGGCCACCTGCTGCTGAGCCTTTTCCCCACAGGTGACCTTGGTAAAAAGACAACTTTCCACCCGGACCCGGCTCACAGCTGACTGCACTACCCCTAATACAACAACAACAGCAGGTGGTGAATGCAAGTTTAGGCACCTCAGTTTAGCATAAGCTCAGAGAACAACAGACCCCGTCTGAATATCAGATGATACTCGCCTTGTCATACAACATGAGAACATCACATTATTCGTGAAAGTGGTCCGATGTAACATGGAGATAGAGACATGACCAGTGTGTTCGTCTGACATCCTGAGCGGTGAAAACATCCCCTAGCCCCATCGGGAGACCGATTACATTACAAGTGGCTGGCGTTAGCAGGCTAGCTAGTTAGCACGCTAACAAGTTGGTAGCCTCTGTACACGGGAGAAATAACGTCTTTTCCTCTGGATTAAAACACATAAAACCGGCAGCGATATTTGAAGTAAAGGTGACGAATGACATATAATAATCAGACAAACTCCAACACAGAAGAAGTGACTGATAAAAACTTACTTGCAAGCTTGAGGTTCGAGCATCCCGACGAGCTGGTGCCGGAGGCCTGAGGGACCCCGGACTTTCCTGTGCTGCTCCCCACGGCAGCGGCTAATCCGGCGGGCGCAGCGGCGGCTCCTGGAACACCTGGCGGCTCAGCAAACGAGCTGGTCCTGGGCCGCCCGCTGCCGCTCATATCTCTGTGCAGGGCTCAGGGTGGTTTTCTCACTATCTTCAGCCAACCGACGATTAACTTTGGAGACGCAAACAGCGAAAGGCCGTGAGAAGGTGAAGCGACAAACACCGCCGCTGTTGCCGCCGGCTGTCTGGGCTTGATAGCCGTTGCTAGACACCTAGAAACAGAGCGCTCGCAAAGCCACATGGGAAATGAAGTTCGATGAAGCTGCTGCTCGGGTTCGCCGTTCTGGTGTTTACACATCACAACAACTACAAATTTAAAAATGGCTTGAAAACGGGTAAGCGAGTGCAAAAATGAAATAAATGTTAATTATAACAGAAATAATAACGAAGTACAAATTAAATTTACCTTACAGATTAGCAGCGCTAGTGCACAAAGTACTATGTGATCTTATTTTTGTAACGCGTTATTTAATATTTGACATGCTTAAATAAAATAAAATAAAATAAAATAAAATAAAATAAAATAAAATAAAATAAAATAAAATAAAATAAAATAGTTGAGCTCCCTGTAATCTTATGATATAATCAGTGATATCTTGCTTGGTGAAAAAAAACATGTGATGAGTGATTCAGACTCGTATATGAACCAGGCCAATGCCACTTTCTGATCATGATCATTCTGATCATCTGCATGTCAGGCTCTTGGATGAGCCCCCCTCACCTTAACTCACTTCTCACCTAATATGGTCTGAATCTGAAAGGCTACTCTAATCCAATAAGAGTCCTTAACACCGTGATGCTTGATAAAGACCGGCCGGAAAAGTACACACTGTACGTCCCAGAGATCTGGTGCCCTCCCCTGTGGGCCAATGGGGCAATAAATATAGATTCTGACCATTAATAATGATTTAACATTAACTCCACGCATTACGGAATGTGAAATAAACAAAACGACATCAAACATTGTGTTAGATCTTTAATATTTTCAATATTTAGTTTTTTTTGTTGTTTAGAAATATTGCACATGGTCAACATGCCTGCTTATGAGATAACACTCATCTCGCACATCCTAAAATTCCTTCTCCAAAGTAAGGACAGTTTATTTTTAAGCACAATCATACAGTGTACACGCATACATGTGTGTGTATGCATATATGTCTGTGTGGGTGTGTGCACGCGTGCATGTGGTTGCACATGCATGCAGACGGACACTTTACAGCCCTAACCCCAAAGAGATGTGAACTGATAGTCTTCTATTACACGCGTGTGTTTTACATATGTGTATTTATATATTGTCTGTCCTGAATATATATATTTTTATATATCCTGAATCAACTGGGTTTGATAACAGTCAAGATGATGGACAAAATAGTCGTGGTGACTATAAAAATACTGTCTCTAGAGTAGAACATAGAATGTAGAATACAGTGAAAAATATACTATTGATAATGTTGCTTTGTGGTGAACGAAAAACAGGTTGGTTGTGTTAACATGCTACCTGCATGTGCCAAAACATACACACACCCAAACACAGACCTAAATGCACATATATAGAAATACCGGTATATATATATTTTTTTCACACATCCAACTGTATACAGAGAAATAAAAGAGATACCCATAATAATAACTACCCCCACTCTTCACCAAGGAAGCAAAGAGCCAAAAAGTGCTATTCAAAAATCGTCTTTGACTTTTAGTAAGTTACACTCTCTATCGTTTCAACAATAACAACAATTGTGATTCTTTTCTGTTTCGTTTCATACCATCGTTAAAGATAGTATCACAACCGCTCGTTCCTCTCACCGACTGACTGCACTGGGCTTAATGTCTATGGCACAGAGCCTTCCCCCCCAAAACAGAATAACCCACCCATTTCCAAAAAAGATAAAAGTGTCCTATTGCACCATTAGATGGGAAAGGATAAAGTGTCAAGAAGAGAGGGAGGAGGGGAGGGCTCCAAAGACTGCCCTCCAGGGCTGGTCTAGGATCTGCTTTCCCTGAACTAACCCTAACCAGAACCATCCTGAGCTACATAGCGCTTGACCCGAGACCAGTGCTTAAGGGCACTTTCTAACAACACTTGAGGAGGTGGAGGGAGACGGGTGAGGAGAGAGGGGGTCGAGGAGAAACGGGGAAAAGCAGGGAGGGGATGGGGAGGGAAAAGGACGCGATAACATCAGAACAAGGTTATTATTTTTTTTTCTACTAAAACAATCTCTAAAAACAATACTTTCCTGATTTAACTTACGGCGCTCCCAGATGAGAAGGGCCGCACAAATTGTGCAAACACCTGATTTCAACGTTTTACAAAACGACAAACTCCCCCTGCTCCCCCACTTCTGTGTCTGGTGAGAAACCGTGGGGGGAGAGGAGCGGGGGAGAACCGCCCCAGGTACGATTAAAAATGTGGGGGGGCCACAGACTGATATTGTCCCCTTCTCTGTCCAGAGGTTTGTTTTTGTTTTTTGTTGATTTTTTTTTATGCTGGAGAAGAAACACAATAGAGCCACAAGAGAGAAAAACAGGCCACGGTAAAACTGGTTATTTCCACGGCAACGATAACGAGAGAAAGCAACATCATATTATCCACTGGGAGATTCGGAGAAGTTTGGTTCAAATTCTTCTTTTTCTCTCTGTTGATAAGCTCGTCTTGTTGTTGTCCTCATTGACCATTATCATCTGCCTTCCTATTGGTGGAATATGAATCTTCCATCTGACGAACGTCATCCAGTTTCTTCCTCTGGCTTTTCTCTGCGCTCTGTTGGGAGCTGGTCAGTGTCGAACGTAACGTTGATTCTTCAAAGCCTCACAACCAATAGTCTCTTTACATAATCTCTTTATAGCGCCTGTTTACACAGGATCCGGGAGGCGGTCCCCAACAGATATACAGACATATATATATAATCTGCTCCCGCCAATGAGGACTCAGTCTTTCAAAATGGCAACTAAAGGTGCAAAGATTGGTCACACTACGTCACAACTCCTTCTCGTTTTGTTTTTGTCTTACAGGCGTGAACAGGTTCACGCCTTCAGTTTCTCTTCTCATTACAATCGCTAAAAACTGTGCAGGCCGATGGCTTGGTCAGACCAGGGGTGGCTATGTTTGTGTGGTTGTGTGTGTGTGTGTGTGTATGAGTGCTTACGCTGCACTGATGTGTCCATGCACTGTGTGTGTGTGTGTGTGTGTACTGTATATGTAAGTGTGTGCTGTCTGTCTTGCAGCATCGAGGGGCTGTGGAATACCCGTGGAGGTCGTTGGGGTTGTGTTTGCGTCCCGACCACTGTGCTGAGGAGTGGAGGGGTGAGAAGGAGGTCAAGTCAATGGCATCTGAGGGCTGGCTGGCAACAGCAAACTGCATCTGCACAATAAGTGACAAAGTGCCTTTGTGTGTCATGGTCCTCGGTGGCAGCTCCTGGGCAATGCCAACCAAGAGTAACAGTCTGATTTGGTAAGGGTAAGGGTGTGTGTGTGTATTTGTGTGTGTGTGTGTGTGTGTGTGTGTGTGCTGGAGATTATCAGGGTTGTGTGTGCCAGAGAGATAGAGAGTGTGTACCACAGAGTTTGTGTGTCAAACTAACAAACGATTGTACAAATGTGCTGAGAGCAGACCTGGGCAAAGCGCTGAGTGAAAATATTCTGGATGCTTCAGGGGGGGGAAAATGGGGAAAAGAACACGACAAGACGACCTTGACTCTTCAGGACTGACATGTGACGTTTCTGTTTTTGGAGTCAAATCGTGGGCACCTTGAGTCATTTGAATATAAGTGACCTGCCCAGGTCTGGTAGATATTAGTGCCAGTAGGACAGATCCTGGTGAAGCCATCCTGCCCACTGGTTCAACACATACAAGAACATACTGTGGGGGCGACACACTCCCCTCTCTCTTCTTTTCTTTGATTTTTCATCCTCTCCAGTTTATGATCCTTCGCTTTTGGGCTCCTCTGGGCTTCTGTCTCCTGGTAGCTCCGCCCCTCCGTCCTCCCGGGCTGACTGAATGAAAGAGGAGCCCAGGGATGAGGTGGGCTTGACTTCAGCTAACCCTCCCAGCTCAAGGGTACCGGGCGTGGCCGTTTGCATTATCTTCTGACGGACTTCTCGGATCTTCAGTTGCAGACACACTTTGGTGGGAAACGTGTCCGAGTATTGTGCCTGGAAGGCAGCGGTGGCCTGAGCTGCAGAGGATCAGAGAGAGAAAACACTGATATCAAATCTTACCACATATCACGTATGATGTTCTCACGAGTTTTTGTCAAAGGTATATGTCATTTGGAGCAGTTTGATTCAACATCCAAATGACAGTGTTTCTCAATTTAAAACTTATAAAGCCACAAGATGTTTTACGTTTTACAAATCTCTTGATAGTAAATAGTAGGTGTACGTTGCATATATTTTAATTTAAAACGAATCCTTCCAGTTTGTTTTCATTTCCATTCCTGTTACTCTCTCGCTCAAACGTCTGTTCTGTCCACAGGTGAGTTACCTGATGGGAAGAAGCCATGTTCCTGAAACAGCTGCATGACCAGAGCCCGTCGCTGATCCAGAGTTCTGCGCAGAGACGAGTAGGGCACCCGGTCTAAGTCTCCTAACAGATCCTCTCCCTCGGTGCCTGCTAGGACAAAATGGAGCCCGTCATTACACCCAACTGCGGCAGTCGTGCGGCTGTTGCACCAGATTTCACCTGTTGTACCTGCTCTGTCGAAGGTAAAGATGTCTCCCTCGCACTTGGCGGCGCTCTTCGGGGTGTTGGGCTCCGAGCTGCAGCTGGACAGACGTCTAGTCTTTCTCCGTGGGGAGCTGGGGTCCTCTGACGTCGACTCCAGCTCTGATCACACGGCAAGTGTAGGATGAATTAACAGAATGTAGAGGAACACAACACAGAGAGACAGTAAGATAAATCAAGTCTAAGGCTTTTATGCCGACATGTCGAAATTTTGGTTAATATGTGATTATTTACTGTATTGCTGAATGACTGTCAGGATTCACTCTCTCTCTCGCTCTCTCTCACCTGTGGAGTTACGTCTCTTCTTGCGGTAGCTTCCCAGGATGGCTCTGGGCGAGGTGGCCAGACTCTGCAGGGTGGGTGAGGCCAGGACCTCCGCCGGGTTAAACTCCGGAAGCTCCGCGATGCGGTCGTTGAAGTACGTCTCCGTCAAGACCCTGCACACATGACAACGCAGCAGCCGCGTCAGTTCCCACTGACACAGAGACGTGTCAGGAAGACGTCACGTTTCTCACGCTTTAGTGCTGAGATGTGCCAGAGCTTTCTCCTCTCTGTGGGCTTCCCACCACTCACCCACACACACTCAGTAAACAAGGTATTTCCACCATGATTTATGAAGATGGAGATTTGCTCACAGACTGAAAATGGAAGTAACATCCCACTATGTGTGAAAGTCAGTGTTGGATACAATCCTGTCCAGGGCTGTATCTCTATTTTTTACTGGAATCAATAAAAGGAACCGAGAAGCTTTAAATCTGGACTTTGATGTGAGGACGAATGATTTGAGCTTCCACTTACTTCTCAAGCGAGTCCGGAGTCTTTTTGAGGGGCGGGGGTCGAAACTTGGTCTTCTTCGAGGAAGAGGGGGCCTCTCTCTCTGCAGTGGAGGGGGTAGGTGGGTCCACGCCTGAGGGTAACGGAGGAGGAGAACGAGGTCCGGCCTGGAGAGAGAGAAAACGAGTCTTTGTTTGTATCACGAGTGTTTCAAAATCTTTTTATATTGTTGTTTTGTTGGTTTAAAAACATCTGATCGAAAACTGTGAGAACTTCAGATGCTTCAGATTCTCAACCGTTTCTTTGGGACAAAGTCTGGTGTGATGAGAGGTAGAGTTGGAAGAGAAGAGGCGTCCAGTTGTTCTCACCTCCGTGCTGCTGTTGCCCATGCTGTGCTCGTCCCTGTCTTTCTCTCTGCTCCTCTTCTTCTCACCGCTCTCCTTCATCCCTCTCTCCCGCTCTGCGTCCACCTCACCTCGTCTCTCCCTGCCGTGACCGTCTCTCACATTTTCCTCTTTGATTTGCAGACCGACGACGTCCTCCTCTTTTTTCACTAGGTTCAGATGAACGTTAAGTCAGACCTTCATGCAAACACTGAACGGAGCTTCACTTTAAAAGTCACGCACTGCAACTTTCTACATTTTATTCTGGAAATCAGACGCTGTAGAATTATAAAGAGACAACAAAAAAAACATCTATATATTCTACAATTACAACAATTTGCTTTGTAAACAAACAAAAGTAGAGTGAAGACTGGAAATAGCTGCTCTCATGCTAACATGTAAAAGTGAATGATTCATTGCAGAGCGTCATCTTTGTTGTCAGACCTTTTTTTGACAAACAACAATGAAACGATAAACTGCTACGTGGCGCGTGTTACCTCTCGCGGTGTTGATCACTGGCGCCCCCTGCCCTTCATCTTCAGGTCGCACGTCCAGCTGAATCTCCCTCTTCACCTCCACCATTGGCTCCACCTCGGCTCCCGAACATGGCTGAGGCGTAGCCATCACTGAACCCTGCACCCCCGTCGCCAACGGAGAGGAGGGGTTTATGACATCATGGGCTGTTGAAGAGCCCCCTGCTGGCGGCACGGTTGTAACAGAGACCACGCCAGTGGCCAGTGCGACAGTCGGTGCAGGGTAAATGGCAGTTAGGACCTGATGGAGGTGATTGTGGATAACGGTACGTTACCAGTGTGTCTCTCAGCTAAAGCAAAAACTGTGCCAAGAGGACGTTTAAGCTACACTGTTTATTAGTGCCGGGCTAAAAATATGATCCTGTTTTATTAAATCAACCCAGCTACAACCTGGGAGCCAATATTTAAAATGCAGCACAGGGGCCAGGAGAGGCTGCCAATGCACACATTTGTTTGTTTACAGTAATTTCCCTAATGTCTCAAAGCAAATGCAGTGATGACTTATCAATACCAGACTGATAAACCTGATAATCCCTTTGCCTCCAGGAGGAGGAGCTGCGTGTTTTTAGTCTGCTCACTTTGTTGCAACACACTTTAGAGGAATTAATGAATTCATACACAGCTGGAAAAATAAAACAGGTAATTAAATCGGCACTATTTGAGCTGAAAAGAAAAACTCTTTTAAGCTGGACAAATCTTTGTTCCGTTTTACCTGGCGACCGGCAGTCGCTGCAGTCTGACCAGGTGAAATCTGTGACTGACAGCTCAGGGGCGGAGCTGGAGCCAGCAGGGGTGATTGGCCGACGATCGGCTGCACCAGGGTTTGCCCACTCGGGGCGATGGCAGTGAAGCCCAGAGTTGCCAAGGATGATGGGAGATATGCGGGGCCTGGAGTGGGAGTGGCCTGTTGGGGCACTGCTGTGGCGACTCCTGGGCCGGACTGGACATACGTGATCCTGCAATCACAAAGTGAATATTGTTAAATATTAGAAATCTGAAATGTCTTTAATGATCCCAGCAGAGGTAGATAAGTTCTAGTTTCACGTCTGAAAATGTGGCTACAAATACGTAACGGTGTAACGGTTGAAAAATAGAAATAATGCTTCACTATTCAGGCAACTATTATTATAAAATCATAGAAAACACTGAAGGAGTAAAGTGAGTCTCTATGTTGTTGTCTTTCAGGTGCGAGTCCTGTGTTGGTGACCTGGTGGGCGGTGAGGTCAGGAGAACGGTCTGTGGGGGCGCAGCACCAGGAGCCACAACCGTTGCCATGGAAACAGGAAAGGTGCTCCCAGGATGCACTGTTGCTGTGCCGCTAGGGTGAACGTTGGTCTGGACCACAGGCATTGGCGCAATCTGGATGATCTGTAAGAGGTAAACAAAGGTGGTAAAATGTAAAAAAAATAACAATGTCCATGAAAAGTTATCTAAGTTCATGGGAACTTTGGTCCAACGGTTTCATCAGACCCAGACGACTGGTGTTCTGATATGATTTTTACTGATATGACTTTATTTCAATCAAAATGGACAAGGACGACACCACAGAGCCGTAAAACACGACCACAAACCAGACTTCCTTGAATTAATTCACTGAATTCGACCATGTGTCACCTTCGTCTAGTTTTAATACCTCGGATGCTGTTGTGTTTAGTTCTCCTGTCGCCTGTCAGCAAACAGGGTGGCGTCCGCTTATCTTTGACACTCACTGTCAATTCTCGCTCTAGGTTTCGCGTCGACACTCGTACCTTGTTTCCTGTCGCGGGGCCGTTTTGCACAGGAAGAGGTGGCGCCACAAGGGAAATGGAAGGATGAGGAGGAGTAGACCCTGTTCTCACTGTTGCCATGGGAACCAACATCTTGCTCTGCAAGACCGGCGACTGGGTTTGGACTAATGAGTGAGAAGGAGACAGAGAACAAGAGAGAGAGAGAGAGAGAGAGAGAGAGAGAATTAGATCACCCAGCGTGAGGAACAGACGAATCGAGCCAAATGAGGAAAGGTGAAAAGAGGACAGAAGAGACGGGTGGGTGGAGAGACGGTGAGAGAGGACAGGAGAGGACATATCAGCTGCTGCTGTAAGAGAGACTCCTCGCTAATAACAAGGTGGAACGAGGCTCTGTTGCTCCAGTCTCTTACAAACAGAGTGATTAAGGTGCGGGTGGGCGGCGGGCGCTCATACTCATGGCAGGAGTGTCTCTCCTGTCAATCACTCATCTCTCGTTTACGTAAGCCAATCAAATCTATTTTCAGTGCTTCCCATGGAGATGATTAGCGAGAGGTCAGTGAAGAAAACTACGGCGAAAGACAAAAAAAAAAAAAGAAACTGACTTTTGTTTTCTCAGTGGACCAGTGAAAACACTAAGAGGAAGATGTGACTCGTTGTGTTCTTTTTTTGGTCAGCCAATCAGTGTTCTCCGGCTCACCTCTGGTCCCGGGGCTGACTCTAATCCCCGCCCCCGAGTGTGCGCCATTAGCCAGGGTGGCACTGGTGGGCAGGGAGAGGATTTGCTGGTGGGTGAGTTGAGGGGAGGAGGGGCTCTCGGTGGGCAGCATGGACTGGACCTGCGTTAGTGGCTTGGAGCCAGAGGGAGGTGTGAGAGAGGAGATGGCGGCAGTGGGGTGGAGGTGCGGTTGGAGGGCAGGTAGTGGGGTCTGTGTGTGTGGCTGTGGGGGTTGGGGGGTGAGGACCTGCACTGGGTAGGCAGCAGGGAACGACCCTCCCAGAACTAGGTTAGTGACCAGGCTGCTGCCCCCAACAGGGGTCACACTGAGCGGACCAGGGGAGGAGGATGACGACGGGTACCCACCCCCTGCGGTGATTGGCAGCTGCTGAGGTCCGCCTCCTCCAATCAAGAGAGCGGCTTTGTTGTCCTGGGTGAGGGTGCTGAGGGTGACGGCCCCCTCCACAGGCTTACTGGCGATGGGGATCGCTGTGCTGGCGATGGGTCGTAGCACGTTGGTCACCATAGTGGGAGCCATCCGGACTGAACCCAGGACCTGGGTCAGACCCTGCTGAGCCAAGGTGACGAGAGCCGGGGAGCTGGATGTTGAGCCCGAGTTGATCCCTCCTCCTTCACCTCCTCCTCCACCGGTTGCCGTTTCTTCTCTCTTGGGCCCCCCCTCGCTCCCTTCCTCTCCTCCGTCGGTGCCTCGCTTTTTCTTCCTGTCAGACCCGTCTTCAGCGCCTCCTCCACCGCCGCCTCCTCCCGCTCCGTTCCCTCTCGAGGAGGAGGAGTCGCAGTGAGGGGCGGGGGGAGAGGAGGAGAGACGAGAGGAGCAGGCCACCGGCTGGAAGCCATGCTGGAGGGAGGAGAGAGAGGTGAGAAAGTTTGTCTCAACTTGAAGAAACTCTGCTGTTTTAGAGGTTTTACCTCTAAACAACAAAACTGGGAGTCCAGCTACAGCAGCACATTCCATCCCCTCAATATTTAATGGAGGGAAGAATCTCAAATTAAAATGTTCCACTGACACAATGTTAATATGTGAACATCAACATGCTCACCTGTCCATCTGGTTCGTCCTCATCACTGTCCGTCACCCTCTCTTTACACTTGAGGTCGATGGAGCCTTCGGGACACGAGTCCTCTGAGGACGAGACATCTGAAGTCAGTGTTTGGAATCTGTATATGTTTATATATTTATACATTCTTCTACTATTGGACTTCAAACTGCCTTTTATTTCATATTTGATCCAAGCTGACCAGGTGAAGCACATGATGCAGGGAAGAGCCACCATCATTATTTATTGGTTTTGATATAAATCAGTTAAACCTCTCTGCCGTTTATCCAACCCACCCATGACATCATCGTCCCCCTCCTCCTCGCAGATGACCATGCGCTCTTCATCGCTCGTCATGTCCTCGCTGGCTCCGCCCTGGTATGTGGACTGGGCCGGGGCCCGACTGTGGAACAAACCGGCCCCGTCCTCCTGATGCAGCGGAGAAAAGCAGAAAACTGAAAAATACATCCAGGCATCTGATGCGACAGAAACATTTCACAAATAACACAAATTATTACCTGAAAAACCCGAAAAGAGCAAAAGTCATAAAGCTGTTATCGAAACGCACGCCGCGCACATGTAAAGCTTTGCCACTGGCGATAAACGAACACCTCCAAACTAAAGCGCGCACATGTTTCGTACCTTCAAAGACAATGGAGAGGTAGAAAGTGAAAAGCTTTGAAGTCGGAGGCTGGGCGCCCCCCAGAGGTTTCAGTGGGTTTTCAACAGCAGCAACTCAAGCCCTCACACAAAGAACTAAGTGAGTCCATTTGAACTGTTTTGCAGCGGTGTGCTTTCAGTTGTGAGGTTGAACCGAGTCACCGCGCAGAGTGAAGGACACGTCTGCCGTCTGAGTACACACACACACACACACACACACACACACACACACACACCTCGGTGCGTGGGCGCTTGTATACACACAGGCGTCAGCAAGAACCGCTTCAGTCTGCCGCTGTGATTGTCTGAATCTGATGTTTGATTGGTTTCCTCTTTGTTCTCGCGGGCGCAGCGAGAAAGCCCTTATAAATACTCAAATGGAGGTTCACCTTGACTGTAAGGTCACGGCGATCCCGTTCAGAACTCGCCGTCTGAAGCCATCTGAATCCATGCTGTTTTTCTGACTGATGACACCAACGCTCGCTAATCTCCCCGGTCCATTAAGCTACACATGAACAACCTCATACCTTCTCCAGGTCTCTCTCCCGCTCCCTCAGCTCGAGGGTGTGCACGGCACTCTGGGAAAAGGCTCTGGGACGGGGTTGCTGCCCTGCAAACAGCCCCCCTTGGCGGTCCGACCCCCCCGGCCAGCCCGGGCCTCCTCCCTTCCCCTCCATCATCTGGGACTCTGTGAGTGCATCTGCAGGAAACAGGAGAAAGACTCTGAGATGAGGATATCTCAGTGCATCATAAGCGGATCAATAATCATTAAATCCCCCCGAACTCCTCTTTATTATGTCAAAACTGAAGGTGTAACTGCTGCAGGGGGTACATTTTATATTTATGTTGTTGCTCTTTATTTTGAAATCAATGACACACACACACACACACACACGCACGCACACACACACACACACACACACACACACACACACACACACCTATGGTCTCAGACATGCTCCTCTCCCGCGGCTCCTTTGGGGTCCCGCGGCCCTCTGACAGCGACTTCCTGCGGTCCTTGTTGCACCACTTCCAGTCTGGGTGGGCTCTGAAGTGGGCCTCCTTCACCTGGAGGAGCAGGACACACGAGCCAGTTTACACACAGTTTACATGGAAGTAAACAAAGCAAGAAAAAATTAAAAATGTCGAAATGTAAAATAAAATGAACGACAGGATCGTGTGTCCACCTGAAAGGCCAGATCGTGGTACTGCTGCTTCTCATTGGGGCCCAGCGCGTACCACCACTCCCCCAGGATCTTGCTGACTGTCCGGTTGTCCTGGTTGGGATGACGCTGGTGCACCAGGGCTCGGTGGCGTTTGCTGAAGATCATGAAGGCGTTCATGGGCCGGCGGATGTGGTCCTTCTCCCTCTGGTCGGGGTTTGGAGGAGAAAATCATGACATTTATTAAGTGTGTACAGTTGCTCTTCTTTCTATTGACTGGTTGTTTGTTTTGCATGGTGGACCGACCTTCCTGTCTCCGTCCTTGGGCAGGGCGCTGAGGGACTGTGTGCGTCTCTTGGTGGGGCCAGTGGAGGGCGCTGCATCATTGGTCACACCCGGGGAGAACCTGGATTCACGCAGAAACATAAGAAGTGAAACTGAGACGTTAGGAGTGACGGGAAATAAAGGTAGATTCCTCTGAAATATATATTAAAAAACCATTTCACACATTTGTTATTGGATGATGTAAGAACACAACATGATAAACTGCATAAATAACAGATTATTCAGTCTTTAGATTTATTGGTTCCGTGCAGATACCATTTTTTCCCCACTCCTTTATGGTCCCTTTTTTAATTTTCACTTTTTTCATTTTCGTCGTGTCGGACGCAGTTTTTCCCCTGTTCAGCAGTTGCCATCACGCTGCATTCTAACCACTGCGTATTCAGTTAACTGTGCAGAAATAGTAAATTGCACTCTTCCTGTGAGTCACCGGGGTTGTTACCAGGAAAAAAAGAACCAAATAAACGACAATACCTCTGCCAGGGCTGATGTGCGATTTCAGGCTATCACAAAAATACTAATAAACTCCTGGATTCTTCCATATGCACAGACCTCCTGCTTTCCACCTGTCTCATTCTGCAGTGTGACTTAACATCCAGATTGTTCGCTGTGTGGTTTCTGTCCACACCCTTCTTTTACATCCACCTCCTGAGTCACGCTCTCGGCCCTCTTTCCAACAACCCTTTTCATGAAGAAGCCGACAAAGTGACACAAAGTCTGGTAGGTTGTGAGCCGTGACTGCATGAATATTGTGTTTTGCAACAAACACTTTTATTACACATGGGAGACAAACACACACACACACACACATCGTCCTTTAAGACAGAAACTAAGACACGTGAAACAAGACAAACAGAAATGTAAAGTCAAAAAAAAAAAAAAAAAGAAATGTAAAGTCACAGACTGGAGAGACTGGAGTGATGTTTGGTTTAGGTAAAAAAACATACGTGTGTGCCGCTGCAGGGCTAAAAGCAGGAAACAGTATATGTCTAATGTTATGGGGTGTTTTCATACAAACATGGTGACAGAGATTAAGAAAAAAATAAAAAAAAATCAATGCCTGGACTTTGTTTTTAATGGCATCAGTCTCTCCACGGAAACGTGGGCAGATAACAGGTGTAACCGCTGCAACATGAACAGACTGCCAGAGCATTTATTTCACAGGCCTTTTGAGCACAGTGACCCTGAAACATTCAAACCACACTACAAGCCAGACAGCCACGCACACAGCCTGTCTGAGTCACTCTGAAAGAGCCATAACCCAGCCAGACGCACAAACACAGCAACGAGCACAGACTGCACAACTTTTACCAGACACGCACACACACACACACACACACAGCTGGTAGAAAAGTGTCTTGTTGTTTGTTTCTGTCGAGTCGTCATTGTGAGCGGAGGATTTCAGTCTACCTCTTTCAACTGGAGTGTCCTCGAGAGTTTTCAAAGCCATGATCCAAAATACAGCAAAAAAAGAAAAAGAAAAAAAATGTAAAAAAAAGAAAACGGTGCCTAATATATTCTACAGTTACTATCTGCTTTCGACTGAGTCATAACCAGAGTCACAGAGAGGAAACGGACACAATATGTGCAGCGTTTGCTCGAGAGGAGTTTACAGCTTTTTGAAGTGGCACCGAAACAAGTTATAGTATGATGGTTAGTTTACGTTCTCTACATATATGACTTTAGCCTAAATATCTGTGTTGTGTTGCCTCTTTGTGTGTCATAAAAAATAAAGTTGTGCTTTTGTTTTTTGGGCAAAAGTACAAGTATAGACGTGTGAACAATAGAATTAAATAAAAAAAAACATTGTAAAAGAAAAGAACATCTGTCATGTATCTATGCGACAAAATAACCTGACATTATCATTATCACCATTATCTGTCATTGTGTGCCACATGTCACATCCCACACAAGTTTGCAGGAGACATCTCACAATCAAAAAAAAAAAATTCAAAACAACTCAAAAAAAAAAGTCACTTTGCACTTACGGGTCATCTGTGTCGCTCTCCGTCTCGCTGTCAGCCCCCCCTCTGTCTGCAGGAGGATTGTCATTGGTCGGGGGAGGGCATGACGGCGACCCCCTCTCTGCGTCTGGAGGGCCTGTGCGCCCGTCACTCACCAGCGCCACGGCACAACGGGGCTCTGAAACAGAAAACATGATGTATGAGCCAGTTAGTGAAAAGCTTGATGTTATAAAGTAACAGAGCCATGTGTGTAAACGCAGGTCAACACTGCAGCTGCCTGTGGGAGGTGTGATTCCCTCTGAATGCATTTATCTTCAAATGTGTTGCTGTAGTAAGAACATTCCATGTGAAGGTAAATGCAGTTCCTATATAAAGTGCTTCTGTACATTACAATAAATTAATTTTGTCTTTACATTGTCTGACGTGATGTTTTCCAATCATTTATTATTCACCAAAATAAAGTTGTTTTTATCTCTTATGCTCAAACACCCTGCAGCAGGAACTGTCTGATGTTTCCATCTGGCACAACCATGACGTGAAAGCTGGAGAATCTTCATGGGTCTAATTTTAAAAGCAAGAACGAAACAAATAAAACTAAATAATAAACTGCGATCCTCAAATTAGATTTTAATTTTCCGACTGCTCCCACCACTCAAAATGTATCTATGAATACAATTTAGCACTCGAGTCAATAAAAAGTGTTATCAACAATGTTACTGGAACCATATTTGCTGTGAACACCAACTGTGCCGATTCGCAATTAATTCGCGACTGTTTTGGCAAAAGCCAACTTGTTCGTTGGTGCGTCCAACTAACATTGGTACTTAAGTGTTTTGGCAGTTGATACAACACAACACAACCTGCTACGGTTATTTAAAACTAAAGCCTAAAGAGTCATGATGTCACGTCCGGGGGAAACGAGCAGGGCGACTTGCTACCTTTGCTCTGATTGACGAGCTGCTGGCCGTCAGAGGGCTGGGCGGCCGCTCCTGATTGGCTGGGCTCCAGGAAAGGGACGAGCGAATGCCAAGGGAACACTGGCACTGACCGAGGCTCCACGTTGGTCCAAACTGTGGGAAGACGAATGACGAGAGAGAGAAGAAGTCGTCATGTTGCATCAGCTGAATACAGTTACACCAGTGGAGTACATGGCTTTGTGGGTGTTGTTTCTGGGTGTTTCACCCTCCCCTCCTCCACCGGCTGCGTTATTCCACGTACGACTACAGCCCGGTGGATATAAAGTGAGATGCACTGTGATGTCCATTCCGTTACCATGGATAATTTTATAATTAAGTATTAACGTGGTCTATATATAGACAACCACTCGCTGGCGGAGGCTCATTTAAAATGGAGAACCAAATACTGCTGAGTTGGACGACGAGGGAAAAAGTAGATCTATCTGAGACGCACTGCGGTCGCTGCTGGTGAATGAGTTCTTTTTTTTAAATGCTGATTCTAGTGTCACATGACTGTTGCTGCTACACCGTGACCTTTGTGCCGCTCCCTGCAGGAGGAACCCGGACTGAGGAAGTGAGGATTATTCAAATGTTTTACACACCAGAGGTTTTCCATAAAGGGGATCAAGACCAAAAAAATACTCAACAGTATAGTATAGTACAGTATATTTATGTTTTCTTCCTTACATGCTCTATCTTGTGTAGGTCAGAGGTCAAATTCAGCTACAAAGCAGCAGCTCTTTGGCTCGAATGGATTTAATGACACACGTACAAAAACAGTATCATCACTTTTTCTTACAACATAGCTGCAGTCAAATAAATATCGATAATGGTTTGTTTACGTTTGTTTACGCTTGTCTTGGATTTATCTCAAACCCAGTCTGGTCCAACTCTTTCTGCTTACTGGCTGACGCACAGTTCAGTCCTGTCCTAAAACTGATCTGATTGGCAAAAAAGATCAATATTGGCAAATTTATCTGTGGAGGTTTAATCAGCAGAGTGAATATCAGACGACTTCAGTGCTGAGTGCTGAGGGATTTTGTCTGTTCTAATTTAACTTGACAGTTTTTTCGAGAATTACAAACTATGTAGTATTTGAATCCACATAACCAATGCAACAAATAAAATAAAAAGGCATTTTCTGCTTAATTGGCTTTAAGAAAACAACTTATTGATGAAAACAATGTGCAATACAATATTAAACCTTTTCTCTATTATCATTAACAGTGGATATACATGAAAGATCTGCCCCCGGTGACGTGCTTCAAGTTTACAGCTGCTTGAACGAATGGCGGCGTCTGAAAAGTTGAAGAATAAAAGTGGTGACAGTGTTTTTACACAACGTGTGAGATAAATCTAGCACCAGCCTCGTCCTTTAAGGTGTGAAGAGAGATTCTCGAGATTCTTCAAACCTTCAAACGAGCTCGCTGAAGAGACGCGGCACGAACACTCCAGCGAGAAGCTCAGCCAGTGACGAGACCTGATCATTTACACCCAGCTGTCTACACTTGTTTACATGAGTAACGACTGGCGGCGACAAAGACACGCACCTGAACGCCTCTCATAACCCCATGTCCTGTGTCACACACATGACTGGATAATAATAATAATGATAATAATAATAATAATAATAATAAAAACAATAATAATAATAATAATAATAATAATAATAATAATAATAATAATAACAAAAACAACAACAACAACAATAATAATAATAATAATAATAATAATAATAATAATAATAATAATAATGTTTGTAATGTAATAATGAGCTGTGTAATACTTCACTGAACATTGCAGATACACTCAAGGGCGTCAGTAATGAATCTTGTGATGCTAATGCAGTTCCACTAGCGAGGAGCTATATATAGGAGAGACCTCAGCCACGGGGCCTTGGTGCACGTCTTTCTGCCTGCGTCTGAATCTGGGCCCTGTGTGGCTCCTGCTGGTTTTAAAGGTGTGTGTGTGGAGGAAACGCCACGCTACAGATGCACATATATATATAAATAAATAAAGGGGCAGGTCAGGAATCAGCTCAGGCCATATCCTGTGTCCGCACATGACTGGATAATAATAATAATAATAATAATAATAATAATAATAATAATAACAACAATAATAATAATAATAATAATAATAATAATAATAATAATAATAATAATAATAATAATAATAATAATAATAATAATGTTCCTGAGCTGTGTAATACTTCACTGAACATTGCAGATACACTCAAGGGCGTCAGTAATGAATCTTGTGATGCTAATGCAGCTCCACTAGCGAGGAGCTATATATAGGAGAGACCTCAGCCACGGGGCCTTGGTGCACGTCTTTCTGCCTGCGTCTGAATCTGGGCCCTGTGTGGCTCCTGCTGGTTTTAAAGGTGTGTGTGTGGAGGAAACGCCACGCTACAGATGCACGCATATATATAAATAAATAAAGGGGCAGGTCAGGAATCAGCTCAGGCCTCAACGCTTTACTGCGCTAATTCTGCTGGTGGAAACAGTGTATCCATGGCAACATGTGGGCAATACGAGTACTCCCTTTTCTGCTGAGCATGAAAACACATTCACATCATGCCAGACCATCATGCCCTTCATGCCCTGTCTCATGCTGCTGATCGTCTGGAACAGTGAGGTGTGTGTGTTTGTGTGTGTGTTTGTGTGTGTGTGGTGGAGGTGTTAATGTCCTTGTTGCCCTCGGTGCCCCTGCTCTCAATTTTAAATGTCTGGACACGTTGACATACTCACCCCCTTTAAAGTTTCTGTTAAACCACCCCTTATCTCTGTCTCACAGACACACAAACACACACACAAAACAAACGGGTGATACCCCCCAGTGCACGCACACACACATACACATGAGCAGGCTCAGTCATCACTGAACTACACACTGTGAGTCAGAAGTCACACACAGCGTGCAGCGGGTCTGATGTATTAAAGCCTTTCAGAACTTTCTCTGCGGTGAGTTGAAGTAAAAGCCCAGAAATGATCAGAAAATAGTTACGAAATATTCAAAATGACAAAGGCAAAGAGCCGGATGCTGTTAATTCTTCACTTGTTTCTATGATGACAATTTTCTTATTATCATAATATATTTGTTGTTTATATATAATGTCCTGTTCTAGTGTGAAACTGAACGACTTATAAATCACCAACATCGCCCTGCACATCAATGACACTTTCAGTTTTCACATTTAGAAATTGCTGCATCACATTGATACACAATGACAAGTCGGGTACTTTAACTGGAAAGCATCATCCTTATTCATATATTCAAAGTAACATTTCTGAGTTGTTGTTTTTTTTTATACCCGTATCGTAATATCCCAAGGTTGGCATGGAAACAAGCGCACAGTATATGATGAACCCAAACACCTCTATTTCTCTGGGGCCGTTGTTATTACACCCGACAGTGTGCGCACAAAGCATGAAAAAAAAATATATTCAAAACAGATTTTTGCATTTTAAGGCAGGCACATAAAATTGCTGTTACGGGCAGCATCACCCACTTTTCATCCTCCCTCCAACAACAGTGCGATCCCTCGGACAGTAACAGTACAGCCTGTAGCTCTGAGAGATAGCTGATGCTTTGATAACCAGCAGGAAAACAGACACACCGTACATCCCTGTAATAACGAAACCTTAATGCAGCCGCTGAAGTGGACTTGAGTTGGCATCATAAATGTCCCCAGCAATGTTATATTACTGTATACTTTGTTCACCTGCTGCCTTTTGTAATTTTTTTTCACTCTATAAAATGCACCAACTCAGCTGTGTTCACCATTTTCCACCGTGGGTTACGACGGTATGGGGACATTTCCAACTGTTTCCTGGGTGAAATTAAAATTTCTAAAACAAACAAAAACAAAACAAACAACAAACGAGCTTATGTAGTGATTCAAAAGTTAAGAAAATCTCTCCACGTTGAATAAAGATTCATTTAAGAAAGTTCATGAAGAACAAACAAATGTCCCTCAGTTACGCGGCGGGCAAACAATAGTAAAGTGGACATGAGTCATTGCCATAGCACTCTGATGACATTCCTGTTACCCGAGAGGGGTAATGAAAGTGAGAAGTACTGAGCTACTGCACATAAAATACAGCCGACATACCACGGCAGACTGTCTATCTGACAAAAACAAGGTCTGACAAGGTCAAGGCCACGACAGCAGGACAAGCTCCCGACCCCTCTCCCCATCCCTGCTTACCCGTTCCCGGGCGTCCCATGATGATCTGCTTCCGTGGAGCGGGGTGAGGTGACTCAGCTGGCAGTATGAGCGGCAGCAGGGCGGTCGGCGTGGGGTGACAAGCGACCGGCTGTGGCAGTGCCCCTCCGGAGGCGTCCTGGTGCCCCTCTGGTTTCCTCTCTCTCTCCCTGCCTCCAGAACCAGAGGAGGACAGGACTGAGCCAGATGATGTGGACATGGAACCAGGGTTGGAGGGGTTGGACAGGGAAGTGTGGCCCACTGTGGCTGGAGTCAGGGACTGGGAGGAGACACCAAAAATGTTATATTTTCATATTCTCATGACACAAATATGTGACTTCCTAATAAAAGTTGATTATAAATCTGTGATGAATGTAGATTGGTGAATGTTTGAGAAATAGGTGATTTGAGGACACATGTTGTGACGTACTGAGGAAATATCATAAAAAAAGCAAACAGATTGTTTCTTCCTTACCGAGCTGGACGTGACCAGGACGAGTGTGGACGTGGGGCGGCGCAGTAGTACCGCGCCGTTGGTGGTGGCCCCATTGATGGGGACGGGGGCCTGCAGGCCTGGAGGAGCTGAGTGTTGGGGCTGGCTCTGTTCCCTGGACCTGCTTCTCTCCCTCCTTCCTAATGGACCATCAGAGAACTTGGCCAAGGGGACATCTGGGTTGCGGACAATGACCGGGGAGTCGCGCAGGGGAACGATGCGACGTGGTGAGGGTTCCTGTGGCAGAGGGGACGGAGGTGTGGGAGAGACCAGCATGGGTGGAGGCGTTGAGGCAGCAGAAGATGGTGGTCTGCTGGTGGCGCTACGGGAGCGAGGGAAGGAGAGTGAGGAGGGGGTTGTCGGCTGACTCTGGGGGGAGAGGACTCGGAAGGCGGCAGGGCTGTGGCCAAGCGGCGGCTCTCCCACCAGCTGTTGTTGCTCCGGTTTGGTCTGGTAGTCTTGGACTGTAGGCAGTGGAGGGGGCGGGTGGGTGTCCAGCTTTCTTTTGCTGGGGCTCATGGGGACTGTAAAAGTAAGGTTGGTCTGAAAAGTGGGCACAATCCCCGACAGCTGGCGCTCTCGTTCAGCACCTGGTGTACCCATCTTAGTGCCGCTCAGCTGGCGAGGGCGACGTGGAGTAAGTGAGGCCGGAGCGGTGATGGGGCTGAAATTGGCAGGAAGAAAGCCAAAGAGTGGAGAGGGTGAGGGCGAAGGTGTAGGGGAGAACGGCGACTGGTTGGAGATGGGGGAGAAAGAGGGCGTGCCTGAACGGGAGCCGCCCAGTGAGACCAGCATGGTCGCTGCCTCACACTCATCAAAGTCAAAGCGAGAGAGGTCCTGGGGAAGCAGAGAAGGAAGGACTAAGCGGGGACGGGAGTCTCCTCCGCGGCTGCTGGCCTCGCTGCTTTCCCGTGACGTCTCATCCCAGTCGAACTCCGAGCTGGCTCTCCCGCCACTCAGCCGCAGGTCAGATGGCGTCAGGGTCCCCGTGCTGCTGGCTCCGCCTCGCTCCCGGCTACCTCCGCTGGCCTCCATCTCTTTAGTCCTCATTGAGAGATGTCTGGAGCAGTATCCTCGGCGTTGAGATTCTTTGGAGCAGCCTTCCCGTGAGCACAGTCTCCTCCACTGTTTCCCGTTGAACTTCTTCCGGATGCCTGTTGGCGTGCACACCACATCTCCCTTCTTGTACTTTTGCTGGGCAGCTGTCAGTGGGGTGCGGGAACGTGAGGAGGAGGAGGAGGTTGAACCTGATCCCGATCCACCGCCACCACCTGCTCCTGCGCTGTTGGAACCTCCTCCGGAGGCCTTCTCAACTCTGGTGGAGGATGTAGTGGAGGAGGAGATGGGGGGGAGAGGCGGGAGCTGGGGGGTGGTGATGACGGCTGCAGCAGCGGCTGCCGGGTCAAAGCCTAATAGGACAGGTGATGGAGGGGGGTGGGGGTTCAGGGCTAGGTGGGTGGAGGGAATCCCAATACCCCGCACCACAGAGAGGTGGGGATTGAGGTAGCCAGGCGGGGGCTTAGAAACAATGTGGCGGTGTTGGGGAACTGCCATTGGTTTGGCTCCAGGCATGATCGCCCCCATTGGGACCATGTTAAAGTGGGACACCTCCATGTCTTCTTCGGGGGTAAGTGGCATGTATGGGTGGTGTTGCTGTTGCTGTTTCATACTGTTCTCCCTTTCCCGCTCTTGTTCCCTCTCTCTTTCCTGTTTTCTCTGGAGTTCCCTCTCCCTCCCTAAGTCTTTCTCAATCTCCCAGTCTCTGCCTGGGGCCAGGCTGAGGACTGATGCTGGCGTTCCCGGCGAGGTAAGACTGTGGCCTGATGTGGACGAAACAGGGACCATGCCCGGGTAGGGCATCCCTCTCCCCAAAACTGGCCCCACTCCTGGGGCCATCCCCCGGCTTAACCGACACACCTCCACATCTGCCTCCTCCCTGTCCTCCTCCCTTTCCTTCTCTCTGACCCTGTCATCTCCCTCTCGTCCTCCTGTGGATGGCAAATCCAGGTCCCAGGGTGGCACCAGGAGACGGAGTGTTTGTCGGGAGACCCACACTGCCTGGGTAGCACCACCTGCCCCTCTGCCATCCTCCTCCTCACCCACAGAGTGAGGTCTTTCCTCCGACAGCAGGACACGGTAGCAGTTGGCCACTGCAGGATGCGTGTCCACCTTGGTCACCACACCCTCTCGGTACCACTGACACTGACCTTCGCTGCTCTTCTCGCTGCCAAACGGTACGCAGACACGGGTGCCAATAGCTATTGGATGGACACCAGGAGGTGGCGCATCTAGGATAATGTCCACGACCCCTGGGGGGCTGTCGTGTCGATACGGATAACGGCACAGCATTTTCTCCCCATTCAGTTGTACCTCCAGGCTTCCAAATTCACCACTGACCTTACGAACCACCCCGGCCCGGAACACCAATTCCGAAGTTCCCCCTTCGTCCCTCCTTTCACCTCCCACCTCCTCGCCACTTCTTCTCCTGAGCTGACGGGCGAGGACACGTTGATTCTTCAGCCCTTTGGCCAGGGCATCTGACAGGGCATCAGGGAGACTGGATGGTGTGTGTGCAGACATTTGTTGGAGGGTGTGTGTGTCTCCGGCCACCTCCAGGTCAGCCGAGTGCTCGCTGGCTGTGTCTGTGGAGGAGCAGCGGGGCAAGGGAGGAGACATTCGCTCTTCTGTCATCCCTTCCCCTCCTAAAGGCAATTCCCTCTCTACTCCCAGCGACAGAGTGGGGGGTCCTGGGGAGCTGTCCCGAGGCCCCTCCCTGCCAGTAGTCCGGCTGTGGAAATCGTCCATCAGGCTCCTACTCTGTCCACCGCCATCGTGGTGCGAGATACCGATGTCACTTCCTGAACTTGTTGACCCGTGATTGAGGACCCCGCTGCTCAGAGTCAGAGGAGGGGGTGTGCTGGAGGCAAGGTTGCTATGGTTACTAGCAGTCGTAGACAAGCAGTGTTCAGAGGTGTACTTCTTCTTGGGAACACGGGCCTTGAAGGTGGCCGTTTTTCGGCTGGAGGCGGGGTTCGGGCTGTTATTGGCGCTCGGCGTACTACTGTTACTACAACTGCTACCGCCGCTGTCGCTGTGGCTGCCGCCGCTCACAGCCGACCTCCCCGACCTGTCATCTGAGGATGTCACCAGTTTGTCAGAGTCCATCCCAAGCGATGCTGTCGTCTCTGACAGCCCTTCTCTGTGAAGCCCCTCCCCCTCTGCAGTGTCCCGCTCTCTGATTGGGTCCCCCTGGGAGGACTCTGAGTGCAAAGTAGAAGAAAAAGAAGAAGATGGACTTAGGTTTTGTGGGGATCTGCTTCGGTCTCTGTTTTCATCCGAGTCTCTCTTCTCTCCTCCTTCTGGGGCATCACCCACCCCGCGACGCTTCCCCCCTTTGGCCCGGGTAGAGGGAGGAGAGCGTCGGCCCTGCTTCTTAATCGGCTTCATCTTCTCATCGAGCTTGCCTTTCCTCCAAACTAATCTTTTTATTTATTTATTCCAGAGATCCTCCTTGGCAGTCCACTCTTGCTTTGCCTATTTTTTTTTCTCTTCTCACCCCTCCTCTCTATTTTCCTCCTCTGCTGAGGCCTCTCTCCCTCATCCTGTCTTGTCTTTGTTGTGCGACTTGGGCCCTTGTCCACTTTATGCCAGAGACTCTGAAAGAAAGGGAACAGGGTGTGTGTGTGTTACTCGTGTGGCAATCGCACAAAAAAGTAATTCAAAATAAAAGCACTGCCTCGTGGGACCTCGTCGCGTTAATTATTGAAAATCGGCGTCAGACGTTATTTTTAAGAACTGTATTCCGAGCTAAATGCTGCGCCGCCGTACCAGAGTAGTAACGAACATGACTCATCTACAAATTCATTACACGTTAATTCATTACATAACAGGTTCTACTCACATTTCACAAGGACTGACTCCACACCAGGTACATAATGCAAACAGGAGGACACACTGTAGGGAAAACACAACGTAGGCTTACAACACCGTATGGAAATAGTGAGCACTTAGCAATTTGCCCAGACAAGCCTTTCTACATGCACTCTCTCTCTCTCTCTCTCACACACACACACAGATACACACACACACACACACACACTACTCCTTGGCCGGGGCAGTAGAGGCGGGGGAATTCCTTCTTCACTCGCATACTGAAACCCTCCCTTTCTCTCTCTCTCTCTCTCTGTCTCTCTCTCAGTGGCGACCTTTATCTATGTATTTGAAAGCAGAGTCAATCCGCCCCTACAAACTCCATTTCCTGTGGAAGACCATTACCTAACTTCCCGTTACTTTATTCCTCCCTCTCTCTCTCTCTCTCTCTCTCTCTTTGCTAGTATTACACGTTCCTGCTTATCCCCTGCCTCCGTCCTCTCTCTCTCTCTCTCTCTCTCTCATATTGATTTCTCTCTCCCTCCCGTCTCTTCGTCTCGTGTCTCCTTCCACCGACTCTCTGTTCTGTCCTCGCTCTGTGCTCTAGTCGTCCAGGGGAGGCAGAGTTTGCTCGGAATCATTGTTATTCCGCACCATTCAGTCGGTCGGATCCACTCTCGGACGTGAAGGGGTCATTCAGAATCGTCCCCCCATCCACGCTCATTCACAGCTTTGCCTCCGTGTGCAGAGTAAAGCGGATTGATTTTTCTCTCTTGGCTTGTTGAGCTCGCAGTCTGTTGTTGTCACTGAAACTAGTTTGTGTTCCCGTGTGGCAGAGACACGGCGGGACTGGTCTTGGGTCCCTGGGTCCTCTGGAATAACAGGAGCCACGTTAACGTCAGGTGTGTGAGAGGGACAACGACACGTCCCCTGTATCCTAAAGACACTGTCAGATTGTCAGATTGTACACTCATCCTCCCACCAGTCTCTCTGTCTCCTCTCCCTTTTGCCTCCTTCCTGTTTTGTTTCGCCGCGTCCTTTTAATATCGTTATACCGGCGAGAGAAACCCTTTTAAGAGATGAGTGTCTCAAGGCCACACACAGACACACACAGACACACACAGACACACACAGCAAACATCCACATGGTGCTAGTTGACAGTTGAGCTCACAGTCACATCACTGTGCCCTGTGTAAATCCATATTTAGGACACACAGCCGCGGAGCAGCCGCCATAAAATAATTTGGCAGGCGGCCTTACTTGGTCACAGAGGAGTTATGCTACGTGTGTTTACTCACTAGTGCACAGCGCACAACAGCTGGTGTCCGAGTCATGGACCTAATGATAACAGCTTCAAGACAACCTGACGCAACCCACGCTCTCGCCTGTGAAACGTGGAGCACAGGAGCCCATACGGGAGCCACAGTGGCCCCTGTTTCAGGTCCCGCATACCTGTTGTGTACATGTCGTGTACCTGTTGTGTACATGTGTGTACATGTGTAATGAGGCTCAGTCACATGTCAGTGTGTAATCTCCTGTACAGAACCTACATTAACTTGTTATTAACTTTACAGAACGACTTCACCGGGTTCAAAACTTTATTGAACGACAACAAACTAACAACAACAACAACTGATTATGACACAAGTATGAGTGAGTTGTGAACACACAGGCCTGTATGAGCACACACACACACACACACACACACACACACACACACACACACACAGTAAAGGTGTCTGATAGTGACCTCTGGTGCAGTGTGGTACTATTCTGACCTACTGCTCCTGAGGTGTTACGTCATCACACACGAAGCTGTAATGCGGTTGTAATAGTTTTTTTTTAACAGCACATAGTAGTGACATCATCGTGATGCCGAGCAGATAACAGCTGTTCACTTTATCTCGACGAGGCCCAAAGCACCAAATGCAAACTACAGGAGATGTCGTCACCTGGCTGAGCAGAACACAACCGTGTGTGTGTGTGTGTGTTGTGTGTCTGTGTGTGTGTCTGTGTGTGTCGAACCCTACTGCTACAGCCGGGTTCACTCCACAGCGGCGGAGGCCGAGCCGAGGAGCGGCCAGGCCTCGGCTGCACGCAGGCCGCCTCCCCTCGCTGTCATCGCGGGGTGAAAGCCCCCGAATCCCGGACACGGCAACTTTGTCCGCAGCCACAACAGCAGCGAGCGGCGGCGGACAGAGTCTGCGGCTTGTCCCGGGGACAGTCGGGACAACTTTGAGCCGAGCCCCGGCGGTGACGCGGCCGGAGAAAGTGTGTCAAACTCCGGTCCGAGGAGCAGGCCCTTCCTGCCCCGCGGATAGACACACCGCGACCCGGAGAGGCGCGCTGGAGAGACGGCTACGCGAGAGGGAGGGAGGCGGAGGGATGACAGCGGGAGTCCGGGAGGGGGAATAACAGTTGTCATCGTTAGTTGCGACGCTGAATTAATTTCTGGTGTAAAAGTTTTTTCTGTTTTGTGTGTTTTTTTCTGTTTGCCCCGCAGAGGACACCGAGTCCGCCCGCTCGGTAACGGAAAACAACACGCTGCTAAGTGCTAACACATAAACAACAAGAAGCGTTAGCTGCTCGCTTCAAGCACAACAAGCCCCGCTGCACTCACCCGAGCCGACACGGCGCCCCGGGCCGCTCCTCCGCGCGTGGCCGCTCAGACGGAGCAGGGGGGCCGGGTGTCCGCGGCGGGCAGGCGGCGTCCGCTCATGTTTCTCCGGCAAAGCAACTTAAAAGGAGGAAAAACTACTGCCCTGTATATTCTACACTACAGTCGCAAAATGGTGAATGAAGCCCCAAAGCCTTGACAACCAGCCCGGGCGGCCAATCGCCGAGCACGAACGCGTACAGTAGCCAATGGAAAGGCTGGAAAGCAAGGCGGGGGCGGGGCCGCGTGTCAAAGTAAATTTGATCGACGGGCCGCAGCGGCCAATCACAGTGTGGGAAAACACAGAACAGCTGTTGAGAGAGCGAGGCCGCGGCGGCCAATGGGATTCAGCTGTGGGCGTGTCCGAGACTTGTACAGACACAGGAAGCAGTGAAAAGGTTTTTTTTTTCTCCTTCTCCGTCTTCTCCTCCTCATCCCTCCTTCATTCGTCTGCTAACATGAGAGAGGGTGTAGGCGAGGGGGGGAGAGGGGGGGTACATAGCTCGTGTGTAAGTTGTGTTGTCACATGACCTAATCAGTTATTACAGATCAATATGTCTTATCGTTATTACTGCAATAAGAACACACACATACACACACACACACAGTCTATTTATGTGTATTTACATATATGTGTGTGTGTGTGTGTGTGTGAGCCACAGGTTGGAGTGTAGTTTCCTACAGGAACCAGGAAAAACGCCATCTCCCACATTCACACGCGCTCTCTACGTCCCAGCGAATCAGGACAGCGCGGCATCCTTTAGTCCCGCCTCCCCAGCCAATCAGGCCAGCCGTCGGAGACGATACGTCACCGCAGCGGCGTGTGATAGGCTGAGGGTCTGGGGTCTGCAGGCCAATGACTAAGTGGCTCGGTGAGATCATGATGCTTGTTGCCATCAGCTTGGCCAAACAGGAAGAGTCCGACCTGAGTGAGTGAGTGGCTCCAAACGTGGGATTGTGGTTCCTAAGAGAGTGACCCGTATACACTGTGGGAATCACTGCACGCACACACACTATTACAGATGTCTTATCGTTATTACTGCAATAAGAACACACACATACACACACACACACAGTCTATTTATGTGTATTTACACATATATGTGTGTGTGTGTGTGTGTGTGTGAGCCACAGGTTGGAGTGTAGTTTCCTACAGGAACCAGGAAAAACACCATCTCCCACATTCACACGCGCTCTCTCCGTCCCAGCGAATCAGGCCAGCGCGGCGTCCTTTAGTCCCGCCTCCCCAGCCAATCAGGCCAGCCGTCGGTGACGATACGTCACCGCAGCGGCGTGTGATAGGCTGAGGGTCTGGGGTCTGCAGGCCAATGACTAAGTGGCTCGGTGAGATCATGATGCTTGTTGCCATCAGCTTGGCCAAACAGGAAGAGTCCGACCTGAGTGAGTGAGTGGCTCCAAACGTGGGACTGTGGTTCCTAAGAGAGTGACCCGTATACACTGTGGGAATCACTGCACGCACACACACACACACACACACAGCGTGTATGAGTATGGTGGGTGTATTTGTGCGAGCGGGAACAAGCTGTAACTCACTGGGGAACACAAGACATCATACAAACAGGCTAAAATAATACACTTTGACACACAAGAGTGCACACACACACACACTCACACAAACACAAACACAAACACGCTGACGCACAGATACGTGAAGGGCAGCACGCACACGAGCAACACAGTGACATCCTGCTGCAGTTTCATACAACACTGATGCTGTGTGGTTTGTTGTGCAGCAGTGCGACATGCTGTTCCTATAGCTCACAGGCACAGATGGCGAGTTTGGTCAATGATGATACAGAGCTGGCTGCTAGCAGCACTGCAGTCTGACACACACACACACACACACACACACACAGGGAGGCACCAACCACAGCAACACAATGTTGGTCGCACACATACAAGCAAGCATCAACACACACATAGCAGGCGCAGCGGAGTTAGAACTGGGGGTTACATAACATGTACGTGTACTGAAGCACACACACACACACACACTGACAGACACACACCCTGTGCCAAGACCCGTGCAAGCACGCACACATATGTACACACTTCTGTGTGTACTGTGAATAGGCTGTGTGAGCGCACAGACATGCACCATTGCACGCATGTACACAAAATCTATGTTTTTAGTGTACACATTTGCACAGCGGCAACATGTCACGACACGATATGTGAAATATATGTGAACACATGTCAGGTGTGGAGGGAGTGGTGATATCAGACATGATGAAGGACACGCCGGCCTACAGTCAGAAATGTAGGGCGAGAGCCGCAAACGCACAACTTTCAGGGGCGGCTAGATTCAGAGTAACACAACAGAGAGACACAACAGAGAGACCAATTAGAGAGAGAGACAGGGGGGTCAGAGCGAGTGAAGGAGAGAGAGAGTTGAGTGGTGGACGACTGAAGTGAGACAGATCAAGCAAATGATGAAACAGACATAGAGACAAAACATGGACACAAAGACGACACAGAGTCAGACGCTGGTCTCAGTCAGTGAAAGTGACTTTTTGTCGAGCTGTTTGTGAATGAACAACACAAATCCATCCGTATTAGCAGGTTGTAAGAATGAGGCCAGGAGCTGGGACTAAGCCTCAGGGGGGGGGGGGCTACACCGTGCACGACCCAACACTTTCACACTCTCCAATTCAAGTATGCCCCCGTGCGTGTGTGTGCTTAAAAACGCACAACAGCTTGAACAACCTGCACCCGCTGCAGACCTTCAGCCACCGCCTGCAGATATCTCAGTAAACCTGTGGACATTTCAACAATGTCCATCACTGTCCACGGCGTCTTGACCTTTAGTGATGGGCCGCAGAGCAAAGGGCCACACGGCGGCGTCAACCATGACACTTTATCCAGTGAACAACAGAGCACCGGTCTCCAGCTTCCTCCAGGAGGATCTGCTGGGTTCTCTGTTCAGTTAACGAGCTTACAATCAGAGATCATTTCCAGATGTGTCATATGAGGAGCGGTGAAAACACGCGTAGGTATTATGATACAAGTAAAAGTGCAGGGATAAAGATCAATTTGCTTAAGATGTCAACAGTCAAAGTAAGTCGTTATGCACACAGCTAAAATCCTTTCCCCCTTTTCCCAGGTGCTGTTTCAGTTTGAGTCATTTCTCCAGTATCTGTAGTAGTTACTGTTATTGTGCAGTAGATGGCGCTGCCTATGCGTGGAAGTACCTAATTTTTGTAATTCTGGGATTTACCACCACTGTGACTGGTGATGTGGAAATATACCCGCCTTGCCTGCGATCCGTCCATTTGACCTGTTGACCCTCGGCAGGTCACTGTAGGTTAGAGAACATCTGGATGAGAACCAGGCTGCAGGTCTGAGCTGCAGCTCAGGTACGTTCTCTTCCCGAGACTCTCACGGATAATGAATCCTCATTAGTGAGGATGCTGCCGAGTCACCGGGACAATCTGCATCCAGAAATACACGTGTTAGCACATAATCCCACACACACACACACACACACACACACACACGCACACACACACACACACACACACACACACACACACAGACACAGGCGGTCTTCATAGTTCCCTCTCTGGGTTTAATGCTGTAACACCTGTATGTGTAAAACTACAAACTCTAATCAAAGTGAGACAGTAAACGTTTTCTTTTACATAAGAGCTTTTTATCATCTCATTATGGATACTATGGATTAAAGAAGAAGAGCCAATATTGACTCGATGTAACAGGCCAATATTTTGACAAGAAATACAAACGTGTCGTGTTAAAAGTGTCACTCGGAAATAAAAGTAGCAAATAACTGACAGAAATATATAACTCAAGTGATGAATTTCTTCCCAAAAAAACTACTGGTTTATTTTACAACAAAATAATAACAAAAAAAAATAATTTATTGTAAGTAAGATACAATATGAGCATCATGTTATTCCGACTCTGAACTGTGTGAGTGAGATGGTTGGAGATGTGACATCAGTCACATGTGTCTCACCAGGTTTCAAAGTGTTGGAGGTCCGGAGCTTTCACTGTGACCTGGTGGTGAAAGTGAAGGAGGAGTCCCAGCAGGAGCCCTGCAACAATGCATGATAATTAGCCCTCTGTTGTGATCTGGTTTCTGTCTCCAGCTCACTGGACTGTGACCTCTGACCTCGTCGCTCAGCCAGACTACAATCCCTCTCAGCTGGAAGCCAAACAGCCCATCAATCAGCCTCCTTTTAACAGGGCCGTCCCCTGTTGGGATCAGTGGCCTGGAGGGGGGAGGTGATAGGAGGGTGATAGGTGGGTGAGAGCTGGGGGGAGAGAGAGATTGAAACAAATGATGACATGATTCAACCATTTGTATTAATGAGACAGTTTAACTGACATCTCCCTACATACTTTTTTACGCTTAAATAATCTTCGCTCACAGTCTGGTGAAACGAGGACTGAAGCTTAATGAGTGGTAGTACTGAAGGGTGACAAGAGGGGGCACCAGAGTCTCAGGGAAAGTTTATTTAATGGTTAGAAAGTGAAATGAACTCCTCCGGCTGTTTTTCTGCTTTAATCGCTGTCATATGAATACATGAAGACGCCTTGTCCAGATGTGTCCATGTGACAGTTACAGTGAGAAGCAGGACACAGTTGGTTTAATGATGGGTTTTAACCTGCTGTGTGATTTCATTAAGCCACGTTAGTTAGTTTTTTTTTTTTTAAGTTTGTTCTTGTGTTTTTCCATCACGGACTGGCAACTTCTGATGTTCTGCTTAAAGCCTGGAGCGGTTTTGGCAGTCGCTCAATCAATTTCACGTCACGTTCAAACAACAAATCATTGGTCCCAGCCACTAGAGTGTAAGTACTTCCTGGTTTCCAGATTTCCTGTGATAGTCAGTTGCATTTTGTGCTGCTGAGGTGAAACAAAACGACTATAACACCACTGTGTATGTAAATATCTGACGGCAGCAGTTTGTCAAGAGTAACCTTAGATGAAGGTGCAACACATCAAATCACTGAGCTAAAACCACAAAGCAGGCAGTGTGGTAGTAAACATTCAGAGAGGTTCACATTAGAAAAGACAGAAATCACTGAACGTCAACTGTGTTTTCTCTGCACCTGAACAGAAACCGATGGAAAAAAACCAAACAGAAGGTGACGTCCATTTTTTACCTTTTTAATGAACCCTGATTATTGTTTAATTACAAATGAAGATGAACAAATAGAAGAGAAACAGGAGTAAAGGTGTCTCCTCTGTGATTAAAAAAAACAACAAATCTGTCTCTCCTCTGGAGTGACATCACCGCAGAGGTGGACATGAGAGGAGAGACAGAGATGACCAGAGAGAGGACGACAGGGGATGAATTCAAATAATACAATGGTTAAACAGTACAATGCTTCTTTTCTTACAGAATCCTCCAAAATGAAAAAAATATATATACACAACATCAAAAAAATGAAAACAATTGTCTCTTTTTCACCCCGCTGTATATCCTGGGGATTATTTGACCCTCCTCTTGTCCATGGTGACATGATTCTAAAAAACAGTGGGTAAAATTTTTTTAAAAAAAGAAAAGAAAAACAAAAGACTGCACTGAAGTCAAATAGTTCTAGTTCATGGAGAAGAGTGCAAACTGGACAAAGTCTCACAGAACACCAGGGTCTTTCGTGGAGAAGTGGCCAGACCATGGCAAGAGGGTACAAAAGAATCAAAACATAAGTCATGTTAATAATATACTGTAATAGTTTCAAGAGTAACAGTTATACGTCTGAAAACATACAGAAGTAAATGATGAGAACAGCAAAGATGAAAACTGAGGGGTGAAAATATCAGCCTGGTGGCAAAAGTGTGTTTTTGTTGCTGACGCGGGGAACAGGTAAGGCAGCACAGGTGGAGCAGCTCAGAAACAGCTCTGTGCTTTCACGTTCCTTCACCAGACACAGCCGCGACTTCTGCACTCGGTTTTCCCCAAAAATGTGACCCTGTTTTTTTTTTTGTTTTTTTTTTTAAAGGAGGAATGTTCAGTTGAAAAGTGTCAAACATGTCTCTCTGTGTCTGGTGAAGAAAAAAAAATCATCTGTGACACCGTGGACTTTAAAGAGACAGGACCTGGTTGTCCACAGTGGACATGAACACAGGGAGTGAAGAACCCAGAGGACCAGACGCTTTGTTGGTTGTGTTCTGCAGCTGTGTGTGTGTGTGTGTCAGTGTAGATGGTATAGCCATAGAAACCTATTCTGTCTCACACACACACACACACACAAGTCAGATTATGGGAAGTCCCTTTCTCTCCACTTCACTCTGAGGTTTTGTGATGCAATTTCCTGTGTGTGTACATGTGTGTAAGAGTGTGTGTGGTTTGCATGGTTATGCCGTCTACTCTAGAGAGACTGTGGGGGCGTCTGATGTCAGGTATGATGTCATACTTCCCTTAATTTTAGCCACAGTAAGGCCCAGCTCTAACCAGTTGTGCGTTTGCGTTTGTGTTTGTGTGTGTGTGTGTGTGTGCGTGCGCGGTTCACACTCGCCGTCGAACACTCAGTTCACACACAAGCTGCTCGAGTCCACAGTCCACTCTCAGACTAAAGTCTGGTCCTATCAGCGTCTGTGCTCCTGCTGGATCTGAGGTGACACAGACGTGAAAACCTGTCGTCCAATCAGAATCCATCTGATCTGAACACACAGTCTCACACCAGCTCCTCATTATGACCCGCGTCGCTATGCAGATGTGGGTCAAAGGGCAGCGAAGCCGGAAAGTTTTACCTGCGAGTGAATATAAATTTAAATGTAGTGTTCTGAGTGGGTAAGCCCCACCCAGGCTGCTACTCCAGGGATGGTAAAACAAACACACCCGCTAACAAAGTGAAAACGACTTGACTCAGGTTAAATGTTCACGCTCGCTTGTTTCTAATGGTCACTCCCTCCGCCCGCTGAAAACACAAGAACTGTTTGATTATTTTTACAATATAAATATAGAACTCTGACAGCGGTGGCCTTTGTCACTGCAGCTCGACGGTCAAGAGAAGGCAAGGGTGAGAAGGCAAAGGCTGAACCATACTGATAATATGCCCATCAGAATATATACATATCTTTACCATTAAAAATAGTAGGATTCTCCTGATTTGTATCAAATTACCGTATTGAAATATAATATTTGAATTCAATATATATTTGAATAAAATATATATATGTGTAGATTTACTTATTCTGTATCTCTTTTACAAAAGCAGAAGGCATGGTGGTACTGTGTGTGTGTGCATGTGTGTGCGTGTGTGTGTGTGTTGGGGGTACTGGATGAAACTCATGTTGGCTTAAAAAGGCACGTTCTCATTTGGACTTGTTTGTTCACTAAAATGGGCAAAATGTAAATTAGTTTTTTTTTCAACTATGTGATTAAAACGTCATAAAAAGAAGTCGTCTCTCAGTGAAGGTTTGCCTGAGTTAACCTTGATGCTCAACATTCATGACATGGTTTCTGTCCTCCTCTAGACAAATCAGTTCGCCGCCGTTCGTCGCTTCTCAAAACATCACATGAACGGACTCGGCAACTATACAAAAGCCCTCAGATCTCTGCGAATGCCCCAAAAATACTGTCCATGTCCTCAGCAGTCTTTCAACAACAAACAGTGGGGAATGCAGGAGAAAACGGTGGATCTGGGTTTGAGGGCGGAAAAACTACAAAGACCCTCAAACCTACAAACCCCTGGAAGAGGGGCCACGAGAGGCGGAGACGCCCTCAAGCGTCAGTAATTCCGGCCTCGCTCGGAGCTGCTTCCTTATTCCCTCCTCAGAGGAAGCGCAGAAGGATCGGACGCTTTTCCTCTGACACCCAGGTGGCTTTTCTGTACAGTGGGAACAGCGTCCATATTCGCTGGCGATAACATCTGTCCTTGTGACAGGGTCAGGGGTCGAGAGGTCAAAGACACATTGTCAATATCGGCCTCCTGTTCTCAGGTTTGGTTTGTCTGCAGCCGCGATGTACAAATCCATCCTCGTCACACCTTTATACAGTGTAGTGAAGGAGCTGAGGATGAGGAGACTCAGCCCGACGCCTCTGCAGTCACATTGTGTCCGAGTTGTGTCCTGGGGAAAGGAATGCTGGGAGAAAACCTCTTTGCTCGGCAGCATCCATCTGTGCAAGGTCTTTTTTTGTTTGTTTTTTATTTCGCTCACTGGCCTCCACCTTGTAAACGACTGCATGTTGATGAGTGCAGACAGACAGGCACTTCTGTAATCTCTGTCAGGGCTGATCAAAGTGTTTTTTCTTTTAAACTAACATCAGGATTTGTCTGTCTGTTGTGATGAACACAAAGGATGAGAAGAAGAGAGGGTAAGCTATGAAAGGAGCTCGCCGGTTTTCCGACAAGCCTGACGCGAGGGAGAAATTCATTCCGTCTCCTGCTGTACAACTCCGGCTCTTCAAAAAGACACGGATGTGATTCCTTTCACTGTCCCACACAAACTAACACACCCCTCACATCCCGGTATAGAGCCTATAATCTGGGCACAGGGGTGATGGGAGGCGATCCCTGGCAGACTGGCACTATGAGAGCGAGGAGGCAGTGAGGAGGCAGTGTGCAATTACTAAGAGACAGTCCATTTCAAACAGAGGTCAATATACAGAGGAGGTCTGGTTCCGTCTCTCTTAGTGTTAAAGGTCTGAGGGGAAACACTGCTGCGTTTGTGTTTCATA
Source organism: Trinectes maculatus (assembly GCA_016785345.1). NCBI lineage: Eukaryota > Metazoa > Chordata > Actinopteri > Pleuronectiformes > Achiridae > Trinectes > Trinectes maculatus. The sequence goes on from JAFBJQ010000290.1 coordinate 49,797, forward strand.
AAGTACCAGGGGGAAACGTGTTACATCACTGGCACGTCTGCGTTTCATGGTTTTATATAGACGACAATGCTCAGCGGCGACTGGCAGCGACTGGCCGACAGCACTGAGCACTCATCAGAGTGACTGACACTGCGTTAGCAGGTAAATGAGTGAACAGGTAAATCCACTCCGCTGTCAACATGTAGATGCAGGCGATGCAGGAAATGATTTTGTCTCCATTAACTAATTTCAGGAGCCCGTGGGGCTGTGAGGTCAGTGAAGTGTCCGACGGCTCCTTTAATTATTGCACAAAAAACTATTTCCCACAGAGGAAACATGTACACGTTGACGAACGCACAAAATGTACAACTGTGTTAATTTCATGACCTTTCAGGGTGTGTGTTTTTTTTTCTTAATATTTCTGCTGGAGAAGCTACGAGGCATTATGGTCTATGTAAAACCATTAAACCTGTGTGTGTGTGTTGGTATCTCTGTGAATCCCCTGTGTGTGTGCGTTTATGTGTGTATGTGTGTGTGTGTGTGTGTGTAGAGCTCAGCAGCCTGTGTTTTCCAGAGACAGCTGTGCTGTGGCTCTCTGCAGCTCGGAGCTCGCTCTGCGTTGGGTGGGAGCTGGTGGCAGCATCAACCCCAAAATAACACCACCTCCTCCTCCTCTTCCTGCCTCCCCTGTCTTCCCCTCCACCTCCTCTTCTCCATCTGCCCGCACTTTCTTGTCCTCCGCCTCGTCCCTCTCTCCATCTGCCTCCATCTTCTGGTCTTCGCTCCAGCGGCGCTTGAAGCGGAGTTTGAGCGGGATGCAGCGCGTGCCGCCGGGGCTGATGGGCGCCGGCTGACCCGGCTCGTTTTTCAGGCTAATCAGAGGGAAGGGCAGGGCTGCGCTCCCGATGGGAGGAGTGGCAGGGGTCTTGAAGACTTCCTCATCATCATCAGGATCATCCTCCTGGTGACTGTGTGGAGGAGGAGGAGGAGCAGAGGGGCTGCTGCCGTTTCCGTTAGCCTGGTGATGGTTATTGAGCTGCTGCTGATGAGCGGTGGGGGTGAAGATGTCACCTTCGTCATCCTCTCCGTCATGATTCATCTCATCTTCCTCACTGATGTCAGTCACCTCCACCTCCTCCTCTGACTCAATGTCAGATATGGGCTCCACCTGCAGAGGAAGAAACATTTTGAAACATTTGAGTCTCACGTGGGAGGAAAAGTGATGTGGTATGACTACGACCACAGCTGTATACCAGCTGAGACAAATGTTTGCTTTGCCAGCCGCCAATAAATAAAATACATATTTAAAACAACATTTTATTTCAGACTCGAGAGATGGACGCGCCTCATACTTTCTCATGTGGGAACACCACATCCTGTGCGTGTCAGCAGACTCACCTTGATCTTCGGAGGCCCGACAGCCAGGGCAGAGTTTGTCAGCTGTCCAGAACCAGTGAATGAGGACGACTGGCTGGAAGAAGAGGAGGAAGCAGAAGCAGCCAATGAGCTTCCAGATTCCCTCTGTTTGCGGCCGAGTGGAGGAGGCTGCAGCTTGAACTTGAACGGAGATGGGTGCTGCTGCCCCTCGTCCCCGCCTCCCGGATGCTGGCTGAGCGAATGAGAGAGCGGCAGGGGCGGGCCGTGCAGGTGGTGAGTGGCGGGTTTCTCCAGCGTGGGGCGGTGCGGCTGAGGGATGACGATGTTGGGGTAGTGGAGGAAAGCTCGGGGGCTGAGGTGGTAGTTGTAGACAGACTGGGTGTGGGCCTGCAGGTAGTGCTTCATATCCTCTGGGTTAAAGGAAAAGTGGGAGCCCATCATTGGTGAGGACAGGGAGGGGGAGGGTGTGTAGGGCAGGTGGGGGGTGGGAGTCATGGACAAGGCGGGGGAAAGAGTCGGGGCCAGGAGACCTCCGGGACCAGGCAGCGGGGAAACGGGGAAAGGGGACAGGGGCTCTGGGTGGACCCTGGGTGCAGGTCTGGGGAGCCCCGCTGGGTTCGGGGCCCCGCCGTAGACCCTGAATAGGGACTCGTGAGACAGGCGGGGAGGAAGAAGACCCCTGAAGGCTCTCTCAGCGCCCACACCTCGCTCATCAGCCCCTACACCCTCCTCCAGCTCGGAGTTGGTGGAGGTGCCGTCGCTGCAGTCGCTGACGGAGCCTCGAGCCATACGACGGGCCACGCTGCTGAACATGCCCGGACTGCGCAGCTCCTCACTGGACGACAGGACGTCAGAGGGTGTGGAGGGGGGGAAGCGGAAGTGGGTGCCTCCACTCGGCACTGGAGGAGCACTTTGAGGAACCCCTCGACCTGGGAGCAAGACAAACATGAAGTTTATCAGTCTGATCAGAGAATGAGACCACGATGATCCTAATCTTACAACAACACTGGTCACTCATCTCTGTCCATGCAGATAGTTTTAGTTCATCTAATCCACACAAGCTCTCAAACTAACACATCTGGGAATATTTCGTTCATCTGTGACATTATTTCAGTTTGAACAACAGAATAGAGAATTTATTTACGTCCACTGTTTGGTCAAAGTGGGAAAGCGTCTCAAAACCAGCATGGCCGGACGCCACCGAGCCAAAAAACATGTTATTGTTATTTGTTTATCTTTAAATTTGAGACGAGCACGTCTTTCAAACTGAAGAGAACGGGCAAAGTAACTGAGGATAGTTGGTCACATCTGTCATAACTCCAGCTATTTTACCCGGAGGGTCGAAGGCACACACAAAGAAAACACTGGTTACACAAAGCCACGAGTTCCCGTCTCCTAAACCCCTCCTCTCTCCCTCCCTCCCTCTCCCTCTGTGTGTCTGTGTGTCTCTCTCTCTCCCTCACTCACCAGGGAGACTGTGGCACTGTAATAAATTCTTGGCATCTGTGCACGTGCCAGAATTAAATATTGGAAAAGTTGCTCTTACTGCCATCACAAACATGGGTTGGGTTTCTCTGTCTCCCCCCCACCCCCCAGTACCACTGAGTGCATGCATGTGCACACATTTCACAACCATGTGTGTGTCAGACGCGAAATACAAAAACCTTGTGCGTGCATATGAGTTTCTATTGTGTATGTGTGTGTGCATCAATCCAGATTGATGTGGGCATGTGTGTGTGTGTGTGTGTGTGTGTGTGTGTTATGCGTGTGCGTGTGAAAAACCATCATACTTAACCATCATATCACAACATTTCAGTGTGTGGGCCACATCACACAGAGGCTATAATTAAAGTTTCGTGCTGCACTTGTGTCGCCCGTATCCAACGCTCCATATGGGCTGTGTTTACACTGGGTGGCCGGGACCAGAACAAGAGACGGCTTCAGAGGAGGGAGAGGACGGATACACTGGGACGTGGCACACTGATGTCTTACAGGACACACACACACACAGACATACAAGCTGCTTTCAGACACGCTCTGAAGTCAAGATGTTTTTCAGAACTTTTCCAGAGGGGCAACTTGCGGGAACGCAAACGTCGGCAAACGTCAATAACAACATTTTCCTAAACTTTTCCTTCCAGCCTCCAAGTTAAAGGTCCAAAAAGTGAGCCCATGTGAAAAACCCTGAAAAATTCACAGCGAGCGACTGGGTGTCGGCCAAACGACAAACCATCCAGGAGGCTGCAAAACTTCTACATCACGTTCTGGCTCCTCCCTGCTCGACCCAGACACCACCCCTCGCCTGAATTTATACAGAAATGATCCTGCTGGTGTGAACACATCTGACGCTGCTGCACTGACAAGCACAGAAGATACCACTTCACTCAGTTTTGTTTAAGGTGCAGAGAGAAGCTGAAGCTCAGAAACATATATGCTGCACATTCAGGGACAACCTGGAGAACAACAACATTTATTCTGACGTACACGTCCTTGTTGTCATGTGTCATTCTCAAGGCAGAAAAAGAAAAAAAACAACAACTCAGATTTCCACCACTGATGCTAACAAGCAAAATGATTCCAGACGGCACTGAAGAGTGGAAAAATAAAACGTGTGTGTGTTTACGTACCAGAGCCCATATCGATGAACGGGTAGTTGACCAGCACTAGTTTGTTGAAGTTGAACTTGTAAGTGAATCTCTTCCCTTTGGTCTTGTGGAGGATCCTCTTGTTGTAATAGTATCTACAGAAAGAAGGAAAAAGATTGTTTTAAATACACATCACGTCATCAGCGAACACAAATTATATCAAGGCTTCGTCATTGTTCCTTTACTGGGAACATGTGTACACTCTCTGTGTACGTCACGATGACTAGTTAAAACATTGAAGAACTAGTTGCGTATCGCACTCCGTGAACACACTGTGATATTAAAAACACATACTGTGATTATTAAACAAAGAGAGACAACCTCTGACTGCATCTTACCCAGGTGGCTCCATTAGTAAGAGTGCATTAGTCACTGTACACACAGTGGTGGAGAGGAGTGAACAGCGAGCCGTCGACAGCTCATCGAAAAGATGATAAAATGGCTCCCTGTGACTCATCGATAGCCTCAGGACCAAACCGCATTCAAAAAATATCTCATTCAATCGCGACGGGCCATTTCATTCTGGAAACCAAAGCGCGCCTATGTCGAGTACAGTCAAGCAGAGAAAAGCATGATGGGAGATTTTCATTAAGAGAAACTGACCAACAGGCCTGTTGTTTTCTCTTGTTTTGTTTGAACAAGAATAAACATTATACCGCGTTCTTAATGTAGTAACAATCATCAGTTTGTTGTTTCTCCATCCAGAATAAAACACCACATTAACGTGCAGTTGAAATTTCAGAAACTAAATGTATTGATTTCGGAAACTGACAGTGTACATTTAATGTACATTTAACTGTCAGACAGCAATAAATGAACCAAGCAGCAGCATCCGTCTGCGTTCGTGACAAACACAATGTCACATCACACATCCTGAGCCAATAAACACAATAAAAGATCCTTCCCCTAAAATCAGCCAAACTCGTAATGACAGTTAAAAAAACCATAATGGTCACGGACAAAATGAGTCATAAAGACGAAGCTGTATCCTCAGTCGAGTATAAGCTGGGTATTAGTCACTGGAGGTTGGTACAATGGAGAACAACAGGAGTGTGTGTGTGTGAACCAGAAGCTCATCCATCCAGCTCCTAAATGACTCAATGAGTGAAGGGGGCCTCATCTGACAGAGCCGACTACTACACACACACACACACACACCCAGGCGCACACAAACACACAACCACACAGGAGCATGCAGGTAAACAGCAGGCCTGAACACACAAAGCAGCAGAGCAAGTAATGACAGGACTGCTGAGAATATGCATAGGAGATTACAGAGGAGACCTCAGGGTATTCAAACGTCAGACAAGTCAAATGATATATTACATGCATTAAATATTGGCTGGTTAATATTCAGCGAGTTGTTCTTTTCTAACATTATTGTGATTTATATTGAAAACCTCCTCCGCAAAAGATATTTTGGTTTCAATCCAAAAGTTACTGTTGCAACCTAACATCTAAAGTACAAATTAAAAATAATTATTTACCTGTGTTCAACAGTTGATGAGTTAACGCAGTTGGAAATTTACATGTATGTGGTGAACGGGCAAGTGACATGATGGTTACAGATGTGTGGATGGATGGATGGCACTTTGAATGACTCCTGTGAAGGCAACACACACACACACACACACACACACACACACACACCAAACTAGTATGGACTGCCTCACATACCAGAATCGGCCTCCTGCTCTTTGAGGACCATTTGAACTTCATTCAAACAAACCAGAAAGGGTTTGGAGACACACACAAACACACGTACAGTGAATGCAGCCTCTCAGGCACGCAGACATGCCTGACCCTACATACATGTATGTTATGCATGAATGAACACACATGTGTACCAACACACTTCAAAGGCTTCTGAGAAGCATCAATCAAACATTTCACATCTGAGACAAAACTTTCCTCCGACATCTTCAGACTTAATTACCAGCCTTATATTTATAGCAGAGGTCTTCCAACCACAAAAAAGACATTCACAACAAAGTTGGGCTCCAGCTGGTCCTTGATGTTAAACACTCACTATGAGCTGAGAGAAGGCAACCGACCGCTGTGTGTTAAACTGACTGTTAATATGCTGTAAAGCCTCTGTGGCTTCGGATGCTTTTTATGGATACAAACAATTTTATGTCAGTGTTAAATGTCGGATTCTAGGTTTTAGCTCTATTTCACATACGAGGGCCAGGTATAATATGTTTTCAATAACTACGCCTCAATTAAGAATCATATCAAATCATAAATATTAATGATGCCAGTAATAAAATAAGCATGAAGCAAGTTGTGCTAGACATGTGCTAGACACAGACTCACACAGAAATCTTTAAACTCATGATCAGTTTGATAAGAGTTGTCGTGTCCGAATATATTCCAACACAAGAACAGGTTGTGAGTTTTTAAATATGCAGTCAAATGAGGGGAAGTCGCAGACGGGAAAAAAAAAAGATTTAAGCAACAAACAAGACACAGATGGGCTGGAGGAGGGCTGACATATAACAAGGTGTTAAGAGTGTGTGTGTGTGTGTGTGTGTGTCTCTGTGTGTGTGTGTGTGTGTGGTGACGAGGCAGTGTAACTAGTCATCACGATGGCAAACTATAACCCACACCAACCTACAACACAGGAGGCGACACTGATGACTAGCTGTGTGCCTGTGTGTTTGTGTACATGACGACGGGCGAACAGACTGGCAGCTAAATTAAACTGCGCAGCATCCCACATGTGCTCCGTGGAGGGAGAAGGTGTGCGTTTCTAAATCCGCCATCACCCTGGAGTTTCAGCACGCGGCGAAGATGCACTGTTTACAACAGAACACGACACCTTCAGCAGCCTTATACCTGAGATCGAATGTTAAAGAAAAGAAGCATATCCTCAATCTCCGCAACAAAATAAAAACAAAAGAAAAAAAAATGTTTTTTTGAAAAGAAGTTGTGTGAATAGGTGGTGCCGTTATCCGTAACCCTGTGGTCTGCTGCACTGTCAATGTGCAGCGAACAAACCAGATCTATTTTAAAACCCAACCATCTCTGACTTCATCACAGTTCACCTGGAGTTCAAAAATGAAACTTAAAACTGAAACAATCGTCTGGGCTCTTTGACAGCAGATGACTAATCTGATCAGGAACACATGACCTGAATATAAAACCAAATATTAGTGTCAGTCAGGAGTCGCTTCACAGAGCAGAGGTAAAGACAAATAATACTCCTGCTGACATCTCTCTGTTGGCGTTAATAAATCAGCTGTTGTGTTGTGTGTCTGTCTCAGTCATGGTTTATATCAGATGTAACCAGACTTGACTTGGGTATAAAAAGATTTCTACAACTTTTACAACTTCTCCTCTTCAAAGTGAAGACGTAATGGTGAAACTAAACCGACAAAACACCATCCGCCATGCTGAGTCCCAACTTCCTGTTGCCTCGACGCTGCATCTGAGAATATGTTTCAAACTAGTGTCACGTGTGGATGGTAATGAGTGTGTGTGGCCTGCTGTGTGGTGTGGATGAACGTGCTGTGTTTGTCAGTCATATGCAGGGCTTGTGTTTCCAAGACATGAACTTTTGACTTTCTGACTGAAACATCTGTGCTCAGTGACAGATCTACAGATGATTAAGGAACATATATACATATATATATATATATATATATATACTTTCCGCCTGCTGTGGCTCACCTCAGTGCTCTGCTGAGCTTGTCGTAGTTCATCTGGGGTTTACACTTCCTGGCCCCCCATAAGCGGGCCACCTCATCTGGGTCCTTAATGACAAACTCCCCATAGTCTCCCTGCCAGGCGATGACGTCGTGGTACTCCTCCTTCCTCAGCAGCTCCAGGATGAAGTGCCACAGCTGAATCTGCCTGGAGCCCGGGCTCGACTCGGGCTTGTAGGCCCAGTCTGGGAAGGCAAACCCTGAAGGAGGAGAGAAGAGTTTGCTCAGACAAAAGGATGGATGTAAAAAGAATGTGTGTAAACAGCATTTCGTACAGAAGCGACACGCCACAAGGCTGTTTATATCCATGATATAAAACATCAGATTAAATATGTACAATGAAATGTGTAGGTACACATATAGGTCGGTGGATTTCCAGCAAGTTAGATCCAGTGGTTTCAGAAGATCAGTGATTGCATTAATAGATATTCATAGCGACGGTTAGCATTTCATCTAAATCGGCTCCCACAGTCTGCAGTCACATCAAACTTCACTGCTATCAGCATCAAAGCTGGAATATCAGCACTGTTATAACAGATTAACGGGCCTTGAGATATGAGGAGACAAAATATAAGCTATGGTTTTATAACTACTATCAGTAGAAACACAACACACACACACACACATACATACACAATTACCCAACAGTTAAAAGTATAGGCTTTGTGTTGTCAAGCAGTGGGTGGCAGTAAAAGACTCAACACCACTTGAACACAAGGCCGAGCTGAGAGGCTGAACAGCAAAGGCATAGACCACGCACGCGCTCACACACAAACACACACACACACACAGACACACAAACCTCATTAGGACCAGATGTGCCTTGGCAATCAGGCTGAGAAAGCCGAGGATGGGAAACATATGGGCACAGTATAACAATACTGAATTTTCTGTGTGTGTTTATGAAACTGTAAAAAAAAAATCCTAAATACCAAGGTTACAATGATTTTCCCACAGTCCATAAAGCCCCATCATATCTACATGCACATAACACTGACCCGAACAGTGAACAATGATATTCTCAAGGCTGGTGGACTTTCACATTGGTGTGATATGGCCTATTGACCTGTGTTTGATGACACGTATGTATAGGTCATTGCATCATACTCTGAGATCGCAGGTATCGTCAGATATCTACAATCAGGTAACAGGTAACTATTTACTTTTTACTATTTTGTTGCCATGTTCATGTTTGATAGGAAACCACATTGGGGCAGCTCCATAACATCAGGGAACATAAGATCAAACACATAAAAGAACATTAGACCAGATGAAAGTAGAAAAGAGTTGTAAAAGCGTAGGAAGGAAAACAGATGACACACCTGGCAACGTAACTCCAGTGTAAACTACACTGTATACTGGATATGGTGTCCAGATGTTGATTAAATCAATTATGACTTTTCCATCTACACACAATGAGTTGGCATTGTGTGCATGGTGTGCGTACTTGGATTAGACTCATTCATGAAGAGACAAACAGCGGAATATATACTACATTTAAGATTATACAGTCTAGCTGAAGTTTGTATTGTTTTTTGAACATCATGACTGATCACCAGTCTATATATGACTCACGTGTCTTTGTGAGTATATATATATATATATATATATATATATATATATATATAGAGCTGCAAAGTTGCAATTGTTAGAAATTGGCCCGTGTTTACCCATAACCAAATACAGCTCCGTTTATTAGCAGGTGTAAATAGAGTCAAAGTGAGTCATGGAAAATCTAACCAAATGAAACAGTGTGAAACCAAAGTCCAACATCAGGTGAGCAGCTGCGTCTGCAAATGTCACCGATGTAAAACAGAAGGAGCAGATAGTAGATGGTAGATGGACCCTGATGACAATTTGTTGAATGATAAAAATAAGATCAACACTCATACACAACTGCAAATGCAAAATCAAGTGTTTCCACACCACAATAACATGTTTAGTAACAACTTCACTGAATAAACTAGAAGTGGATTTCTATTGATTTGATTTTTGATGATTTTTTTTTTAAATCAGCCAATAATAAAATAAAGCCAATAAAGACCTACCACCTTTTCTTATCATTTGTTTAAATTCTACATAAAAACATATTAATACCTTCATTCACTTTTATATTTAAGGATATAAAAAATGCCACACTCATTTCTTATAATCAAAAACCAAACACTGAAAAAAAATATATTAAAAAGTGACATTGGACTCTCTCTCCAAATCTGAAAATATGGTGGCACTTAAAAACAGTTTCACAAGCTATCGCTTCTTTGTCTCTGAAGGCGCCTGTTAACACACTCAAAAATATCTTACAAAAGGCATCTTGTGGAGGAGAAAAAAATAGTCTGAAAAACAGACCCGCTAGTGATGACTAACAAACCACATGCTGCTATCTGATCTCCTATGGAGCTTGGAGATGGAGCCAAAAGGCAGATGAGCTGGCTGCGATAGATGATAATAGCCATTTGAAGGCAGATTACTAATGGGGTACAAACATATGATTCACTCACATGACAGTGGGGCTCTTGTCATCGGGGACAGGTTCGACTTTGTGACACAGACACAACACATTGCTGTATAATGGGCTACAGTGGTAATTACTGCAGACAAACACTCATGTACACATGCACAGATGCCCTGATGTGATTGCGTTCAATCAAAGTAGGCAAAGTAATATCTCTCTCTCTCTCACACACCCACACCCACACACATAAGGTACACAAGTACACAGACACACAGCACAGGTTAGTGGGGAGAGGTAAGTGGGTTCATGCGTGGGTGCACAGAGCACACAGACAAAGGACACAGGAATAGCAGCCGTGCCCACTGTATGTGTGTATGTGTGTTTGTGTGTGTGTGTGTGTTGCAGATGTCCCTGCTGACTCATATCTTGTTCATTTGTCGTTCAGCTTTCACAGATTCCGCCTTTCTCCACTCAACACCACTGCCATCTTTTTTATCTCTTTCTTTCTCTTACATTTCGTCCCTCCCTCGCTCAGCCTCCCGGATGACACACAGTCTCCTAGCAACCAAAGCTTTTTATCTCTAAAAATAAACGGCCGAGTCACGACAAACAAGACAAAATATGATTCAATTACAGAAACTTGCCAAAAGAGTTGGGAGTTTGGGCACAGGTCCAGAGATGTGCAGTGAGGGTGTGATCTGCCAAACAGGTGGACACCTCTCTCTACAGCATCGACTTCACTGTGTCATGCTGTGTTTACAACGGAAACACAACACACATCCCAAAAGCACTTAGAGACCAGATTTTCACTCTTAATCAGGTCCAATCCAGCTCTGATTTACTACATTTTGCTTTTGAGGGCAGATGAAGCTTGTTCATTCACACTCAGCATCTTTCTTTTGAAGTGTAACTCACTGTCACGACACTGAGACAGACAGATATAGTCGATCTGGCCGCACAGCTGATCCCCTGCCATTCAGACAGACGCAACGGGTATCCAGTTGGATATGCATCTGTTACAGCTGGTCGTTAGCGTAACGTCAGCAATAACAGCAATCAACAGATAGTGGATGGTGTAGACAAGGTGCAAATGCAGCAAAGGAGCGAGACGACAAAACAAAATAAAATTTCTTACAGGAGCTAACATGTAATGCAAAATTTTTACCTCGTCCTCAGCATGAAGGGAAACCAAAGTAGACAAATGGGGGGCCTTCGTACTACCTGGCAAGCTCTACCCCAGACAGGGAGAATTTGTAATTGTTAGACAGAGGTGAAACACACCATTTCAGGCCTCACTGGATTCTATATATAGCTAAGTGCAGGGTAGGAAAACTCATTTACTATTAGCTTGTCGTCTCAAGCCACCTGCGTTCTGCTCTCCAAGAGAAACACGGGATCTGTGGAGCAGCAATCAGCGGATGAGGGGGGTTAACGCACAGGTCTGCTTTTCCCGGGGACTCTTGACGTCACCAGCGTTGGAATAGCGTTTGCAATAACCGATAGCCATCGTTGGAGTATTGCCCAGAAGGACTGCAGCTGCTGAGACTAAACACAAACCACGTCCTCCTGTATGTCTCTCTCTTTCTCCCCCACCAACAAGTTTCTCTAACATGCCGTTCCACCTATCCATCTATTCCCACGTTTATTTTTCCCTCCCCTTCCTCCTATTCTTTGGTGGGTCTATATTTAGCTACTGGAAAAGGTCGGTCTGTGTCTGTCTGCAGGGTAATGATTCAGGGCCACGGAGAGCGGCCCATAGAGGTAAGAGGCCAGGCGAAATGACCGGGGCCTGGCTGGCTACTGAAAACTGGATGGGCTTTATCAGGGAGGAGATCAGGACAACACAGAAAGACAGGAAATAAACGGGTACAGAACAGGAAACGGGGAATCTCCGCTGGGCGTCAACGGCACTGGCATGTGCAGAGAATCGAATTCAGTTTAAAAAAAAACAAATACAAAAACAAGTGGGGAAAACATCTAGAGGTCATTTGAACATGCACATGTTTAGGAAATTAAAAGGCAAACGTTCGCACGGTTTTGTCATAGCAGTAATTATGTACGTTACATACATCAGGCAGTCATGAAACAATGACAGGACTCTTCAGAGCTTTTAATTTGAAGTAAGAGATACAGGAAGTCAGAGTTGCATATCTACAAACGCAGTTGATGTGAGAAAGAGAGACGAGAGATTTAACTTGCTATCATAAAGTTAAGAGTTTTATTGTCTTCTGGCAATCAGTCTACACACCAGCTACTGCTCCTCTTATCTGGATTTCCACTGTTGCTTTTGCTCCCCGTCTACAAAGCAGGAGCAGACACTAACACGGCTTTACTGAGGAGTCCTGGTCCTCAAACTGTTATTTAAAAACCCTGTGCTCCTCATTGAGGTGATCTCATAATAACCCTTAAAGGATGGTGTTAAGACTCAAGAAGCCAGCGGCTTAGATCCTGGGAGGAGTCGGTTAAAAGACGGGATGAGGAGGAAATCGGGTGGAGAGATAAAGTGAACGAGGAGGAAGAAAACTGGAAGCAAAGGGGCATGGGAGAAAAAAGGAAAACCACTCAGCAGAGATCAAAGGGAAAGGAAGATAGCTGCCCACACGCGCATGGCACAAACCTTGACCCCTTGCCCTCTGAAGGCCGACATTTGTTATCAAGACCATTTCCAAACCAAGACACAAAGAGTCTGGCTGAGAAGAAGAGGTGAAAGGGAAACCGAAAGAGAATGAAAGAATAAGGGAAACGAGAGAAAGATTTGTTTTCGACGAGGGAACTGAAAAGCCCTTGAGAAGACAGAAGAGAAAGTCACCTGAAAACCAACCGCACAAGCAGATGGCAGAAAATAACTGGACGAAGATTAATTGCGATCATTTAAGCAGTGGTGTAGAACAGTTTGCCAAAAGACTGCTGGTCAAGCGGTGAGACTGAGGGTTAGATATTTAATTTGTTACCGGGAGACTTTTTGTTATTAATGACTGAAATTGGTGCAGATGATGGATTAGTCGAGGTTTGCAGGCAGATTTGGGAATAGCACTGGAGCTTAAGGTACCATTAATGAAGTGGCTTTGCATGGCTTACATCAGCCCACTGACTCTCCTGGGGATGATGTGGTTGCTTTCTCCATACTCGGAGATCAATCTTCTGAACAGCTTGCACTGTGAACGCTGCTTCCTGTCCACTCCGTACGATGTAAACAAAGTTTTATCATCTGGGACGAACTGTTTCAGACGGCTGCAACACTGTATATTTAAGAAGCCAAGACGCAGCATGAAGCACGGAGTCGGGGCAGTAAAAGCCTCGGGCTGCACAGTGAAGCCTTTAAGTGCATAAACCATCTCTGCGACGACTGAGACAGTTAAGCTGCTCTAATCTGTGACACGGCGGCCTCGTAAACCTCGCCAGACAGAAACCTGTCGCGTCTCGGAGAACTCGCAGCACCTTGGAGGCAGCCAAGGCTGTGATTAAGCAAAACCCAGCTTGGTGTGTCTCTGTGTGTGTGTGTGTGTGTGTGTGTGTGTGTGGGTGGGTGTGTGTGTGTGTGCTTTTGCGTATTCAACAGTCTATGATACTATGATATGAGAGTAATGTCCTGCTGCATTAAGCAGGCCCTCTGGGTAACACCATGACACTGTGGTGATATGCCCATACCATTTCATATATGTGATATATAACTTAAGCTCCACATAATGAAAAGGCAGGAATGTTGAATAGTAAAGGGAAGACACCAATCTTCACAGGAAAATTATCGCTACTGTGTTAGTGCGAAGCAAAATCCTAAAATATCACATCATCATCTTAGGGCACAAGCGTCTATCTCATAATCTGCAGCTTCTGGGCCAAGGTTGGGGTCTTATCAGCTTCAGGCCTATATTCTCAGAGACAAAGAACACATACGTGTACCCGGGCTCTGAAACTCGCCTGAGCACGCTCTCCTTCCAGAAAATGACAACCGTGTAAAACATTCAGCTCTAATGAGCTCCTGGCTACCTGACTGCATCGCTGGAGATCTTGAGCTTACTTCCTACAGTCGGGGAGGAATTTGTTTTGAAGAGAAAGAGAGTGTGTGTGCGTGTTGAGGATACTTTGCTTCCGGGAAATAAGTCATGCTGACACCCTGCAGAGTGAACTCAACCAATGCTAGGTCCAATTGGCCATCTCTGCAGTCGGCAGTCTGTTGGCTGATCAACAGACTCAAACAGGGAGGCCGGCTGGCAGAGAGAGAACAGGGGAGAGCACCTTTTCACTGCAACTGGCTTTGGTCAAATTCACTGTGAGAGGAAGGACGAGTCCTCCTGAGGCGCAATCAATATGGATACAAAAGGGTTTGTTTCAGACGCCAGCGTATGTGGGTCAGAGGGAATCTCACCATGAACAAAAACCATTTCCCTGTAAAGGGAAAACAACTTTCAGTGTCTGTATCCCACGTATCCCACGTTTACATCAGGACGTAACTCTACCATCAGGAAAACCACCTTCACTGTCAATAACAATTAAATAACAAATCATCTTTGGCTGTCCAAATACTTACTGACACAATACACTATGCCGTCGCTGATCTCGCCCTTATTCACACAAGACAGACAGACAGCTGTTGAACTGAGCAATGGGAACGCTGGTGTGCAGGAACACGCGCAGAGCTACAAAAATACACACATACACGAGTCCCCGCAGCCCAGAATAGGACGGTGGCTCCAAATGCAGGAAGCTGGGTGAGTGACTCATTCTCGTATCCCTTGCCAATCAAATTTTCATCTCCTCCTTTTTTTGCCTCCCCCTCCCTCTTTCCCATAACTCTGCTTTCCCCTCAGCATCTTTCCACACAGACAAAGTGGCTCCACTGCTGATTACAACTAGTCGGACAACCAGCCCGACAATGCTGGAGGTTCGGTTCGGCGATGCGGCTTATAATGACAGAAGGGGAAGAAAAATAACTTCTGAGGTCATCAAAGTTTAACATAAGCACAATAAACATGTAGAAACTTTAAGAGCAACCTATTGATGGAATAAATGGTCACATGACTAACTGATAATATAGTGATGTTGTTCACACAGCCACATCACCTCGCACTGCTTTTTCAGTGTGACCCCCGAACTGTGATTGAACAGAAAGAAACTCAATATAGATTTTCTTCTGGGCTTGTTTCTGCCCGTCATTAGTAATGGATGATGATACTGTTGGTCTACCACCCTGAACTCAGTAATATTGTCTGGATACAGTCTATAGTCAGAAAACAGCCAGCAAGGGACTTTCTACACGTGCAGTCTGGTTGCGTTAGTCAGCCTTTCCTCGTCGACAGAGCCACCGCAATCTTAATTCTTCAGTCTGCAGCATTAAAGCTGGATCTTCTCGTCTCTAGACTGAGTGGCTCGCTCGCTGTGTAAAAACATTAAAGACAGAGGCATGACGGCGTCACCGCAGGGAGATGGCAGCTCCAATGAGCAAGCCGTGCTCGCAGGCTGCAGAAAATTAAAAGAACGTGCCTGCGCCTGTGTGTGTGTGTGTCTGAGTGGGGGTGTTAATGCAAGACAGACATCACCCGGTTTAATGACATGTGGGGGGTCCAGGCCCCCTCATATAGTGTGCATGCTGGGAGCGGGCGAGATGAGTGGGCGTCTGACAGAATAACTGACTTTCACATTTCAATAAAACAGACCAGACGCGTTCATTCATCACTGAGGTCAGCCTCTGGCTTTCAAACTGCCACCGGGGGCACCACACACACTGGTCACATGCCTACTGCTTATGCGCTACAAAGAAGAAACCCAAAATTGACATTGGCTTGAGTCGGAGAGATCGAGAGAAAATAGCACGCTTGTCTTTATGGCAGACTAACAGTGCTGACCTGATCCGATGGAGCCATTCTTATCACTAATTCAATTTATGGCCTACCTTTGAAGCAGATAACGCAACAAGTCCAACCCCTACACTGGTTTCACTAGTCTCTGCTTTAAGTCGTCCTTGATGCCAGAACTCCATATAACAGATTTCCAGCGATATCACTCTTCCAACCATTCACTGGAATAATGGAGACCAACAAAGGGGTATATTCCTCGAAAAACTGAATGGGTCCCAGGCACAGTCTGATCATCTGCTATATGTGGGCATGTAAACAGTGTGATCCAGTGATGTATGTCATTTCAAGATGTTACAACGATATGACGGAAGAAAAGCACACAATTTGTCACAGTGGAAAAGCTGCGAGGTGAAGCTGCCAATAAAAAAGACTCTTCGATCGACTGTTTTAGTGTTATCTTATGGACGCGGAACTGAGAATTACAGCCTTGTTTGCTGTCACTAGACACAGGCACACTCCATCGGTCAAATATGTCACATGTCTGGTTATAAAAAAGGTGGTTATACTGTCCATTTCCTGTCAAATCTCCAACGTCATTAAGCCCTTTGTCTCGTACCACTGCCTCCTTATCCACACGCCTCCACTTTGAACCGACTGGAGGTGAGATAAGCGCCACGACCTGTCAGGTGTAAGTGTATCTGCACTGGAGACATATTTGTAATGGCGAGAGAACGTTTCACTGAACCCTTGTGCTGTGTGAATGCAGGTGTGTGAATGCGTGTGTGTGTGAGCGGGTGAAGCAGAGAACGTAAAATGAGCGAGCAACAGTTCATTGTGACACTGCACAGATTGGACTGGGACAGGAAGATGCCGTTATAAGGCAGTGTGTTTAATTCATGAGTTACCATGCTGCTTTAACAAGATTAATCTAGATTATATCACCACAACAGGCTGAAGTAGTAAGGAGACATTTATATATGCCATAGGTGGTCTTCCAAGCACGAACTTCTCTGCCTTTTCATGAGCGTTGAGGTGGCAACAAACCCAACAGAGTATGGTCTGTAGAGAAATTAGTATTTATTCAACTACTGTGGTTCAAATTCATGAGTTTATGAATGAAGAATGTGTTTGGCCTTCCTGAAAGTTGGACATTTCACATTTTCAATCACACAGCGTTAGATAAAAATGCAGGTGCAAAGCCAACAAGTGCAGAGGCAGGAAAAGTCTGGGTTGGATCAACTGCGTCCAAACAACCACAAAACCCAAACTTTCACTCAGCGACTCTTGAGGTGGCCCCTCTGGAGAGAATGCACCAAATTTATTTTGCATCGTTTTACAAATGGTTTCTAAATGAAGACTTTCCACTGGCGTTGCGCTGCAGTGCCAGCGAATGCCACAGTAAATTTCTGTGTCAATGCTCCTATTTCTCTGCAAAAAAAGAGGAGAAAACTTTATGATGTTGCCACCTACTGCAGGTCTCTCTCACTGCCAAAACATAATCTGGCAGGCCACGTCTAACCATTCCCGTTCACTTAAACAGACTCCCAAAAAACATATGGCATTTGTTGGATATTTTTGCTCTGACAGCAACTTGGTTGCAACTACTTTAATCCTGGCAGTGTGGGTAGTAGTATACGGCCGTACAAGACCACACCTAGTCTGTCCCCTAATTCTTTCTGCAGTTTGTCAGGTCAAACCCACAGGTTGGTTGAGCGCTACGTCTGTCCTGACGCTGTAACAGACGGCAAACTGAGCAGGTCAATCTCCCTCCATCCCACCTTCATCCTCCACGACCCACAGGAGGCAGCCATAACACAGGACAACACCTTCACTTTGAGTGACTCCAGTCAAAACAGCCAGAGACAAAGCACAACCCTGCCTCTGCACCTTCTGCACCCCCACCCCAGCCCACCCCCAACTGCCAAAACCTTCAAATGCAACTCAAGAGAAAAATGCAAAATCAAATGCTCATCAGCTTTTTCTAGAAGCTAAACTCAAGATGTTTACTGCATGTGTGCTTTAAATATGCAAAGATGCAAGTGTGCGATCAAACAATTCTGCAGCTGAAAACCATGAATCCTGTCAGGTGTTCTGAATGAAGACATCGCTCCCAGTGCAGAAACCTTCCTTATCTGCTCAGTGAAGCAAGCTGTTGGTTCCACTTGACCTGCTCCGTCCTTTCATCCCCCCTGCTGGAGGTCGACTGTCACACAGCCAGCACAGATTCACTCAGTCATAAATACTCACCAGCCTATAGACATTTAAACTCATGAACAAGTTCCTATCAGCTAAAAGGCAGTGCTGTCTATACTTTACAGATGACAGTGCACTAATGAAGCGTTCCTACTTTTACTACTTGCCAAACTTAATGGAGACAGCAAGGTCTTTTTTAATGTTTACTCTAGCTGACACCATATCAAACATCAGCGTGGCTGTAAAATACATCTCAACAACCTGAACAAACACAGCGTAACGCTACATCTTATATTATTAGCTTCCCGGTTTGCCATATGTTCACCAGATTGTCAGAGCACAGACAGGAAATCCTGAAAAAAACCCCATCATAAATAATACAACAAATAAAATGCTACAAAATTTTCAGTGCTTCTACGTTTTAACACACACGCACAGACACACACAACATCAAAACACACTACCGCAACAGATAATTAGTGAATATCACCTGACTGCGGGGCCTTCCTGTGCAGGAGGCCCTTGTTTGGCCAGCATTTTCCAGCTCGTGTAACCTGTTGTCTATTCTCTTAGCTTTGCCCGGGTCACTAAAGCCACCGTACATACACACTTCCAGGAAAAGAGACGAGATGATCACAGCAACACTGACCTGAGCTGCCACTTTGACAACACACCAGAGAAATGCTGACGTCACTCTGCTGTTCTTTTTCCAGGGTCTACTTGTCCAGACTTGGCACAGTAGTAATCAGGAATGTGATCAGGTCAACGCAAAGGTTGACCCGATCAGTCAGAGTAAGCGCACAATGGAAGGGAAACCAGGGACTCGGGACATCCTGTGAGGACCACTGACATTTAGGTTTCTTTGGTTCAGGTGTTTTCCTCCTAAATGGATCATGTTGTGATTTAATATGTATTAGAAAGGTGACACTGAGGCCTGAACTCAGCCTGTGCTCTCCTGCTTACAGCCTGACGCAACTGATATAGACCAGCTCTAACAAAAACAAAAGGCTTGCTAACGATTAAAAACAACACGAATAACTTCACGAGTCAATAACGTAGAAATCCGTCAATCCATTATTCTTTTCAGTACTACACAATTTGTCATCAACTGGGAGCACATAACACGGCGGCATCTCCAGTGAATCAGAAAGACCTGCTGTCCCAGAGCACAGTGACTGCAAAAGCCCCACATCACTGTGCATTAGTCGCCAGCACCTCTTCTCAAACTTTCCCCGAGACAAACAACCTGGCCTCAACTTGTTGTGTAATTGTGCCGCCTCTGCTGCTGGTGCCAACGGCTTAAGTCAGGACAGTGGTGAGACAGTAACACAACAGAGTCCTTCCCAAAGGAAACTAACAGCGTCATTTCGCATAAATAAAACGAGTCCCCGGTTCATTAGCTTTGGAATAACCGGTGTTATTAGAGCCATTTGAATCTGCATGAGGACGTCTCGTCGCTCTGCCTGTAATTACAATAGGCTGAGTCAGCTGCCCACAAGCAAATGGTCTTCCTCAAGGGTAATTTGGTCTGGCTGGAAAAAGTCAAACACTCACTTTATTGTGGCCACATCAATGTCAGGTATTGAAGGGTAGTGACAGATATATGGGCACATGCCTGCATGTTTATGAGCATGCACACACACACACACACACACCTTTACTCAAACATTTACATTTATTCACAGTTGTAAACAGCATTCCGGTGCCCTCCAGACTTAACACCAGCTAATTGCTCATGTATGACTCCTTTCACTCAGCACACACACATTCACGCTCAAACACACACACAGGCGAGTAGCGTGCTAGTACGCTGGCTTGTCTACAACTGTGACGTCTAACATGTGGCGTATTGTTGATACAACGAGTAACACAAGTGGAAAATTGGAGCTGGTGGGGCCAGACTGCTGACTTCCTGATAGGAAGAGCATGGAGATTGACCCATATATGTTTGTGTGTGTATATATATATATATTTCTTTTTAAACTTTGTTCCCCCGTGTCACAACCTAACAATAAACTATGCAGTAACCATCTAACAAAATCTGATCATTTAAACTAATTTCTTTGCATAGACTCGGACAAAAGAGACCACTGTTTTTTTTTTTTAAGTTGCCTGTGTTTAAGTTTTATTGCATTGAGATAAAAAAAACTGTTATCTCCAGCAGCACTGAGATCTAGATGCCATATTTCTAATTATGACGTTGTGCTGTGGTGTGGCATTCCCCTTTTAAACGTCCATTATGGGAACTGGATCTCTGCCTGGCCAAGATTACCACACAACTCTCTTGACTAAACTGAGTTTAAAAGAACCTAAATGCACAATGGAAGTGAAATCATAACCCACGGGTGGAAAATCATAATAATTTAATCACAACCAAAAATGTCTTTGGAAAATGCGTGGAATCTGAAATGACAGGGGCTTAACTTTTCTTATCTGAAGACTATTTTCATTTGCAAAAGCAGGTAAGTGGCGCTTTTACCTGCACTGGTAAAACAATCCACATGGATCGGATTCTTGCATGAGTCAGGGGTGAAGGGATTTACTTACAAAATGCCAGTCAGGACGCCAAAGGGTGTAGGAGATGAAAATAAGTTTGACACAACAATGAGACAGGAGCGTCATCAAGGCGAGTGTAAACCACTACAGTCATCCAATTGATCAAACACAACATCATCTTAGCTGCCAAATCCAATCATACAGTCACTTTCCACCCTTCACTGCAGCATGTGATGCAGTGATGGATTAGCTCAGACCTCCACAATGCAAACAGACTCACTCACACACAGATTCGTTTGGAGGATAATCTTATGCAGTAAAGATAAAAACAATTCATTTAACTGCTCTCAATGGGACTATCAGACATGATCAGCTTTCACGACTTCCACATTTTTAGTGTCTCAGTTTGATTCAGCTACATCTCAGGCAGGAGCAGAGGTCAATGAACTCTGGTCCTGACCCGGGCTCCGGGAACACTGATCCACGAAACTACAGCGAACTCCCCTGCTGCATTCACGGACCTTCACCGCAGTAGCTTTTCGGATATGCGCTTAAACAAACTCAACATCGTTAAAATAAAGTGTTAGAAAAACGTCAACAACAAACTTCAGATTGTGATTTACACTGAGCGAAACGTGAAGCGGTGTCGAGTGGCACCGACTGGCTGAGTCCGGTCCAACAACAGCGGGCTAGTCGGATCCACTCGAGCGCCATAATTTTGCCACACTTTCCCTAGAGTTAGTTAGCATGCTAGCCCGTTAGCCGCGGAAGCTACAGGCTTGTTGTTGTTTTCCTCTCAAGAACAAGGACTTAAAACCGGAAAAGTAGACTTAAAGTGTGTTGCCGTCAACTCACCCGTCTCTGCCGGGGTTTTCATCTTTGTCGCCGTCTTCGGTGAACCGCTCCGGTCACTTTCCCCGTCGACTGGTAACTTTAGACGGTGGTTAGCCGTTAGCCGAGTTAGCACAGACACCCCACTCCCTCCTCCCGTGTTGTTCTCACCGGAGGCTGGTTATAAAGAACCAGAACCAGTCCCGGGCGACTTTTCACTTTCAAACATAAACAAAAAAACCCGTTGTCTTCCTGCTTTCTGTCTCCGCTCACTCCGCGTTGTTCACAAACTTCTGAGTCCGAGGATTTGTTCTGTTCTGAAGCGGAAAGTTGGCCCGGATCTGTGGAGCGGAGGGGGTCGATGCAGCCGGCCGGGTCTGAGGGGAGCAGGTCGGACTCGGGGGAGTCGCTCGGTCGGTGGTGGAGCGGCGGAATGCGGAGCCTCTACACGTTCATCCCGTGTGTTGTCGCTGGAGCGCGTGGTCGATCCCTCCTCCACATCATCACCTTCATCACCGCCATCATCCTCCTCCTCCTCAGCGACGAGCGAACAGCGGCGCGACTGGAACGAACCCAAGTCCCGAACTAACTCTGTTCTCCTCCTCTCTCCGCGTCTCTCTCTCCCCGGATCAGACTTTTTCTTTTTCCACTCACTCACTCACTTCGTGTTCACCCGCCTCCCCCCCTTCCTCTGTCGGGGTGTCGTGTTTCGCTCTCCTCCTGCCACACGGGGCCGCCCACGCTGACCTGCGCAGGGAGGGAGGGAGAGAGGAACTCAACGCCCACTTGTTGCCGAAGATCGTCTATGCCCCCAGAGCGATCACGTCTCGTCTCGCTGCAAAACATACATACGTCATCGCACGTGCAAAGTTCACGTGTAACTATATTTCCTAATAAAATATGAAAACGACACCAAGT
Organism: Trinectes maculatus; assembly: GCA_016785345.1. Classification (NCBI taxonomy): domain Eukaryota; kingdom Metazoa; phylum Chordata; class Actinopteri; order Pleuronectiformes; family Achiridae; genus Trinectes; species Trinectes maculatus. The sequence goes on from JAFBJQ010000290.1 coordinate 72,193, forward strand.
GATTTTCACACACGTGTGGAGGTTAATTTGATGAACGTCATAATTAATTGGATTTCGTTTCTGTGTTGTTTGCATCTCAATTCCCCGTTGATGTAGAAAAGGCTGCAACAAAATAATCAATAAAATCTAAATTTAAACCAATAATTGTACTCATTCACTTATTTGTTTAATTGTTGTCATGTCATTTAATTTCGTCACGGAGTGGCACATCTTCGGAGACGATCTTCGACTGGGACCGGTCGCTCGCCTCTGCCCGGAGCTGCCGCCGCTGTCTCCCGGTTGTCGCGTCACGGCGTTGCTGTGGAGACGCGTTAACGCCGCGGGCGACGAGCGGCGCGGCGGCGCGTTCACCTGCGCGGTGAAGCGGCGGGGAGGCGGCAGCGAGGCGCCACTGGGCGCGTGCTCAGTAACACCGGGGTGAATGGAGATGGAGGCTGAGATGTCCACAGACTATAAACACACACACACACACACACACACACACACACACACACACACACACACACAGTGAGGCTAATGAAGGGCTCTTCAGCGCCTCCATCAGCTGAGAGCAGGCAGAGGACAGAGAGCTGAGACAGAGGAGCAGTAATTACTGGAGAGCAGGAACAGACTGAGCTCAACATCTGACTGAGAGGAAATGAAGTGTGTGTGTGTGTGTGTGTGTGTGTGTGTGTGTGTGTGTGTGTGTGTGTGTGTGTGTGTGTGTGTCCTCCTCACACACCTCCTCTCATCCCTCCATCCTGTCTCTCCTCTGCTCTGCTCATGTATGGTGAGTGGCAGCGTGTGGGAAGCCAGGGCCAGCCGGTGGGTGAAGCGCTTCATGCTACTGTCGCACTGTCACACTGTCTCTCTCTCTCACACACACACACACACACACACACACACACACACACACACACACACACAGGGAGGCACAATGACAACAGCAAATACAGAAAACATCTCATCAGTGAAAACAGCTTTACCTCCAGTCTCCTGGCTGTCACGCTTACCTGTCACCTCATACCCGCCCACCCCCCACCCCCACCCCCCCTCTCACAAACAGACTTCTTCTTCTCAAGGTCGATTAAACTGCAAAAAAAAACTCAACTCATTCCAGATGAAGCGTCAGATGAGAAAACCAAAGCCTCTCATGTCGGGTCACGTTAAAGCAACAGGTAACAGCCACTTCTAATGACTAATCACTAATTGACTTTCTAATTCATTCACTTATGAATTTGACAGTCACTTTCGGTTTGTTGATGAACAGGGAGTGTGTGAGTGTGTGTGTGTGTGTGTGTGTGTCTGCAGTGGTCGCGGCCTGTTGGGGTGGGGGGGGTGGGGGTGGGGACGCCAAACGCATGTGAAAGCAGCAGTGAGAAAGGCTCAGCAGGAGTCCTGACGGCTTCATACGTGTGAATTGGTGGAGTGATTGGGCCTAATTGATGACCAGAGTCAGCGTCAGTTCATTACTGAGGAGGTAATGACCCTCATCAGCAAACAGGAGCCATCACTCAGTGCTGCTTGATCATGATGAAGACGTACAGGAACCACAGAGGTCAGGGTTCCATCAGAGGAGCTGCGGCCATTTGCACTGTTTTCCTCAGATGCAACATATTTGACCATTTTTGATCGGAGCAAATCTGTCCTGTTTTGAAAATGGAAAACAGGCCTGAGGGGGCAAATGGTAACAAAGCCACACCCGCGAGCGAGCGGCGCTAACACTCCACAACACAACTGTAATGGGAGAGGCCTTTTCACACCGGCCCATCTGTATGCATAAGAAAACACACACACACACACACGCAGCAGAGTGGCGGCGTCAGGACGAGGCGTGGGGAGACGTGACGCCGCAGCGAGCGTGTTAGCGAAAGTGGCTGGAGGGAAAGTTAGTCTGTGTTTTGTTTTCAGAGATGGAGCGATGAAGACATTTTCCATGTCGTGTTCCTCTGCGCTGCAGCAGGGCTGTATGTTTGTGGAATAAGGAGGCCCTTGTCTGTGCGCCTGTCTGTCTGTCTGTCTGTCTGACTGCCGGCTGGTCACATGACGCCTGTCTCTCTGCTGCTTTTGTCTTCCAGTCAAAGCAGGACAACGGTTTTTGGTGAGGACATAAGACGGAAGAAGAAGAAGAAGGTTGACACATTGTCACGTGGGGAGTTTTTGAAACGAGGAAAAGAGATTTTTAAAAAATGGAGGTCAGGAGAGGAGAGCTGAGGGGGGGCTAGCGAGGATAAGTAGAGGGGGAGGGAGAGAGAGAAAGAAAGAAAGAGTGAGTGAGGCGGAGTGAGAGAGGCTGAATGGGCCCTTTGTGATCAAAAGCCTTGTTTATTTTCTTGGCGCTCGAACCCTTCAGGAGCCACATTGGGCCTGTCTGCGCCGTCTCGCTCTCATCCCCATCGCCTCCCGGCGTCCCGGCAACCGGCCCCGCATCAGAACCGGGGCCGAACCAAAACAAGCCTGTGCTCCGCTGGACCTTCACCAGAGTTAAAACAGGTTTCTCCGCGTCGGGAAATAACTGAGTCCATTTACTCAGTACTTTATGTTTTACATCATCACATGGGTCCGTTACACTTTATTCTTTATTCTGCATGAAGACGCTTTAATGTTCCAGAGATCATCTCATGTGCTGCATCGTGGTTTCTTCCAGCATGGAAACTATTTACGCTCCAGAGGAGACTCACTCGTGCAGCGAGAACACGGACCTCGAATTCCAATTAAACCAAGACTGCTTCTTTATGGCCAGACCGAGCCACTCCAAAGGAAACTCTCCGTTTGTGTTGTGTTGTGTTGTGTTGTGTTGTGTTGTGTATTTTAAATAAGGTAAACAGTGGATTGTAGGATGTGAAGCAGCTGTTAGTAAGTTGTGAGTAAACTCCACTTCATTCTAATGCATGACACTATATAACCATAAACGTCATTACATCAGGGTGCATTGGTGCACAGTGGTATAGTGTGCGCTCACTCACACTGAGACACAAACACTCTCTGTTCCCGTCTCCCCCTCTCTCCTCCAGCTGGTGCTCACACACGTGTAATGGGATTAGCACGCTCCTGAGCTGAGGAGGAGAGGAAGGAGATGGAGGAGAGAAGGGAGGATGAGGCCATGGAAGAAACAGAGCTGGGTGGATGTGGGGGTGGGGGGGTGGGGGGGGTAGGAAAACAAACATGTGGGGGAAAGAAAAGAGAGAAGGGTGGCGGAGCTCTTTCCACTTGGTCTCACTCTGGTTTTGTCTCATGTGAATTTCAGGGAGAGGGTTTAAACTCCTGAATAACAAACACATAAACACAACACCGTGGAGAAGATATCTGAGGTCCCACTGTTCTGTCCCGTCACTCAGACCCTCATCAGCTGATCAGCTGATCTGAAACATCTCTGAACACGTCACGGTCATGCAGAACCCACAGAGCTTCACGTCCATGACAAACCGCCGCTCTGGTTCGTCTTCGAGACGCGACAGAAGAATCGCTGTGGTTGAAATGTGTCGCGTAGAAGGAATACGTTTTGGGTGAACTAACCCTTTAAGGAAAAAAAAATGCACTGCAGGAATCAGGAATGTACATTCGCAGCTTCTTGGTTGGACCCATATGTTGTTGTTGTTTTTTTTTACCTTGCATACGTTGTTGTGCTTGCTCGGCACTTTTGTTGTCATGTTGTCCCGCAGAATGGACGTCACCTGGGAAAAAAACAAAGGAAAGAGCGTTTAAGGGGGGGGGGGGGGGGGGGGGGGGGGGGGGGGGGGGGGGGGGGGGGGGGGGGGGGGGGGCAGCGTGGATGGAGGTGTCCTGAGGAGGGGGACGGAGTGAGGCCACATTCAGGCCTTGGAGAGGACGAGCGAGTGCAGACTGCAGGAATGTGAGAGTTATATTTGACCCGAGTTGCGGCCTTGTGCCAAGTCTGTGATGGCGAGAGGGGGAGGAGGAGGAGGAGGAGGAGGAGGGGGGTGAAGCATGTGTGGCATGGTGTGAGTCTATACACAGCTCAGTGTGTATGTGTTAACGGTCTCCTCTGTCTGGATGTGGAGGAACTCCCTCTTCCCACTCCAACTGGCACCATGCACCACTTCCTCCTATACCCCCCCCTCCCCCAAATACCTCGCCAACTGCCCCGTCAACGCTATCAGCTGACGTCTGGAGACAGCCCCCGGGGGACACCCCCCCCCCAGCCCCCGGGCGACATGTACAGACTTGTTGGGGTGACTGTATGTCACATATATTAATAAAGCAGGAAGCATCATCGCCTTTTTAAAGCTCTAACATGTGACTTTTATCCACTAGAGGGCAGAATAACCCCCAAACAAAGACAATAGCACGGCTATATTAGTTTGTTGAAGTTGACATGTAACATATTGATTGTGTCCCACAGCTGTAACGACTCAACACGGCCCAGCGTCTGTAATGAGTGTTAGCAGCTACAGCTACTGATTTGTCCCACTGGTGGTTACCACTGCTGCCCCACGTGGCCCAAATCGGTTAATGCAAGCAGGGAGTTTAAACATGTTCAAACATGTTGAATACACAGAACAGACAGAATGAATACACAGGAACCTGTCGCAGCCTGTTGTTGTTGTTGTTGTTGTTGTTGTTGTGTATCAGAATATCAACCTACTACTTTGAGTCAAATCACAAAACCCACTGGACAACGTTTTTTTTTTTTGGTTCAATAAAGAAATGCAGGATTCAGCTTGATGTAAACGTGATGTAACGACACACAGATGTGTCATAACAAATCAGACACACCCTGCCATAAAAATATCCTGACAACAGGAAGCTTCATCTGGTCCCCACATTGGCTATAAATCAGTCCCAGCTAACTGAATCACCTGTAAAATTGAATTTAGCAGCGATGGCGATGGACGCGGCCTCCGAGAACCTCACACTGGTTCATTGACATGAACGGTCTGTTGACAGCAGAGACACAGGAGCCAATGAAAACACTGAGCAGCCACTCAGATCTGCTCCAGCGTCGATGGAGAGCTCTGCGGCCTCAGGAGTGTGGAACCTGCCCGTCGGGTTTTCCCGCCGCCATCGCCGCAAACGTTCTTTGACCTCGGGGGCGAAGGTTTGTTCCGTGTCTCAGTCGTCTCCCTCTGAAGCGTCACAAACTGCTTCACTTCCTGTTTTTTTTTTTTTTTGGACAGAAAAGTCTTCAACACTCTTTGTTCTGTTTTCTTTTCTATACGACGGCCTGTGATCCATCAGCTGCTCCCCCCCGCCCCCCGGCCCCCCCCTTACTGTTTGAATAGGATGTGTACAGTCGGTCTGATATGTGTAGTCTGCTGTCGTGTCGTGTACAGACGTGTGCGGCTCTGTTGTGTGTCACCTCGTGTCTGAGCCTGTGTCTCCGTGACTGAACTGAGAGTCATGATGATTCTCACTCGTTTTCATTAATTAAGTCCCAGTTTGACAAAGACGTTTTGAGTTTTACCAAAAAAATAAATAAATAAAATAAGAACTGACACAGACGAGGTTTGGGGTCGATAATAATAATAATAATAATAATAATAATAACAATAATAATAATCATAATAATCATAATAATAATAATAAAATACAGATCCCTCCATCGCTCCTCTGGTTATTCGTACTTCAGCGATGGTCGTCTGTTCCTGGACGCGGCGGTGATTTATGGCGTTGGCTCGCCGCTGCCTGTCTCATCCACAGCAGCTGGGAACGAGTGGTTTGTGGCTCAGACTCCTGCTAAAACGCTCTGACAGGCGACCGACGGACCAATCAGTCGTCGATAGGTTCGAGTCTGGGGCCTTTGAGTCACAAGACGCCGCCTCTGCCCACAAGACGATTCCACCGCCACCCGACCACCATGATGATTTCCCCCTCTGATGGGAGGAGAGCCTCGGCGAGTGTGGAGTGTCTGATGTTGGGTCGGCACAGGGTGGAGCGCGGTGGGCTCGGCCGCACACGGTTACGCTCGGACGGCTGTGGATTGAGACTGGGTTTGTGTGAGTCAAGTTGAGATTGGCTGGCGTTGTGTTTGTGTAGGTTTGGCCCGGCTGGCGGGGCTGGAGGGGGCGGGAGGGGCTGGGGGGCGGGAGGCAGCCTATAGGCTCGCCACTATGCTCCGGCCCTGCTCCTCCTGGCTGATGTCAAGAGTGTGATGGCAACAGACATCACATTAGGTCTGCGGTGATTAGCCGGCCTGACAACGCGCCAACCAACCACAGGCAGCCCGCCACCTACCACACACACACACACACACACACACACACCCGAGCGCACAGTTTGTTTCTATAGCTACAGAGCGACTGTCTGCATCACCGCGGTTACCAGAGGACGTTGGGTCTGGATTATGGAACCTCACGGAGACAGTCCAACACCAGAAGCAGATGTGGCGTCGTGTGTTTACGTTTAAGGCGCTGAGCATGAAGATGGTTCGCACCAAACGTCTCCGTCCTGACCGTCGTCATCCTGAGAAACCGCGACCCCCAGGGTTCACACGGTCACCGTGGAGAAGATACGTCTGCTCGCAGATTCATCAAACGCGACCAGAACCAGAACCAGAACCAGAACCAGATTAAAGACTGGAATGAAATGTTGTTGTGGTCTAATTGTTATTAACAGCACGCGACGCCTTCACGACCAGATGAGTTTAAACCTGACTCCATCTTGATACAGATGTTGACATGAATGTTGACGCTGACGGTCACGTGACATAACGATAGGCGAGTAGACGAACACACACATCAGCTGTCGGCGTCAGTGAGCGCGTGGCAGCTGAACCGTTGACACAGTCACATTTCAGTGTTTATTCAGAATCCCTCTGAACCTGTGCGACGCGTTTGCATCACAGACAGTTGAACTGCTGAGGCTGCATTTACATGTGAAGTGGAGCCACTCGTTCCCGTGTGTCATCACAGCACCTGCAGCTGCAGCAGCACTGACCCCTGACCTCTCCGCTAGCGCCACCGCATGGTCTAGATTTCATTTGCATCCAAAATGAATTTTAGCTTTACTTTACAGCTAGAAGACACACACACACACACACACACACGCACACACACAGACACACACACAGACACACACACATTCTGTATATTCATCCATTGAACTTCAGTATTTGTAATAAAAACAACATGTTTAAAGATTATTAGCGTCCAAACATTATGAGCATTATGGACACTAACAGTCCCTCTAAGACTCTAACACTGGGTTCATGGTCCCATCAGAGTACACGTCTTTTAATATGCAGGTGACGCCACCTAGTGGCGCTTGAAATGAACTGCAACGGGACAAATCAGTCATTTAGAGAACAATGTCTTGTAAAAAGAGTAAACCAGGCATTCAGTTTCTAAAAACAGGTTAAAATAATTGCAAATACTTTTAAAAAAAAGATGCATTTTAATTATTTTGGCAAATCAATAATATATTTGAGAAGACACCAATCATAATGTTCCTTATGAATAAGGAAATCACAGATTTCATATTTTAAAATCAAACATGTTTTTCTATATATGAACGAATCCAGTTGCTGATTAACAACAGCAAATTTGGTCATTTTATCAATATTTTGACATTTTGTACTTATTATTATTATATTCCATATATATTATATTATTATATTATTTTGTGTTTATTGAGCTTATTGACTCGAGAAACTTACTCACATCTCACCTGCACACTGTGTGAAGGTGAGAACACAGAAGTTCATTCATGCTTCACAGAGGACGGAGAGAGAAGAGCGAGTGTGCTTGTACCCGATACACACACACACACACACACGCACACACGCACACACACACATACACACACAGAGAGAGAGAGAGAGAGAGAGAGAGAGAGAGAGAAGGAGCAGGCAAAGTGAAACTGCTCCTGAGGGACTTGTGGGTAAAACATGTTGGTTCCCAGACCAGAAACTAGGCCTGACTGGAAACACACACACACACACACACACAGAGAGAGAGAGAGAGAGAGAGAGAGAGAGAGAGAGGCCACCCAGGACCAATAGCAGCATCATTATTTCATGAGATGGCTTCATGAGGGATGCAGGTAAATGTCAACCCATCGTCAGCTTCACACCGACGCCTCAGATCTTCCTCTCGGCCTTTCATCTCCCTGCAGCTGACGGCAGCTGACGGCAGCTGACGGAGGACAGCGTCTCTTAGGACCGGGACAAACTGAGTCCTGTCGAGTGTTTCAGGCCTTTAGCCAAAGTTCCAGGTCAAAAATCCAAATGGCTGCAGTGATTCTTGATTTGATGAAGAAGAGGCCTGATGGTGAATCTGAGCTGCTGTACCCAGCAGCTGACTGTGAGGGGAGCAGTGTGATTTACTGCAGACAGGAGGAGCAGTGTGGATTATGGTTTGGCTGATCTTCCAACTCTGGATCCAACTCATAAAAAAAAAAACAGGGGGCGGGGGGGAGGAATGCCGAAAGTTCTTCAAACAACAACAACAGGCTTCAGCCTCAGCAGCTGCAGTGTGGAGGTTTGTGGTCCGACTTGGCAGCAGCGAGATGTGAGCGTGTGCAGGGGCGCGACGAGAAACGCTGCCCCCTGTGTGCAGAACAACAGCACAAACACATTAAATATCTATACCCCCCGGTGGGCTGCAGAGGCCTGTCCTGCTCCGGGCCCCCTGAATGATTCAGGGCCTCCCCTCCCTGATGGCACCTCTCAATGTGCAACTGCAAGAATGTAGAGCAAAGTGCACGTGTGCTGGAAATTCTTCCTGCTATGTCAGCAGCGCTCCACAAAACACAAACGTGAGAATGCTCGGAGACAAACAGCACACAGAAAAGACGAGGGGGGGGGGGCACGCAGCTCATCATATTTTTAGCAGAAAGTTCTGATATTACGATATTACGACGTTTTATATATTTGGAAAATTGACCATTAAACAACAGGCAGCAAGAGGAAAAGAGGTTTGAGCACAAACACAACACGACCTGAGCTGAAATAAGAAAAAGACTGAAAATATTCTTTTTGTAGTAAAAAAAAAAAGAAGTATTTATGTTAAAAGTGACACGAGAGAACAAAGATCCAGTTTGGTGTGGAACTGTAACAACTGTGGCTGCTGATACACTGAACACAGAAAGAGTGACAGAGATGATAATAAACACTTTGACACACACGTTAGTGTTTAATGTTAATGTGTAACGACAACATCAGTTTTCTCTATTCACCAAAACCATGTTCATGTATACATAATATGTATCAAATAATAATAACATGAATATAATATCATGATTATTATTCTAAATTGGTATCATTGTTTATATTCTGTGTAACACACATACATGCAACAGCCTATGAACTGCTGTATAAATGTTTAGGTGTTTTTGCAGTTTTGAGTTTGTGTTTTCTAACGAGCGCTGTCCCTCTTTTGTTTTTAACAACACATCGACACTCGCTGCAAAAGAAAAACCAAACAACAACAACAAAGAGGCAGGAAATGACTTTGGTCTAAATTCGCACTTTATTCCTAACACTTACAGGTTTGTGTTGTCCCCGTTTCCCAGGCCCCAAAACAACAGGCACACAGACAGCGATGAGTTCAGGGACAGTAGAGAAATCAAGTCATATAGAATCAACTCAGACAGAGAGCCTCCAGATCCAAAACAGAAAAAAGACCCACAGAACAGATACTAAAGCTTACAGAGCTTCACCGCTGATGTTCACCACCGCCGCCATCATCATCATCATCATCATCATCATCATCATCATCATCATCATTATGTTAAAGAACAATTTCAGAGCCGTCATAAAAAGGTGGGCGTTGTACAATGCGGATAAACAGAAAATCGAGGTGAGAAGATACAGTGGAACTCTTTGGTTTTTACTATTGAGGTTTTTTTTTCTTCTTTCGCAGTAAAATCTATCTTTGCTGTCCTCGTAACCTTTGGATTTAAGCTGCATTGTAGAAAAAATAGAAACGAAAAGACTTCTTTTTAAATTTCTCCTTAATAAATTAACAATGACACGGGGCAAACGATACCGACTGAAGTTCTCCTCTCTTCACCCCCCCCACTCCCACCCCACCCTCGCTATCTGTTATTATGGATCACATTTTGTCTTCTCAAGGCCAAAAACGTCTTTTATATTTCATGGTGACTTGGAAAGTTGAGCCGAGTCGTAACATTCACATTCACATTCACATTCACAGCCACAGAAGAAGTAGTGTAAAAAACAAACTGTCAATGTCTTTTGGAACGTCTGACAGCACCTGGACACCAACGCCAGGAGCTGCGTCCTTTCTTTACTCGCTCACGCCCCCTAACGACAAACCTGAATGTTTATGTACACATGGAACCACCACGGGTGTGTGTTGCTTGTTGCAGTGTCGTGTTTCACTGTGGCAGGTTTAACTTTGGTATCTTTATCTGTCCACCACAGATCAATCGGAACACACACACACACACACACACACACACGCACACACACACAGTCAGAGCTGTCAGAAACACGAGTCAGCAACTAAACATAAGAGATGGGTTTTCGCTCAGCTCCTCGTCTGAGCAGGGTTTGAGCTCTGCAGCGAGTAAGTCGAGGTGATGCACTAAAAACAAACCGACACCAGTGATGAATACGCACACACACACACACACACACACACACCTTCCTCTCTACAAAACACAGCGACATCGTCAGTGCCTCCCTGACCCCAGGGAAAACAGTGAGCAGGAGAAATGGCGTCCTTTCTTTAGGTTAAAGCAATCAGAACAAGTGGTTCATGAAAAAAATCTTTGTTTTTGTTTTTCCTCGACAGGGCCAGTTTCACATCCCTCACTCCTGAGTTTGCCCCCCCCCCACCCCCCACCCCCCATCATTAAAGCTGGAGTATCTATTTGGTTTGATCAGAGTATCAGAGGTATGAGTGGAGGCCCTCCTTGTCCTGGAGCGGGACGGAGGGCGTCACAAAGCTTTTCACAGAGCGGAGGAGGAGACAGCAGGTAACCGTGACGACCAGTCTGACCAGTTTGGAGTGTGTGAAACCGAGCTGGAGCTAACAACGAGCTAATATTTCATCGTCAATCATGAGTTTCCGTTCCTGTGGCGCTACGTCAACGTCCTGAAGCTACAGACACTGCTTCCTGTAACCAGACTTCATATGTCCCCAGTGTTTGTGTAAAGTTCTTCCTGCAGCTCGTTTAATCAGCACCTGATGAAATACTCGCTACAATTAGCTGATTCAAAACGAGAAATTAAAAACAAAAATCAACCAGAAATCTAAACAGAACTGACTGAACATTGTAAAACAGTAACACACGCTCCAAAGTCTGCGTCACAGTTTTCCTGTCCCTGTCTCCACTCCAACAGTCTTTAGGTTTGGTTTGGCTTTGAAACATTCGTTTGGCATCTCGTTTTGTCTCGGTCTATAGAGCGCCCCCTATCTGCAGATACAAGCCTCACAACAACAACAACAACCCCTGAAAAAAAAACAGTGAGCAGGAGACATGGCGTCCTTTCTTTAGGTTAAAGCAATCAGAACAAGTGGTTCATGAAAAAAATCTTTGTTTTTGTTTTTCCTCGCCAGGGCCAGTTTCACATCCCTCACTCCTGAGTTTGCCCCCCCCCCCATCATTAAAGCTGGAGTATCTATTTGGTTTGATCAGAGTATCAGAGGTATGCGTGGAGGCCCTCCTCGTCCTGGAGCGGGACGGAGGGCGTCACAAAGCTTTTCACAGAGCGGAGGAGGAGACAGCAGGTAACCGTGACGACCAGTCTGACCAGTTTGGAGTGTGTGAAACCGAGCTGGAGCTAACAACGAGCTAATATTTCATCGTCAATCATGAGTTTCCGTTCCTGTGGCGCTACGTCAACGTCCTGAAGCTACAAACACTGCTTCCTGTAACTAGACTTCATATGTCCCCAGTGTTTGAGTAAAGTTCTTCCTGCAGCTCGTTTAATCAGCACCTGATGAAATACTCGCTACAATTAGCTGATTCAAAACGAGAAATTCAAAACAAAAATCAACCAGAAATCTAAACAGAACTGACTGAACATTGTAAAACAGTAACACACGCTCCAAAGTCTGCGTCACAGTTTTCCTGTCCCTGTCTCCACTCCAACAGTCTTTAGGTTTGGTTTGGCTTTGAAACATTCGTTTGGCATCTCGTTTTGTCTCGGTCTATAGAGCGCCCCCTATCTGCAGATACAAGCCTCACAACAACAACAACAACCCCTGAAAAAAAAACGGTACAAACAGAGACTTAAATAGAATCCAATAAATACATAAATAATCAATAAATAAACAACATGAGGGACAAAGAAGTTCATCAAATACAAAGGGATCAACGGATCACATCCCAGAAAAAGCACACACCTCCCTTATACAATAAATACAAATACTTTTTTCCAACAAAGAGTCCGTGAGAGATAAAAGAGTTTTAAAGCTTTTAGTTCTTACAACAAGTCGTCGTCGTCTTCGGTCGTCATCGTCCAGGATAATGGTCCCAGCCTCTTTACACATCAGCAACAAGTAAGAGCAGTTGAACATATAATATTTCCCCTACAAAACCTATGAGCACTAATGGATACATTCCCTATAAAAGTTTAGGTTAACAGGTTTGAATCCGTCTCAGACGTCGGTGCATCCCCATCTTCCTCCCCGTATCATCCTCATCACTACTTCCCCTCCCTACCTGTGTGTTTATATTGCATCTTCACTTGTTTGTTTTCAACCTGGACCTGTTTTTCTCTGATGCATTGTGTATGATATTTTAAAGGTACTACGTTGAGTTTTTCACCACTAGTAGCGCTGTGGAGCAAAGTGGTTAATTTGAGTTATTATACGTTGTCATTCTTAAAGTAAATTCACTGGGATAATCCAAAATATATATAATTTTACAACATGACAAAAGAATTTAAAATATCCCTCTATTATTTGTAGTTGGATTCCTGCTGCAATGAAAAGTGTGATGTCATAACGGTGACAAACGGGTCCAGGATGAAAACCACCAGAGTTCTGCCTTTAACCGACTGACATCACTTTGTCCAATGTGTTTGTGTGACAGACAACAGCGCGATGTGTTGTCGAACAGTTTGGTTCGTATGCAAGAGAATGTGCTCACACACACACGCACGCACACACACACACACACTTCAGCTGAGCCACTTGTACGTCTTTGTGCATTGGTTTGGTTGTTGTTATTATTTGGTATGTTTGTGTCTCTAAAAAGTTTTGCTTTTGGTTTTCAGATTTGGCTTCTTCACGTCACTCTGGATCAACAAAAACACATTTTTTTCAACTTGGAAGCTACATTTTCACAGTTATCTCCAAACATGAGTAAAAATAAAAACCCAGAGCACAACAGAAGAGACAAGGAGAAATGAAAACAGGCAACGCATCGCCCAAAACCGCCCCCCGCCCTTGCCCCGCCCGTGCCCCGCCCTTCCCCCCGATAATAAGTAGAAAGCAATGAGACGAATCCATACGTCATTAAGAGACACACTATGGAAAGCGAAAACAAAAAAATATATATATACTCTCAAAGTCAGCTGTGTTTGTTGAGGTCATTCCATATTTTATCCATCCGGGAAAAAGAAAGTGAGAACGAGGGCGAGAGAGGGAGAGAGGGAGAGAGAGAGGGATTTCTGTCTGTCGATACGAGAACAGCAATCACAGGTAAAGACGGACAGACAGACGCCGCCTCCCCCCACCCCCACCCCCCCAACCCCCCTCCTCCTCGTTTGTATTTGGTTTGGTTACACTTCAGTCATTCATACATAAGTAGTAGTAGTAGTAGTAGTAGTAGTAGTAGTAGTAGCTTTTGGTTTCGGGTTACTTTTTGGTTTTTTCGATCCGCCGCTCTGGGCGCACCTCCTCCTGCTCCTCTTCCTCCTTCTTCTTCTTCTTCTCCTCCTTTCTTTCTTTCCCCTGCAGCTTTTAAAACCTTTGGCTCCTCTGCTGACCACTTCTCTTTCTCCTCCTCCTCCTCCTCCTCTTTGTCGATATGAGAACAGCAATCACAGGTAAAGACGGACAGACAGACGCCGCCTCCCCCCCCCCCCCCCCCCCCCCCCCCCCTCCTCCTCGTTTGTATTTGGTTTGGTTACACTTCAGTCATTCATACATAAGTAGTAGTAGTAGTAGTAGTAGTAGCAGTAGTAGTAGCTTTTGGTTTCGGGTTACTTTTTGGTTTTTTCGATCCGCCGCTCTGGGCGCACCTCCTCCTGCTCCTCTTCCTCCTTCTTCTTCTTCTTCTCCTCCTTTCTTTCTTTCCCCTGCAGCTTTTAAAACCTTTGGCTCCTCTGCTGACCACTTCTCTTTCTCCTCCTCCTCCTCCTCCTCTTCTTCTTTTTATTTTGGCCCTTTCATCTGATCTTTGGAGACAAAGGAGAGGGGCAGATGGGAGGGAGGGATGGAGGGCAGGGGTTTGGGGGCAGTAAGGGGAACGCCGGTGCTTCACCTCTTTCTTTTGTTCTTTTTTTTTTTTTTTGGTTTGGACTTATGCTTCGACACTGCTGAGGTTTTGTCTGGACACTCGTCTCCTGGGCGAATCCAGAGACAACGCTGCCAGAGGCGATGCTTTGGTATCCGAGAGTGACTGTCTGGTGGTGGATGAGCCGTCTGGAAAATGACATGATGATGGTTCGGGAGATAATAAATAAAAGAAGGCAAATAATAGTAATAAATAAATAAATAGAGAGATAAAACTGTTTTTCCACATCTGTCTGTGCTGAAATGATGAAAATCCTGCTGGAAATGAAATGAAACAAACAGAAATGAATTCTAAAATTTCACGGTGGATCTTTCGAGTGGATTCTTTCACCTCCACACAGGAGAAATGTAACGCGACCAGCTTCTCCAACAGGTCTGGTCCATCTGTGCCGGACGGGTGGATCTTGCCTTGTGGTGATATCAGAGAGTGATATTGATACTACAGTGTGTATGAGTAGAAATCTGAACCTGACCATGTATGACGGTAAACTCCACCCGTCCGCTGCTCTCAGTGCGAATAAAACAGCGCCACCAGACGCAGGTTTGTCCTAATGGAGCTGTATGGAGAGAGGTAGGTAGATACTCTGCAGGTGGGATCAGCTGTGACACGTTACGCCGGACAGCGTATCAGAAAGAGCAATAAATACAAAGGATCAATTGAAAATCAATATTTGTGAATGTGTAACTGAAGGTTAAAAAACAGGAGAAATCCTGAGCGTGATGGAGGATGTTTGGCGTGATGGAGGATGTTTGGCGTGGTGGAGGATGTTTGGCGTGATGGAGGATGTTTGGCGTGATGGAGGATGAAGACTGAACTGATCCTGGACAGATCAGAATGTCAAGTCTTTTTGAACTAAAGCTTTTCTCTCCGTTTATTGTTTTTTTTTGTTTGTTTGTCTTTTTGTCTTTTTTTGGTTTTCAGTTTTTGGTATTTGGAGATTTTGGTTTTCATCGTTGTAGGTGTGTGTCTTTTCCTTTGTACATTTGGTTGCAGCCAGCGTCCTGACCCGGGCAGCTCGTTAGAAGTCTTTTCTTGTTGCCTCCCGTCTCTCTCTCTCACGTCCAGGTCTCACCCCTGCCCTCACACTGGTTTTTCCTCTCCGGCCGATAAAAGGCATCGGGTTCGTTTCCCGATGCTCGGTGCCACGTCTCCTGCTGTACATCATTATTTGGTTTCAAATGTCTCCCTCCATTCTGCCGTTCTCTCTCTCCTCTCCATCCTCTCTCTCTCTCTCTCTCTTTTCTCCCCCCGATCATCGGGGTGTATTTTTGGCTTCAGCGGGGAGAGGTGCAGAGAGGAGACCAGAGACGGGTGAGACAGAGAGATGGCTTTGGTTGAAAGGCGAGGTTGTAAATTTAGATTTTTTTTTAAAGCTCCCATAACACTCCCCCCCCCCCCCCCCCCACCCCCTTCCGCTGATAGGATACCCCCCCCGCTGATAGGATACTTTGGCTGTCAGTCAGGGATCACTCGGCCATGGCCCCTCCCAGGGGCGGCGGCGAGGCTTCGCTGAAGGAACAGAAAGAAGTGGGACTTGAACATGGAGAGGCAGATTCCTCCGGGCACGAGGTCGGGCTCATAAGGTCGCTGGTGCCGGGGGGTGGAGACTGGGCGAAGGAGGGTCTCGGGCCGCTGCCGCCGCTGACCAGTCCCATGGCGGGCACGGTTGTTGCCATGGAGCCGGTCACCATGGGGAGGAGAGTGGGGCGGTTGAGGAAGAGGGAAGGGCGGAGGGAGGGGGGGACAGCAGGACCCCCGGGTCCACCCAGAAGCATGTGACCTGCTGCCCCCTCGAGGCCGGAGATGGACAGCTGACCGCTGCTGGCTGCCAGAGCTGAGACGGACAGAAGATGTGGACATGAAGGAGTTTAGACAAGGTCGTATAGAAACCAGCAGGAGGGGAAGATGAAGGTGGACGGAAAGACACAAAGAACAAAGTGACAAAGGAGACAGAGCAAGATGGAAAGCAAGAAAAGAAAGAGATGGACAAAAATAGACAAAGGACAAAAAAGCAACGAGGACAAAGTGACAGAGTGATGACGAGAGCGAGGGAAGAGGCAGGGAAAGAAGGATGTGGTGGCAGGATGACAGAGAGGGGACGAGGGGGAAGATGGAGAGAGGAGGAAGAGGAGGTGAAGATGGAGAGATGGTGATTAATGGAGGGCGAGAACAAGTGAATACAGACACAGCAGAGGAGGGGAGGAGGAGACAAAGACAGGAAGTACAGAGAAGTCAGTAAACGCATCATCAACATTAAAAACCTGGACGGTGGAGATGAAGATGATGAAGATGATGAAGATGATGAAGATGATGAAGATGATGAAGATGATGAAGACTATAATGTAAAACGCGTTGTTCAAATAACACTGATGACTGAACCGATAGTTTGATAAGTTTGTTATTAAATCGTTTGATTTGAGATCTTTGGTTTATTCACCGAGAGGAGGCGAAAGCCGTCGCTGTGAAATTAAATGTCTGTGATGGAGAAAGAAAACCAGGAAGCGTCGACATAAAAGTAGCAGACATGGCAGAATAACCCGAGTGACACCGGCTGGAGTAACAGCTTCATCCATTACAGCTGGGTGTGTGTGTACACAGCCGCAGCGTGTGTGGCCCCCAGAGGGAATCGAACCCCAAATCCCTCTCTCATCAACACTCCATCCAAAGCCCTCTTTTCACCGAGGCTCCTCGTCCCCCCCCCAGCCTGGAACGCCATCAGACAGATCAGGCAGAGCCAGAGCTGCAGTTTCCATAACGCGCTGTATCCTTTTCATCAGCACGCGGGCCGCAGGAGGCCGCCGCTCCCGGCTCGGCGGGAGGAAAGGGGAAGCGATCATGTGACGGATTCAGAGCTGAGCTGATTAGTGATGCTTAATTGATTTGGCGGCAAATCGTCTCTTTCAAAAAGAAGAGGAATCCTGGGTGGAAACAGTTTTTTCTTTTTCTTTTTTTTTTTTTTTGCCACCGGGGGCCTGATATATTGAGGAGGAGGAGATTGTGCCTGTTCAACTGTTTACTGTAAGATGACCGGGCCTCCTAATCTCAGCCATAAGGGGCTTTTGTCACTCTGGGATAATAGCAGGCCATTGTATGAGAATCGAATTGAATCTTTCATCATACTGAGTGATTTAAAAAGTTTGTGCTGAGGAGGCGGGGGGTGGGGGGGTGGAGGGGGGGTAGTGTGTGCGGCGCGTTGGCTGTTGGCTACAGGCATCTGGAGCTTTGGAGAGGAAATTCATTTAGGGCAGAATGGATGAAGGGTGAAATGGGAAGTGGTCTATAGAAACAGAGACTGGTGAGGACTCGTGGAGCCGCAGGGGACGGTCTGCATGCACCAACACATACACACACATTTACACACACACACACACACACATTTACACACACACCTTGCATTGTAGCCAGGGGATTGCTGCCAATGAGGGTCTGGTTCATCCCTGCGCTTACTCCCATCATTGTGTTCCTGAAATAACACACACACACACACACACACAGAGAGAGACATACACACACATAATAACAATCAGTCATGTAGAGGTGTGTATCCATCTTATGTGTTTATTTATCAGCAATGTGCTGACGTGACGGTTTTGTACTGGATGTTCAGTTCTGAAATGTCGTCGTTTTTTAATTGTTGGGTGAAAACACACAACCGCAGTCATACAGCTGAATAACACGCAGCTGAGTAAGACAGACGACAACATACAAATCAGGAGACGACGAGGTCAAGAGGTCGCCCAAGGCTTGGAAGGTTTGAGTTGTTGTAATGATGGAAACGAACGTATTAAACATTTGCACTAAGTTGCCCTGGTGTTTTTTTTTGTTGCGTGTTGGACACTCACCCAGTGTTGAGCCCGTGGGCCGTGAGGCTGGGAGGAGCAGGGCTGGCTGTGCTATGAGGGGGTGGAGTCACAGAGGAAGAGGCGGAGCCGACCGCAGAGGAGCTGACAGGCGTCATGGGGCAGGAGGCTGAAGGGGACGAACTGGCAGCTGGACGAGAAGAAGAGGAATGTGAGGATGAGGATGAGGATGCCACTGTGGACGGTTTGTTGTTATGAGTGTCGTTAATTCTGTGTCGTTATTAACAGTCTGGTCATTAACATACAGGATCCTGACCGTGCTGATCAAGTTTGAGACTGAAAAGCTCAACGGGCCAATAAATATCCAGCTGTGTTTGTTACCAGTCGGGTCACGAGTCCATAAGTCACCAGGACCAGTCAGGACTCAGACAGGTAAACAGCTCAGGATGGGACCATGCTGTTGTCAATGAGCGATCATTGTTTTCTGTATCGGTTTTCCTCGAACAGGAATATCAGCTTCTTCCAAATAATGTCAGCACCAGTCTCATCTTCCTGTGACCGACCTTTGGGTCCGAGAACATAATTGCGAAGCTCTGCTCGCGCCTTTAATAATTCATTGGCGAGAGACTCTGCACAGGCACAAACAGTAATTCCAGCTCACCTGTTGTGCTGAGGCTGGTGGTGACCTGGGACAGAGCCGCACTCGATATCTGGAGAGAGCGAGGGGAAGGACGTGAGGAAACAAATATCACCGCCGCCTCTGAAGTGACACGATGAAAACAGGAAGGTGTCGGTGGGTTTGCGGCGGGGCGTACCATGTGTGGGCTGTAACAGGGGGCTTTGTGCGTCACAGCGGGCGAAGTCTGGCTGGGCAGGGGAGGGGTGGTGCTGCTGGAGGGGTTGATGCGTTTCTCTTTCTGCCGGCGGTTGCAGAACCAAACGCGAATCACCTCCTTCTCCATGTTGAGCTGCTCGGCCAGCAGCAGGATCTCTTCAGAGGTAGGCTTCTGGTTCTGAGAAAAACAAGTCAAAGATAAGGTTAAAACAAAAGATTCAATGTGACCAGTGTATAGTTAATGCACCCTGTGTATTGCTGTTGCACTTCAGATACCAACCTCTGATCATAACATTACATAACTATTAGGGATGTTGGATATTGGCTTTTTCACAGATATCCGATATACCAATATTGTCCAACTATTAATTTCCGATACCGATATCAACCGATACCGAACAAACATAAGGAAGCAAAACAAAAGTATCTCAAAAACTATCCGTCACATCTCTCATATTTTGACATTCTGAGTTAGAGGAGAAGTAGCCGAACAGATACCTTTAATTTCCAATTTTAAATTTTAATGCCAGTATCGGCTGATATCTAATAACTATGTTTTGTGTCGTCATGAAAGTAAAGCTGAAATTGGTTTTCTACGTCTCTCACCGTGCTGAAGTTGCGCTCGAGGATCAGTCGCACGTTGGTCTCGATGCTGGTGCGTTTCTTCCTGCGTCTCCCCGGCAGCCCCTCGATACCCATGAGCGGGGAGGAGATGGAGGAGGGGCTGGGCAGCATGCTGTCCACTGCCATGGTTTCTGACAGGACGTCAGACACAGAGACATGAGGACGTGCAGATAGAGAGAAATAATAACAATGTTTTCGTCATGGTTTCTAACTGTAGAGGTTGAGTGTTGTGTGTTGTGTGGATGTGGCGTCACTCACCTGCGTCACTCAGCCACTTCTCCAGCAGCGGCTTCAGCTTGCACATGTTCTTAAAGCTGAGGTTCAGAGCTTCGAAGCGGGAGATGGTTGTTTGGCTGAAATCGTTGCCGTACAGTTTTCCCATGGCAACACCCACGTCTCCCTGATGGAGACACCGAAAAAACAAACAAACAAACGTGAATTCGACAATAATACACACACAACACACACAGACACGCACCCGTGAAGCCTCATCTGGTTCTTACCTGTGTGAATCCCAGCTTGATGCGTCGCTGTTTAAAGGTGCGGGCAAACTGCTCCAACTCCTCCAGGTCGCTGGGCTCTTCTCCCATGTGACCTCCGTGACCTCCAGGGGTCAAGCTGGAGCTCAGGGAGGAGGCCATGGAGCTGCTCGATGCAGAGGTGGCTCCTACAGATGTCACCACACCAACGCTGCTGCTACCAGCAGTGACCATAGAGCCGCCACCGCCACCACTTCCCCCGACCACAACGTCGCCGCTCTTCTCTCTCTGCAACAAAAGGTCAAGTCAATGAATGATTTGTTTGAGTGAGTGAGTGAGTGAGTGAGTGAGTGAGTGAGTGAGTGAGTGAGTGAGTGAGTGAGTGAGTGAGTATGAGCTAATCTATCTGGGATACACAAAAACATGCACTCTTGTCCATCTCTTATTTTAAACAGCAGAAAAAAACCATGATGTAACTGTAACATTTGGTTCGTTGACTACAGAGATCGTTAAGGCAGGACTGTGACCCTGCGAGCTGAGGGACAATCAACTAATTAACGAACCAACCAGAGGTCATGCACGAGATCTGCCTCATTTACATCCACCGTCTCTGTGCGTAAAGACGCGTCACCTGCTAAATGTAAAATCTAGCACTGGCCATGTGCACCTGTGAGGGTGCATTCATGCATTGTGTTAAAGAAGGATAAAGCCTGGGTACACAGGGAGGGGGGGCTCTTCCTCAGTGGACAAAGAAACTGCGTCCGTTATTAAAACTTGTGATGATTTCAGATATCTGCAGATGTGATTTGCTGCGGTTCCCTCGTGGGGAGATGTCCCACCTGTGCTTGGAGGCCCAGGCGGGGTGGTGTTGTCAGTAACCCCCCGGAGCTTTGCTGAGGTAGCTGGATCAGATTTGGTGTCGAAAGCAAACCTGTGAAAAAACAATCAAAAACAAATCAACAATCAGATTAAATATTTGCTGTTGGGAGCATCGTCATCTTGACATGATTCAGCCAGGCGTCCAGAGGTTGCTGACCCTGCTGTGGCTGCGGTGCCTGTGCTGGCTGAGGCAGGAGGAACTGGGCAGGAGACTGGAGAGGATGACCGGGCATCAGGACCAGCTGCTGGAGCTGCAACAGCTGCTGGATGTCCTGCAGCATCAAAACACAAACATGTTGACACGCACAAGAAACAAACAACAAAACTCAACTCATCAAGCTAAAAAACAGGATTTTAATACGGTGACTGAACTGATGACTCGTTGACTTACTGAGACTTAAATAACGAAAATATAATAATAACGAAAATATAATAATATAATAATAACGAAATAAAATCCTAATATTTGTGGATGTTCGATTATGTTCTGTCTCCTAATAATAAGACATCACTCTGTGTAAACAGGCCCATATGGTTTGTTAGAGCACTTCCTGTTCATACCTGCGCCGTGAGCTGGATTGGCTGCGACAGAGCCAGCTGCGGAGGAGGCGGGGCTTGGACTGTTTGCTCCTGTTTGGTTGGCTGTTGCTGCTGCTGCGATTGGTTCTGCTGCTGATGCTGCTGATGCTGCTGGTTGGCTTGTTGCTGAGCGGCAGCGTGGGCGGCGTGAGCGGCGTGCGCGGCGTTGGACTGCTGAACGGCGGCTGCCAGGAGCTGAGCCTGAGCCTGTTGGAGGAGCAGCTGCTGCTGGGCAGGAAGGAGCGCAGCGAGCTGAGGAGGAGGAGGAGGAGGAGGAGTGAGGTGGTGAATATGAGGACAGGGATGGGAGAGGAGAAGATGATGTGAAGGTGCAAAGGCAGAAGAAGAAGAAGGAGGAGGAGGAGGTGAAGGTGAAGCAGCGTCAGGTAAACAGAGGGGAATCAGCTGACAGACAGTCATGTGTACTTCAACACAGTATTTTCCTGTGTGTTCGGGTTCGACAGGTGTCCTTTCACTCGCTCAGACACTGAAGGTGTCGGAACGCAGACGCAGATTCTGCGTTCCGCAGACACCTCCACGTCACTCGTCCTCCATTATACACACAGGTCAAGACCCAGACATCATTTTCACACATATGACTTAGTGTGTGTGTGTGCGTGTGTGTGTTTTCTTACCCCTGCTAGCTGACTGCCAGCCAGCATCAGCTGTGTGTGGTGGTGGTGCTGCTGCTGCTGCTGCTGTTGGGAGGGAGGTGGTGCAGGAGCAGGAGGAGCAGTGCTGTGGGTCTTCTCGCCGCTCTCCTCGCTCTTCACCTGAAGGACACAGTCACACACACACAGGACGCAGTCAGTCGCCTGACAGCTTCAGGTGCAAACGCCTCCTTTTGGCAGCACGGTAAAAAACACAACGTCAGCACATATTCCAGGGTTCAAAGTGTCTCAGGTTGAAAAGATGAACCAGAACCGTGCAGGTGATTTTCCATCAGTTGACCTTTCTGTGACTTTGTGAACTTGACCTTTGCTCTCTGTCGCCGCGCTCACTGCTGATTCACAGGTTGAAGCGTCGCCGCTCGTCAGAGCAGAAGGACGAGTCAAGCCTCCTCTTTTTCCTGCTGTCAGAGACGTTCCACAGCTGCTGACCTTTGACCTCAAGCTGTCGTTACCTGTTTGCACTCCTGTCATTACCCATCCATCACCACGGTGCCGCGGTTCATCTTTACACCTATCACTCACTGTCGCTACTTTCACATCCGCGCTCTCGTTTCTTTGCTCCTCACCGAGGAGGGCGAGGATGAAGAGTCACATCAAAACCTCAACACATTTCAATACGCACAAAAACACATGGACCGTTTCATCATGAAATCAGTATCCGGGCTAATCATAAAGCATTTATGAATGCATTTGTCAGGTGACTCACCTTGCTGCCAGCCGCTGTGGGAGAGAGGCTGAAAGGGCTGGTCTTCATTGGCTGGACCTGTAGCAAATCGTCAAATGAATTATTAAGCCTTCATAATAAACACGCAATGGAGGAAAAATGATAATGTGACTCAGATCAGACTGTAAAATATTATTTATAGTGTCTAAATATTATTTAGACTGTGTCATACCTAAATAGCTGTAATAGGTTTTTGTGTATTGTCTATATATTTATTTCTTACTACAGTCAGAGAGAAGAGTGAATGTACAAAACCAACCTGGTTGTCAGGGCTGTTTCTGTCTGAGTCTGAAACACAGAGAGACACGATTAGACTGTGTGTGTGTGTGTGTGTGTGTGTGTGTGTGTGTGTGTGTGTGTGTGTGTTTCTCATAATTGCACAACACAGAAAATAATATGATGATAGGTTTGTGTATGTGGGTGCGTTGTACCTGAACTGTCCCCTGGATAATCAGCCCCAGGCTTCTCCTCCTCTGCTGCTTTAGACATCCTGATGTCTGCAGGAAACATAAACACAGATACACATCAGACAGGTGAACGGTGAACACACACACACACACAGGCGACGTCACCTGGCCACAGCAGAGAGATGGTTATTGGTTCATGAGAACAAATAATGGAAGAATGGAATAAACTTAAAAACGCGTCCCTGTCGAGAGGAAACTGAATCACGTCCTCTTTGGATGATTCTATGACGATCTGATTCGTTTTCCATGAAATGAACTCTGCAGACAAACTGGACCAGCAGAGCTGATGATAATAACATACTGTAATTCAGCTCTTTAACTCAAACCCTCATTCAGCCTGGAGGCGGCCGTGGGATTAAGAATCTGCTTTTCATAGCAGATCTCGTCTAAGTGGCCCTTCCTGACTGTGGGAACTTCTGGGATCGCTGGAGTAATTGGTCCAGGAAGTACGGTGCCAGAGGAAGTGCTTACCCGAGCACCAGACATTACTCAGTATCACCGCCACTGTCGCCATCTTGGATAAACCGCTTCTCCCCCTCGCTCTACACGCTCTTAACCTCGCTCTGTCGTGTGCTTATACAAATCTGCTGGATGTTCTCAGCTCGGGCAGCTGCTCAGAGAGAAGACATCTGGATGAGATAACGTCAAGATGTCAGGTTTGATCAAAAAGGTTTGTTAACGCTTTGTAAAAGTTGTGTGTTGGCAAATGCAAGAATCAGAAAACATGGTTTATTACAGTGAGAGAAACATGTTGTTCAGAGCCAGAATGGATGTTTTCCCATTGGAGTTGCAGTTGCAGATTGAAACCAGATGGTGGCAGCACCTAACTGGAAATGCTGTGGTAGGAGTGTGTGTTGCTGAGCCACGCGAGAACAACACAATATCAAGTCATCTGAAAAATATCTCTAGTCATTAAATGCTAATAATGCAAATCTAACAAAAAACTGGTTAAAAGTCAAAGTTCGACATAAAAACAACATTTCTCATAAAGTGAATATAAATGAGCTGATACATAAACGTAACTATAAAAATAAAACTGGAGTGAACTTGTGGAAATATTGTGATATTTATAATATTTTTAATATACTGTCATACATGAAGTTTACTGCTTCAGCATTACAATTAAAATTTTGTTTTTTAACTTATTAGTTACACCAAAAACACACACGCACACACACGCACACACACATTATTATTCCTCAACCTCTCAGCATAGAAAGAGTGGGGCCCCACATAAATACATTTTATCACCACTGCCTCCCTAAACCCACATCTCGGGCCCTAACCCCTCTGGCCATAGGGCCTTTAACCCCCCACATCTAACACCTTCCATCCCAGCCACCACATGTGTGTCAACAAATCAAACACACCAGACCCCAAATGTCACAGACGTCCACAGCACATTCAAAAATTCTATTTCCCCCTGATCGCAGCTGAAATGATCAAACGAGTTTTCCTAAAAACACACACACACACACACACACACCTTACTGTATGCAGAAACAAAGTGTGTTTGATCACACTTTCATTTCTTATATTTTGGTCGTTTCTATGTATGGAACAGAGGATATTTCAGTGTAAACTGCCTCAAAGTTAAACCAACCACTGCGGCGGGGGGGGGGGGCAGTTTGGGGGGGGGGGGGGGGGGGCAGTTTGACAACAGCCCCTTGAATGCAACACTGAGCCCCCCCCCCCAAAAGCCCAACTCATCCTATCACTGCTAATAGCATAGAGAGCGGGAGAGAGGGCAGATGATGTATCTGTCTTCTGGGGTTGACATGGCCATCCTGCCTGTGTGTGTGTGTGTGTGTGTGTGTGTGTGGGGGGGGGGGGGTGCAGGGTTAGGGGAAGGGGGGGTGCAGGGTCACTATCAGGGAATTAGAAAAGGGGGAATGGAGGGCTGTGGGGGTATAGAATGGCTGCAGGGGTCCTAAACTCAAGCCCCCCCCCCCTCCTTTCTGCCCACCCACCCCGCCTCGGTCACGCCTGTCAGGGGCCGGTGACAGACGGCGCGTGGGTTTATGAGTGTGTGTGTGTGTGTATGTTTGGTGGGGGGGGGGTTGCCTGCGCTGTTTGGCGTGTGGATGTCAGAGGTCAGGCACATGGTCTCAGCCACCCCACGCCTCACACACACACACGCGCGCACAAACAAGCTGCCTTCAGCCTGTCTCTTCCACCTGTCCCCCGTCACATTCACTGCCAAACAACACACACTCAGCGTCACCGAGCAAATGTGCAACTGCTGTAACGAGAAGACCTCGACAATCAGCTGCATTTACCCCCCATCACCCCCCCCCCAAAAAAAACCTGTTTATTTTTGAACGATTAGTTCTAATGTACTAATGATCATATAGATTCTCAATAAATCATTTAAAGTCTACTAAGTTAAAATTGTCAGGAAAAAGATGCTCAACAAAAAGAAAATATGCAAATCTGCACATTTGAATTTAGCATTTTTGCTTGAAAACAAATAACCAATACCAATAATAACGAATCATTTAAAATAAAAATAATGGCTGATACATTTTCTGATTATTGTAAATTACATATGTGAAGAGATGACATGGTACAGAGGAACAGCAAAGCCTGAGGCGTTATCTAAACTGCACAGTGAAGGTGGCTCTTTACTCTTTGATGGTTGTTATTTTCACGACCATAAAACATCAACGACAATTTTTAGCTGCACAAACATGACAAAGAAATGTAAGATAAATGTGTGTTGAAAAAAATAAACGTTAGTTATAGTTTGGTTTATTACCTTCTCTGAAAACCCAACAAGGAATGCGAATTGATTTCAGAATAAATAAATAAACGGAATCAGAATTTGCCTATAAGTTTAATCAAACTTAAGTCAGTGCTGAGTTTTATTCAAAGTCTATTATTGGCATTAGATTTAATTTTAGTTAAATAGTAAGTAAGTAAGTAGTAAGTAAATTCCGATCTGATCTGTACAGGCATCATATACCACATGTGTGTATGTATGTATATATATATATATATATATATATAGCTTCAGATAATCAGGTCATACAGACTGCTGCACACTTGTCCATCTGTACTACATTAGTGTAAATAACTGTAACACACAGTCAGCGCTGGAGAAAGAGAAACTATAGTGTCTCTGACCATGTGTCACCCCGCTGAGTTTATTTCCGTCTACATTCTACATGGCTCCTACAAAAATGATGTGGGATATTTATGTGTCTGACTGAATCCACAACAACCTCGGCCTGACAACACCGCTGTGTTTTCCTAATTTGCTGGATCCTGGAGATCTCTCCTTCACCTGAGGAGCTCCAGAAGCCCGGGAGCCTTCTTCACCCCCTACAGAAAAATGATTCGTTGTCGAACCCGACAGCGGCTTCATAAGTCCAGCAGCAGCACAGTGGTTACGGCCGGGACGCTCACCGATCCCCACGCCCCCTTTAACCCGGCGTCTCCGGATCAATCGCCGGAGAAAAGCCTGGAAAAACCAAGGGGCCTGATTATGTTTGTAGTGCTGACAGGGAAGGCTAATGAGTTAGCTGCGGCATGCTAGCTGCCTCTACATCCCGACTTGACATGTAGTGTGCTGCAGCCTCACACGTCGCCATTAGCATCCCTCCTCCTTCACCTCCCACCTCTCTTTGTCCTCCGCTCGCTCCATCCCAGATTTATTCTCATTCCTCTCATTTCCTCTCCTCCTCAGCTCCAATATGACCATCTCACTTCAACTTCTCTTTCCTCATCCAAACCCCGCTGCCTTTTCCCTTTTCCTTCATTCCTTCATTCCTACACTCCCACCTTCCTCTCTCTCTCTCTCTCTCTTTGTCAGACTGAACCTCGAACAGCCCATCTCTCCGTCCCCCACACACACTGACCCCAGATTCCTTTAAATCTCACATCAACACAAAAGCTCCAACTTCTCTCTTTCACACATCTTTTGGTTTTAGTTCAACATTTCATGAGCTGCTCTGGAAACATAAACCGACATATTTTTGTGTTGGAGAGTGAATTAGTTTTGATCGAACCTGAATGACCCAAAAAAAAAAAAATAAAAAATCTGAAAAGGCGACTGGAGAAGATAGAAAGGTGAGTGAGGTTTTACGAGGTAGAAAACCATGATCGCTGATTACTAAGATTCTGAAAGATAAACGTTGATCAGCATATTTATCATGTTATCATATTATTCATCCTCACATCTTTATAATCTCACAAAGAAAAACTGATCATATTGATCTGGGGAATGTCTCTGTATGACTAAAACTCTCATTTGTCTGTGTCTTCATCTGTCCCTCATTCTTTCACTTCATCCCTCCCTCTCCCTCTCCTCCTCCTCCTCCTCCTCCCTCGCTCCTTCAGCAGTGGTCAGCAGCAGCGGTCATGGCACCACTGGACAGCGCTCGCCGAGCACAGGACACACAGATCCGTTGCCAGGCAACAGCAGTGAAAGATCACTTGGTGTGTGTGTGTGTGTGTGTGTGTGTGTGTGTGTGTACCTGTGAGAGTGTTAATCATTAAGAATAAACATGCTCCCCTGCCTGTAGCTGAAGCTGCACTGAGAAGCAAACAAAGTGCCGCATGCTAATATGTCCGCTGGTGTTTACACTCGGACAACCACTACTAAACCAGTGGGCCATTAAAGGATGAGTCCACCTCTTTAAATGTGCTGCTGTTGTCTCTTAGTACCAGTTGTCAGTTTACGGCCCGGCGGCTGAAGGAGAGCGGTGAATGAGGATATTCCAGTCGTGACAGGTTGTTAATTGTGCGTTTCACGATAATAGTTTTTACCTTGATACAAAAGAAGCGCAAATCGCCGTATTTTTTTACAAAAGGCTCAGTATCGTCCGCGCCCCTCAGGCTTCGCTCAGCCTAACCTGTCAGTCTGATCGTTCTCGTAAGTGACCGGTTGAATCCATATCTTCATAGCGAGCCGGCTGCAGCCAACCCGCCCCTCCGTGTGCGAGTGAAGAAGTAACACGCTGCGTAAACCATGGTTCGCCTGTGATTCATGCCGGCCCTTGTTTCTGTGAGTTTATGCACAAACTACTGCATCTGTGAACCTTGTATGCATGTGAGTCAGAGTGATTACACGTGTGTGTGTGTGTGTGTGTGCACGTCTGCTCACCAGCGCATGTGAACGTGCGCGAAGGCGAGCGCTTTCCAAATATGTCTCTAGAGTGTTTATTATATCCGATACAGTACCTCTTTCTCGCACCACATATTTCTGTGCCGATCGATTCCTCTGACTCCCGACAAGACAATAATCGCAACGCCCTCCCTCTCTCCTTCTCTCCACCATTATTACTGCCCTCCCCAAGGAGCGCAACGCCAGGATGGAGGGATTGAAACAGAGAAATAAATAGAGGGGGGGACACGGGGAAGGAGGAAATGGCCACTGTGTTACTTCCTTTTTCCACAATCCCTGAGCCGGAAACAAACACGCAAGACAGATGGAGACAATGAGCAGGGTCTGAAATGTTTAGGAGATATGGCCGAGGCTGAGCGACACGACAGAGATGGTTTCAAACCACCAGGAAACAAGGGAAGTAAAGAGGCAGCAGGGAACGATGGAGAGAACAGAGGAGGGATGTGACGGCACGGCAGGGACGAGCGAATAGCAAAAACAAACCAAGATGAAGGAGATGAAAAACAAGATGACAACAAAAAAGGAAGGATGGGAAAAGGGATAATGGTGGGAAACATAACGAGGCGTGCTGCAAAAGATGATGCGAGGGTGGAAAAAAATATGTGAACCCCAAAAAAAGAGGAGGGCGAGGGAATGGATGAGTGGAGGTATGCCGGGACAGTTAGCGAAGGGAAATAAATAAAAAGAAAATTAGAGAAACGAGGGGCCACAGATTCAGACGACTGGTGACAACAGACAACAGCAGTGAGATGAACAGAGTGAGGAAGAGTAGAAAAAATAAATGAAGGGTGCAGAGTGGAGTGCGGCGAGACACAGCATCCTCACAGGAACTAACAGTGAGGAAGAGATGGTGACAATTGGACTAACAAAGACACACAGCCTCGCCTTGATGGTGTGTGAGTGTGAGTGATTGGATGAGGGAGGGAGGGAGTGGGGGGGGGGGGGGCTCAGAGTCAATGTCAAATTGAACTGATAAGGTGGACCAAAAAAAAAAAACGACCAAAAAATAAGGGTTGAAAACAAAAAGAAAAAAATCAATATCTATAGTATAAGTCTGGTAGAAGCCACGGGGACGAGGCGGCCGCGTGGCGTGGAAATCCCAGTTTCACGTCCAGTCTGACCTGGATGTATTCTCGCCGTCCCTGGCGCCGCATGTCGGGCGACTCGACAACGAAGCGAGTTAAAGTGTAAATGTTGATGCTTTGTCACATTTTTTCCGTTGCGTTGGAGACAAACAGGAAACAAAGCCTGAGGATGAGCGGGGTGTTTTTCCTGTTTATGCTCCAGATGTTTCAGCACTGATCCTGCTGCCTCCTCCTTTTCAGCTTGACCACCGCATTTATCCGAGGGCCGGCGGAGAGGATCTCATAAGTCCAGGGCTGGCAGATTACCTCCACCACAGGAGATCACATTATCCCTCAATCTGGACTTATGAGGTTGTCATGTGACTGCAGGGATATTTATGTTCACACTATTTGGATTCGGGGGTGAAAATCCAATAAAATAATAAACAGTCTGAAACAAAACCAAAAAAAAGAATTTGCGTCTGAATCTCTTTTTAAAAATATTAAAAAAAACTCTTTGATTGGCAGCTCTGTGAATGCAAACGACTGAATGAGTGATTGAGGCGTGTTGAGACCGGCGTGCCGCCCTCTCCTCCGGCGCCGGACGCCCAGTGATCTATGGTGCGTGCTGCGAGCCCTTAGATGGTTAGGTTTACAGCTTTATCGATTGGACCCGACTTAAATTGGCTTCCAATTAAACAGAGCGCTTATTTGACCTCCTTACCCCCTTCCTGTCCTCTCCTTTCCCGTCCCCTCTCCTCCTCCATCCCCTCCTCATGCTCCTTTCCATAGACACATCCATCTCTCGCTCAGTGTAATACCTCTACACCCTTCCCCCCTTCCACTATGGCCGTCACCCCCATCCCCATTCTCTGTTACCACTACCTACCTACCTACCCCCCCCCTCCTCTATTTAAACCCCTCTCTCTCTCTCTGTCATCAAACGTCGCCTTCTCCTCCTCTCTCCGTCCTTCTCCAACCTCCACACATCTGCTGTTTCTCTTACACTCTCCCCGAGTCAATCCATCAAACTCCCCTTAAATAACAAGGATGAATTATTAAGTGTATTTATTCAAACGGCATTAATTATAAAATACAGGCGGCCATGGATGGAGGGGGAGAAGAAGAGGAGGAAAAGAGGCCGAGGAGAAGAAGAAGATGTTGGGAGGAGAAGAAAAGGTGGATGGTGAGGTGGTTTGTGGTTGGGTTTGGAAAAGGGGGAGAGAAGAAAGACGAGGAGGGAGGTGAAAAGGGGTGTTAGGAAATTGGTGTGGCTAGCGGAACAGCTCCCCTCGCTCCCCACCACCACCTCCCCCCTCCTTCCCTCCCCCCCTCTCCTCCCCGCTCTGCTTTGTATTCTGCGGGGATGACAGGGGGAAAGCTTTATTGCTCTGAGTTTGTATCGATCGGGGCCCCGCACAGGGGGTAGCCAGACCAACGCACACAGGAGGCCCTTTCGCAGGGGCTGATGACTCCTGCCTACAGCCCCCCACCCCCACCCCCACACACACACACACTCCCTCTCCTCCTCGTCTACCTCTCCTCCTTTCTTCTCTCACTTTCAAAATTGCCGGCTCCTTATCTTGTTTCAGGAAGTCAAGAGAGGAAGCGCGGCGGCGTCTTTTATTTACCTGCGAGCAGCATCAGCGCAGTCGAACACAGAACACGGCGTCACGTGGACGGAGTTTAGACGAGAGTGAGTGGAAACACACTCTCCCTCTCGCTCTCTGCAAAGACTTCCCACCCAAACACACACACGCACACACCAGGAGCACATTCACACACACACGTACACGCACACACTCCCAGGCTGCAGGGATGAGCTGCTGTCCTGACCAGAGTTGCATCAGAAATCCCTAATCTGGGAGCGTGACCGTCCTCAGTTCCAGCAGACAGGGATAAGGACGCTCCGGGCAGATTCCGAATTTAAGGATAAGACTGGATGGGGATGCAGGTTCTGAAATCACCCCAGGGGACAGAGGGATGGGATGGGGGGAAGGTGTGTGGTATGAGTTACCCCCCCACTTTGTGCCCCCTCACTGTGCAGTCAGGTACCAGCACTAAACACAATGGGTCAGTGACAACATACGGCTCCTCCTCTTTTTTCTTACAATTATAATTTCAATTACAATTAAAATTACAATTGCAAAAATGATGTTCTGACAGCTGATTTTGTAAACAAACTTATATCGAGCATTGACTTTCCATAGGGAGAGGAAGTATCCATAGGAAGACTGATAAGTATGAGAGGTAGAGACAGAGACAGATCGCCTGAACTTGATTTCATATTGTGGACAAATGGCACGGCCTCTTCTGACTGATCGGGAATGGGAATAGGAATCGGGAATGGGAATGTCTCCCGTCATGTTTGGCGGCGAGGTTGTTCCCACAACATCCGAGACTCGAGCCTCGCAACTTTCCGGTCACTCGTCTGAATCTATAACCTCCTGATCGCTGCCGCTGCCTTCCACTTAACAAACTCCATTTTGTCGAGGTGGGCTGAACGACGGGGTGAGAGAGAGAGGGAGGGAGAAAGAGAGAGAGACGGAACGAACGGATGGCTGGAGGGAAGAATGGGTGCTCAAGGCCACCCTGCTCCCTCTGACGACCCCCCCCCCCCCAGCATCTGACGCCCCCCCCCCCCGCCCCCCCCCCAGCATCCTTCAACTGTTTGGCTCCAGAGTGGCTGTTATCTCTGTATTTTTACACTACTTCCATCAACAGACCGCCCCAGACCCACTTATGTTCACTCACCACACGACACACACACACACACACACACACACACACACATACATACAGAAACAAACAAAATTACAAATGTAGACAATGACCATGGTGCTGCTGCTTAGCCACTGTGTGTCATCCGGTGTGTGTGTGTGTGTGCGTGTGTGTGTGTGTGTGTATATGATTTAGAAATATATTTCTTTAAAATGTTTTCCTTTGCTTTTACGTGTCGATATTTTTTATATGTGCAAATGGTCATTTCTGTGTGTGAATGACAGCTAACAAAAAACCCATAACAGAAAAAAGCTCAGTATGCCACATATGATGGTTATTTTAAAGACGGTGATGATTTCACTGTTTTACTAGTTGCAGTTACATTTACATCAAAATGCAGAATAAAAAAAAAAAAACGCTGAAAATAATCTCATCAGTGAGGTTAAGGTAGGAATCGTCCCTCACACACAGACACAGATGCAACACACATACAAGCCAATTACAGCCTTCCAGAGCACAGATAATTCTAACAGCCACAGAGAGAATAGGTGTGTGTATGGATCAGCTCCATAGGGGGCAGACTATATAATAACAACCAATTTAATGGAAAAGTCTATTTTTTTTTCATGGGTGGAATTTATGTGTGTGTGCGTGTATGTGTGTGTGTGTGCATTGAGATTGTAACACACAACAGGGATGCCAGCATGACGCCATTATACTTTTCACTATAATATTATGCTCTACAGTATGTGTTTTTATTGTCTGCAACATAATCATGTCTCTTTCCTCTGTGTATGTGTGTATGTGTGTGTGTGTGTGTGTGTGTGCAATGGTCTTTATTCACTGCAGATGAAAGCATGCTGGGACATGCTGGACCATCACAGTGTTATGTGCAACTAAGACCACTCTCTCCCTTATACACACACACACACACACACACACATGCTGCCTGGCTGACTGACCTACCGCCATTTCACACTACTGACCAGTACAAATTGGATAAGGGTCCATTCTCTCTGCACCAGCACACTTGAACACACAGACACAACGTGCACACATAAACACACGCGAACCTGCACAACTTCTGCGCTACACAACGAGCTCAAAATGGCCGAGAAGCCCTGGTTAGAGTCGGTCTGAGTAAAGTTACAGGGCAGCGAGAGGAGGAGTGCTGAGATAAGGAAGCTGCGTGCTGCCTCTCCATCGCCTCCATCATCAACTTTTAACACAAGACTTATTTTCACTGTTCAGACTACAACGCTTTCACAAAACCCGTGTGGAGCTTGAAAGAAATCCAGACCACAATAACCAACCTAGATAAAATGTAGAAAACACAATCACACACATCGTGCTGACAATGTCACACTGACAATCACACGCGTTATTGTTGTTGTGGGCGTATGGATCTTTTATGACCTTGGTTGTGTTTTCTACATTCTCCTCTTCCTGCTTTAAACATCCGACTTTGTTGTCCTGCGTTTTCTTTGGGCCACAAACAATCTGTTTAAGCCCCTGAACCTATGTGTGTGTGTGTTTGTTTGTTATGTGCGTGATTGTGTGTTCTTCACTTTATTAACAGTGTGACCTTGCATAGCACGACTCCCTAATTTCTATAGTACACATACGTCTCGGTGTTTTCACCTCTCTATTCACTCCGATGAAACACTATTGATTGTGAGTCGGGTTTTCAATGCGGCAGAAAGGGTCACAATGCAGCAGAGTATACGGTGCATGCTACCCTCTGCCCCCCCCCCGTCCCCCCATCTCCACCCCACTCAGCTTCATATAGAGCCTTATAATTACAGCCTGGCCTTGCCATACCCTCCTATAGCGTCTAATTGTGTGTATGGCAGGACCACATGCTGTTAGTGTGCGGCTGCATTGTGCGTTTCAGATGTTTGCCTAAAGTAAACACAATCACTGTTGTACATCACAGTTACTGTTATACAAAGTCAAAAAAATATAATCGATTAATATAATTTATTTGGATGAAAACAGATAAATATTTATTTTACAGACACATTTATTTAGTTATTTAATGTGCTGTGTTGTTGTTACTATTATTATTATTTTTAGTTTACACAGATTCATATGAAAAATATTTTATTTATTTTCTTTAAATGATACATATTTGGTTGTATTTGTGTTTTCTTTTAATTTGTAGTTATTTAGGACAAAATGTACAGTTAAACGTTAACATATCAAACTTCAAAAACATTTATTTGTCATAAAGGTTTGATCATGACCTCTCATCAATTAATATACCGACATTGTTAATTATTGTTTACTCGCTAATAACGGCATCAGCATTGGGCCCCAGAAATATCCATATCAGTCATATAATTAGAATGACAATAATCGACTATACTGTAAACCTAACTGTAGTAGAAAGGTGAAAGTATTGGCAGTTGACCTGTAGATGATTAGAAGTGAGATCAATACAGATCAAAACATCCCCTGCTCACTGGCTCATTCTCATGTAATAACTCAACTGGGTTTGGACATTTCAGACAGAAGCGATAAGGGTTCATTTCCGCCTCTGAACGCCAAACAATATGAATAATTCTACAGTGCTGCTTCAGAGCCACATGTGTAAACACAAAGCCTCCGACCCAAAGGTTGTGTTTAGTCAGGATGCAATATCAGGATCTCTGGAGGCCTGTGGGCCACGTGCAGCCGCGTGCTGGTCGAACCCGAATCTGAATATTTGTATATCAGCGCGTGTGTGTGTACTCACAGGCGAGACACGTGGGCCGGTGTGTTTACATTTGTTGACGGGGGCATGCAGGGCGATATCTCACGGTAATCGATGAACAAGGGAACAAGGGGAGGGAGGGAGGGAGGGAGGGACGGAGAGAGAGAGGGATGGGGGGTAAAGGAGAAAATCGGTAAGGAAAGCAGGTTATCTCCTGTCATTAATGGAGGGATTCCCGTGTGGAGGCAGCGGAGGAGGGGTACGGTGGGTTGCGTTGGGGAAAGACCTGGACTCATTGAGAAAAAACACAGCGTGTTTGGCATGAAGAGAAAGCAGACAATTATCTCTATTGATTAAAGCCAGCCAGCCAGCACAGGGAAGACAGAAAACTATGGCCGGATCAATAGAGAGGGAGAGACGGAGAGAGGGAGGGAGAAAGGGATGTAGGGCAGTGGAAAGAGGGATAGCGGGAGACAGACGAGACTGTGAGGGCTCGAGGAAAGACTCAACAGATGAAAAAGCAAGTAGTGAGATGGAGTATTATGAGCGAACAGAAAGAGAAAATGAATTAAGATGAGGGAGGAGTGAGCGGCGGCGGCGGCGGCGAAGAGGAAGTAGAAGAAGAGATGACTGGAGAGAAATCAGAGCGCGAGGGATGAGGTCGATGAATTTAACCGGCGACGGTAAAAGTGTTAATGAAAATGACGGGTGGGTATTTGACGACTTAGCGTTTAATGCACTGGAGGAGGAGGGGTGTGTGTGTGAGGAGATCAATAAGAAGATGGATCCGGCGTGCGTGTCGACAGAACGATTGGAGAAGGGAGGACAGTGACGACAGGGAAAGAGTGGGATGTAGTGGCGCCCAAGGAGGAGGAGGAGATAAGAGGAAAGGAGGAGATGGATGAGTGGAGGGATGGAGGGATGAAGCAAGAACGAGTGTTTAATTGTATGTGGGTAAGATCCTCCCTGACGTCAGCTCGTGTCAAATGCTGTTGTTGTTCTATTACTGCTATTTCTAAATGCAAGTTAATGTCTGAATAAAAATAAAACGAAAAAAGAAAAGAAAAGAAAAAAGGACTAAAACGTACATACAGTACTGTGTGTATGTGAGAGACGAGTAACACTCTATGTGTCTGCTGCCTTCTTCAGGAAGTTCAGAAGTTTGCACTCCATTCATTTGACAGCTGTAGAAAAACCAAACATCTCTTTTATTTCCTTACTCGCTGTCCATCTTTGTCCCTTTCTCCTTTATAATCTCTCCTCTTCTCCCACTCGTCCACTTTCATTCACAATTTCTCCACCTCAATTTGTCACTCTCTTCAGTCCTGCCTGCCTGCCTGTTCACCACCTTTCTCCTATCACTCCATCTTCACTCCTCTCTCCGTCTATCTCTCCGTCCACAGGGTCGGCCTGATGGTCACCGTGGTGCTGTTGTGAGCAGTGTGGAGGATTGGAGGTCTGGGGCGAAATGGCCCTTAAATGGCTCTCAAACTCACACTGGCTTTATTGATGCTCTGGCCTGACGCCAGCTACCTCAACGATCTGTGTGTGTGTGTGTGCGTGTGTGTGTGTGTGTGTGTGAGGGGGAGAGTGGTGCTGATTGCCATGTTGATTATACAGAACAGTCCAACACCTCTCTGAAAGCGTCTCAGCACAGACGATGTGAGTGAGACAGAGACAGAGATTTTCATGTGATCACAGAAAATATAAGTCACTAAGATTTCTGTTCTCACTTATTCACCTTCTTGCATAAACATTGTGTTGCAACACACCGCAACTGTTGCTTTACTGAACACACACATTCATTCACATGTGTTTTAGTTCCTCCCCACAACAATTATATCATCTATTGTACAGCGAAGAGGTGAAAATGGAGGAAAAAAAGATAAACAAAGATCAAGAATCCAGAAGAGCAGTGTGTAAGTTACAGAATATTTATAAGAATAACTGATACTAAGATAAATAATGACTATTAATTACTTATGCAAAGTGTTTTTATAAATATTGTCATTTAAATATTATCGATACAGAACATTCATTCAAAGAAAACGATCAATCACATGTGATCAAAGAGGATGGAACTGTGAAAACTGTGCGGGGAAGAAAAACACCACAGTGGCCATATTGTTCTTTCCTGTGCGAATACACACACACACACACACACACATACGCACACACACACACACACAGGCTACTTTTGAGTTGCCTCTGTCAGTCATATATAGTTAAGAGACTCATCCACATTCTGACCGAATGTCTGGCTCCGTTTGCTTCAGCTGACGTTGGCATGTTAGCGTGGACACAACGCAACACAATGCATTGTGCGCGCGCGCACGCACATCCACACACATACATAAACGCACCACCTCCGTCCTTCCCTCTCTCTCTCCTGCGAGCTCTCACACAGGTGAAGTGAATTTGGAAAAACATTTGAATGAAGAGTGAATAGTATGCAGATATCATCCTAATGAGGAAAGAGATGAGGTGTGTTGATATAAAAGGTGTAAGTACACACACACACACACACACACACACACACACACACACAGATGAATCACTGAATTCTATAAAACACAATCAGGTTCGGGCAGACTTGGTAAAATCTGTGATGCAGACGTATGTTAAAGTGTGTTTTCTATATGTGTATGTGTGTATGTGAGTTGGCTGCTTATAAAGAACAGTGTGTGTGTGTGTGTGTGTGTGTGTGTGTGTGTGTTTGGGGGGCGGGGGGGGGTATCACGCTTATGAAAAATAAATTTCAAAAAGCCAGCATTACCCCTGCTCAGGCCCGAGCACCAGCCTTTGCATTTCAATGTGAGGTGCAGCCTCCATTATTTATGACGCTTTACACCTCAAAACCACGGGCCTGCCTCTCTCTCTCTCTCTCTCGCTCTCTCTCGCTCGGCCCAGATCCCCATAGTAACCACTAGCCCTGGGTCTCCAGAAACACTGTCTGTCTGACTGTACGGAGGGGAAAGGAGACAGTGAGACAGTGGGATGGATTGATGAGTGACAGCATGCAGGAAGTTCAAAAAAACGCCTCCTCTGAATGATCACATGACGTTAAACTTCATATGGAAACACCTGTGATGTTACTGTTGCAGATATCAGCTATAGATTACTACAAACGTTCTCTTAACTTTGATCCCAGTGTTTGTTCGGTGACAGTCGCGGCCGTCATATCGGCATCAGCGAGTGAGACACTTCAGTACATCCACACATCCACATCTCTGCAGAATAAAGAGCTTGCACGCACCATCTATTTTACTACCTGTAAAATGCCATGTTTTTCTTTCCTGATGATCACTGACAGAATAATTATATCCAATTATATGGCCATCAGATGGGAATCTATGGAAAAGCCTGAATTCTCCATGTCGGCACAATCACTCTGGGATCAGTAATACGTCACAGATTCCCTGAAAAGCTCGTAGAGATTCAGGAAACTCGAGCAGAAATAATGTTTATCCTTGAGTTTTCAAAAAAAAAAAACTAGAGAGTTTTGATTCCAAGGCAACTAATAAAACCAAGAAACCTCCATATCCTAAGTCTTCCAAATTAAAAAATTGAAATACTGTGTTTTTTTTTCTTGAAATACTACACGACCAGAGTAGTACGCAGAGTAGTATATGCCATCGACTTGATCAATCTGATAAATCCCATCTAACACAAAGAAAAACAGAAGATGTTCTTTTTGTTTTGCTTTCATCTTCTACTTTAGGTTTAAACAGTCACCTGAGAACAGGTTCACACGTGTTATGAAACACCTCAGTACACACGGTATAAAAAAATAATGCCCCTGAGGATCATCTCGATGGTCTCGTCTGTGCTCAGCTGCTTCACAAACATCATCAAAGACACTTTAGAACATTAAAAAAGCAGGATTCACACTGAGGAATTATCTGGAGGCCTCTTCACTACATCGTGTCAGCTGACTGTAGCTGACTGTAGCTGACTGTAGCTGACTGTAGCTGACGGTAGCTGATGGTAGCTGTGAGCCCTCCTCATTGTTCTGAAGGTTGACATGCACAGTGGGGGCTTTGTGGCCTCTGCATGCAGCTAACGTGGAAAATGAAACTAATGTAATAACCAGCGAGCCTGGAAGGGATGAGCCTTTTCATGGCGCTAGATTTATCGTTCCTGAGAGCGGAAGAATCTCCATTTCCTGAATGAAAGGGGAGAAGTGACCCTGGCCCTGCCACAATAGTTGGTGTGTGGCGTTAGAACATCTGCCAGACATTAGTCAAACACACACATCACCAAATGATGGAGCTTCTGAGGGGGTTGTAAATTACAATAGGAAAGAGGGTAATATCCATCAGTCCATCCATCTGTGTGTGTGTGTGTGTGTGTGTGTGTGTGTGTGTGTGTGTGTGTGTGGAACCTCGGACAAAAGGCCTGCTGCCGCTCCGCTGGCCAAAAGCTCTGGTGGTCAGACGTAATGAACCTTACCCTACCCCCCTACACATCTCACACACACACACACAACATATATATGTAGGTATACACACACACACACACACATATATATTTATAAACACACACTGCCCATCCCCCGGTGTCTCTCTCTCTCTCTCCTCTCCACCACTACCTTGGCCTGCAGTAGCTGTGTCACTGCTAATATTGACGACACCCCCCTCTCCCACTCTCTCTCTCTCTCTCCCTCCCTCCCTCTCCCTCTGTGTGTGTCCCCCTCCTCCCTCCCTCCCCTCTGCTTTGGCCAGCAACCGCTGTTGTCCACATCTCACCTCATCCATAGTAGACAGTATTGATTTTCAGCACGGAAAATAAAAAAGGCCATGAATTTTAATGCCTCGCTGTCTGTCTCTCTGTCTGTCTGTCTGTCGCCCACCCGCCCTCTCTCCTCCTCTCTTACTACTCATCTTCACCTCCTCTCTCTCTCTCTCTGCCTTTCTATGATCCCATCCTCTCCCTCTTTTCTTCTCTGACCAGTGCTCTCTCTCTCTCTCCCTCTCTCTCTCTCTCCTTTCAAAAAACCCACCACCACCTCCCTGCCTCCCTCCATTTTTCTTTTCCTCAATTTATTTTCCTGAGGGAAGGAGAGGAGAGAGAGAAGTCAGAAGCAGGTGTTGAGTATGGGGGATGCAGAGATGTGTGTGTGTGTGTGTGTGTGTGTGTGGGGGGGGTCATCTGCCATTTCCAAGCTTATACAGTAGCAACCTTGCTAACTAATCTCTGTGTGTGTGTGTGTGTGTGTGTGTGAGAGAGAGAGAGAGAGAGAGAGAGAGGGAGAGAGAATGACATAGCCCTGTGTGGAGGGATTTCTTGTCTTATTAAAAACATCAGCACATTAAAAAAAACTGACATTCACTATTTGAACCTCATAAAAAATAATAATAATAATTTAAAAAATGTATGTGTGTGTGTGTGTAACGCCACACCAAGCTGTTTCATGCCGTCTTACCTTCAGCTACCACTGCAGCAGAGCTCTACTGGATTCTTCCTGTCTTCCACTACGTCTGACGCCGGCTAATGTTGACAGAGGCCATGATACGATAACATAGATACCACAGAATTATGTTTCTGAGAGGCATTCTTCATTTTACACGTATTAAAGGAAATAACAATAATAATAATAATAATAATAATATCTATTCTGTGGGTCATTTTATCAATATGAAAGCAAAAACACTCGTGAAGAAAGAAAAGTGTCCGGTAGGAACATAGTGATTTCACCACTTAGGTACAGAAGAAGAAAGCGGCAATTGCCTTCAATGACAGGTTGCATGATTCTGTGTGTGTGTGTGTGTGTGTATGTGTGTGTGTGTGAGGGGGGTGTGTGTGTGTCAATTGTCAGGATCAGAGGAAAGATTTTCTGAAATTCTAATATCAGGTGTGAACTTTCAGGGTTCACACTTCACTTACTACATAAACAACAAACTTTCATTTCAGGCAAGCAAAGGCAGAAATGATAAAAAATGATCAGTGACACAGATTTCCCTGGACAGCAGAGCAATTCTTCCAAATACACAAACTCAATCCCCCGTCGCCACCCAGGTTACAATCAGCTCCAACCACCGGCTGCATATGTGACATACATGTGGGTCCGAAATCACTGTAACATGTAATCACACCAGCGATCCGATCCGATACACATGTCTGTGGTGTGGGACAGGAAAAGATGAAGATAATACAGAAAGCGTGAAAAGATACAGCTATTTGGAATAAAAACTCTCTCTATCACACACACGCGCGCACGCACACACAAACAGACTATGCTTTTTCTGTTTATTTGAAGCTGATGTCATGGTCCTGCATGTTCAATTGTTTCCTACAATGCAATGATCTTCCTGAAGCTACACACCAGCATTAGCATTGGGTTTAAAACCCATGAAAGTTAAATGAACTGGCGGTGACTGTGGTTCATCGGGTGGAGGCGTTACCTGTAACATGCTGTATGGAGGATACAGCTGCACTTTGCTCCATCAATGCTACTGCCCGCAAACATCTCAGAACAACCATTACCTGCTCGCTACCTTCAGCGCTTAGAAGTCAAGTCATTCTCCATTTGCTGCATAACCTTCAGTCCAGCTCAATCGACTGTCAACCGGGAGGCTTTCAAAACAAACGCACACCCATTATCAGCAAGAATGCCACAAACGCAAGCGGCGGGTGAAATGTCAGATGCCGGACAAAATTGGCTTCCCACTTAATGTTCCCTTGAACTTTGTGAAGCTGTGCATCTGCTCAAGGAATGTTACATTTTCCATGGGTAAGAGCAGATAAATAAATAACCGGGGGGGGGAGAAAACGACATATTTGTTTGTTTTGTGAGGAGTAAAGCGTTTGGAATGTGTGTTGTACAATGTTGAGATATATTTTTTTCATGATTGCACACTGAGTGGGTGTTGGACAGCACTGCACTGGGACAATGTGCAGATTTCTCAGTTGAACGAATGTGTATTGTGAGTTCATTCATTGCAGATGCAAGGACACAGTGTGGGTAAAGAGGGGGGTGGGGGAAGTCGAGGGGGGGTAATAGGAATAAATCATTTCAGAAATAAAGGCACAGTGTGGGTTAATTAAAAGGGATATTACCCTCCTGCTCTGTGTTGTGTGAGAAACGGCTGAGCTCATTCCGATGTTTATTACGATGATGAGCGGAAAAGATCTAAGTGACTTTGAAACTGGGTTCGCTGACGGCGGCGCTTCAGTCGCGACGAACGCTCAGCGGGCGACAACACAGCGGCTGCGGCTCAGGAGATAGAGCACGTCAGCCACTGACCACAGTGCTGGTGGTTTGATCCCTGGTCTGCTTCAGGCTGCATATACAAAGTGTGAAGTACTTTGAAAAGGGGATATTTTCGAAAGATGAACAAACATACACACAGCTCCACGGATAAGAACCGGATAAGATGCATCGATTCCTGTCCCCCCTTATAGCCAACAAAAATAAAAATTCTTTAATCCGCACAGACGCATTTAAATCCCCTGCACAAACTGATACAGTCCTTATTGGCTGAAACCACTGTCAAGCCTCCTTCTCAATGACAATACACCTAAAACACAAGGAGCCTCCCAATCCTGTTAATCCACTCATCCACTCAATGTCAAGTCCACCGTCTGCACGTCCGTCTGGCTGCGTGACCCAGGCCACACCCACCTTGACCCTGACCCTGAGACCGCAGGACCAACCCCCACAGCAGGCCCTTTAGTGAAAGCTACAATGGAGCCTCCTGACAAAAACATAACGATCCTAAAAGGTGCAACGCTGCGGTGGTTTTAATGATCCAGTGAATGAAAGCAGGATAAAAAATGATATGAAGAGAAATAATCCAACTGACAGAAACGCCAAGTATGGGTTGTAAGCGCCGTAATATAATGTTAAGTATTTATATTAGAAATTATCAAAAGAGTAGAAAGTATATGTGCAATGTGGTACCGTTTATTTCACTTCTTAATACTGCTTAATACTACAAACTAAAGTAAAACAAACAAAAAAAAACTAGTTATTAGTTCTCGAGCTAATAACATTTCCAGGGTTAACAGAGGATTAAATCACCAGTAACAACAGACATGTTTGTCATCGTGAGGCTGACCCCAGTCTATGACCCCGGCCGTCTCTCTTTCTGACCCCTGATAAAAAACGAGCAGCCAAACACTGGTCGCCCTTCCTCCCCTGGGCCCTGCTGGCTGCCAGGTCTGGTCTGTTGTGGCCTGGCCTGGCCCCGGATGGCCTCCTCTGGCCCAGGACTTGAACTTGAGACGTGACACCACAGCCTGGCCAGGCGTGGACAGATGAAAGAGAAGAATAGACGGGTGACGGGTCGCTTGCATATGAATCACCGTGGCAGCGGAGAGGGGAGGGGTGAGGTTAGGGGGTGAAGGGTAAAGGTCAACCCCCCGCATCCCCAGGTCCTGCACAGACCGCTCCCTAACTGACGAGCAGACAAAGGATGTGAGGAGGGGGTTCAGGGATGACACGGGGCGCTGGGTGCTCGGACCCCCACTGACCCCCCCCCAACAAGAGGAAGAGAGTAGGGGGCTGGGAAGTGATCACACATAAACACACACAGGGGCAGATGCACTATACAAACACACTCAGTGTCACAGCTGAAAGCTAAAAAAACACTCTGAATTCATCTGAAAACACACTAAGCACATGTGCATCAATATTTTATCACATCTAAATTCAAATGCTAACATTTGTGTTCACTGCTACAATGGACACAAGCACCACGCTGTGATCCCGATGATATAAAAAAATACCACTTAACCACCATAATTCATAATTCCCTCTGTGTTTACTGCATCTTCTTATCAAATTACACTCTTTTAGGCCACGTCGACTGAGTTGGAATCAAAAATAATATAAAAACTACTAAGGATAATCATAATAATCAATAAATAATCAAAATCTGAAGCCAAATCAGCACCTCCTATGAGAGATCAGCTGATCAGAGCCACAAGGATCGATTCCGCCACGGGGTCCCGTTTCCTTGGGCAAGACACCAAATCTCTATCACTCCTCAGCCCGACCCCTATAAATGTTTAATTT
This sequence comes from Trinectes maculatus, assembly GCA_016785345.1. NCBI lineage: Eukaryota > Metazoa > Chordata > Actinopteri > Pleuronectiformes > Achiridae > Trinectes > Trinectes maculatus. Next base: position 116,251 of record JAFBJQ010000290.1, read on the forward strand.
TACAATCTAAGATAATTAAGATTTACGCACAGCTCGTATATCGAACCGAAAATTTAATCGCCTGCCAAGTAGAAGGAGGAAATCTATCAATTTAATGGCGATACCATGATGTAATGACTACGGGATTGTGGTTATTACAATTATTACACGACTGCAACGTTGTCTTTTACAGTTACACTTATGCTTTATTTATTTACCCCCCTCCCCCAGAGTTCATATTAGCCACATGTTTGGATGTAATACTGTGCAAAAGAGCCGATAATCTCACCCACAAGCTGTGATTACTGACACTGAGTCATGAATGCTGCGCTGCTCGACTGGGTCAGGATTTTCCTGGCTCTCCCACGTGTGTGTGTGTGTGTGTGTGTGTGTGTGTGTGTGTGCAAATGGACCGAATGCTTTGTCTTCTCCAGTAATGGATGACTGACACACTGTGTGAATGAGCTGCCACCCGACCATGTTCTCCCACCTCGCCGAGACCGGGGCTGCAGAAACAACCGCGCGCCTGTGTGTGCAACTGTGTAACGGAACACGACGGTGGTCATCGGTGATCCCTCACCGCCTCGGGCCAACACTAGCTAAATGTACCTCACTCAGTCAGCCAGACACTGACATTAACAGAAGCTCTGCGTGCACACACGCACGTGTGTGTGTGTGTGTAAGAGTGGAAAAGCCATGCATCCATAGCCACCATGGTTAAGCCGTGTGTGCTATCACTGCTGCTGCTGTGATGCTGAGATAGACAGGAGGATTGGTCCAGGCTGGGGCCCGTTCAAACCCCCAGAGAGCACAGAGAGAGAGAGAGAGAGAGAGAGAGAGAGAGAGAGAGAGAGAGAGAGAGGGAGAGCACTGGGCCTAAATGCAGAATCTCCTTAGCTTATACCCTCGAGGGACGCAGACACAGGGCCATTTTCTGGGAGAGAATCATGCCGCCAAGCGGACAGCGGATTTACCATATTCATACCACTCTTTAGAGAGGAGGAGGGGGAGAAGGAGGAGGAGGAGGAGGAGGGGGAGGAGGGAGAGGATCTTCACCTGTCCCATTTCACTGCTAAGACTCTATGTGGCTGCACCAGCTCGGAAGGCAAGGCCGCTAAAAGCCCTAGGGGAAACCATTAAGGAGAACCTCGCTCACTCCCTACGTTTCTCCACCGACCCTCACCCCCCTCCCCCCATCTCTGCCTCCCCCACCCCTGCCCCGCATCTCCCTTCCTCCCTCTTTCATATGAAGTATGAAGCCTCTCTCATTCATTCGATATCCCCACTAATAAGGCGGCGTGGTTCAGCCAAGGCCAGAGCTGAAATCCAGCAATATCGGCCGTCTCTATGTAGAAGTGGCGGGAAGAAAAGAGGGGGTGGGGTGTGGGGTGTGGGGGGGTGAGGGGTGTAAACAGCTATTTCACAGACACAGGCTCTGATGAAAGATGTGTAGCTGCTAAAAAGTACAGCTGCTGTATCGCTGCTGGTGCCAGGACGGAGAAAACAGCCCCGATTCATATCAATGGCTTTGATTGAAGCAGTGGGAGAAACCCGCCGGAGGACGGTTTGTCAGAGATGTCAATGTTTGTGTTTGTGTGTGTGTGTGTGTGTGTGTGTGTGTGTGTGTGTGTTGTGCAAGGATTGGAATTTGTCAAAAGATTTGTTTAGATACTCGTGTGGATTGAAGTGCGCGTGGAGCCAGTGTCGCGTTCGCCACGGTGTGTGTGCGAGTGTGGATTCATGCATGTGCGTAAATAAGTGTGACAGCGCCTTTGTGCGCTCCTGTGTGTGTGTGTGTGTGTGTATTTGTGTACATGCACTTCCCCGTGTGTGCATGAACTGTGTGGATTGAGGTGGGGAGTGTTAGAGAGAGGGGCAGGCAGGCTAACAGATTCATATCCAATATGAAGAGGTTAAAGTGACGAGTCCAATCCTCCCCACAGAGCAAAGAGAGAATGAGATTGAGATGCAGGGGGGGGGGGCAGGGAAGAGTGGGGAGGAAGGAAGGAGGGAGGGAGGGAGGGAGGGGTGTAGTACAACAGATTAATTTCATTTCTGGACGGAGCACTCCTCTGCTGAAGGGGGGAAAAACGCAGAGGATAATAAAAGAGGATAAAAAAGGAAAAAGGGGGGGGGGCAGTGATAGGGAGGAGAGGAAAAGGGTAAAGAAAAAGGAGTTTTTTCCCTCCTTTATCTGATAGAGTAAATGTGTATGTGTGTGTATGTGTGTGTGGGGGAGGGGGGGAGTTCCACAACTTCACAGTCAGACTGAGACACATTGCAAGGTAGAGAGAATATGCAGCCTCCTACTAAAAAACAATATCTTAAGATGAAGGTTTATAAACTCTAAGTAGCCACTCTAAACGAGTCTTTTGGTTGCTAGGCAACCTAACAAAACAGCATCAACACGATGATGATGTGAACTACTTTATCGGACGTCCCACTCTCTCATTCACTAACAGCTCCAAGTTTCCTTCTGCTGATCAAATCTCTTCCCACATTTTTCCAGACTCTTCCCACTGAACTTGTCAGCATCAAAATCTCAGACTTATGAAACGGGTTTGTTTTGAACCTGTTTCCACTGAGAATAAATGGACTCGGAACCCTATAGTCCCAAATGAAACGCAAAAACTGGCAGGCTGGAAACTCAGGATGGAGAAAGTAATAATGAAAAAGTAAAAAAAAAAAAAAAAAATCAGTGTGTGCTACGGGAAAATAGTTAATTGAGCAGCGTCCTCAATTAACGACGGTTCTGCTGAGAATTGGAACAGGACACAGAACCAGAATCTGTGTGACACCTGAGCTACACCTGCTGTTTACTGCAAATGTTTCAGACGGGTGAAAGATTCCTGCTATTTCACTCCACCAAAGCAGCTGGAGACGTGTTTACCTGACATCACGCCGTTCACATCCAACCAGTTATCTATGACCAATCAGAAAATTACTAAAATGGACCCAGAAATGATGGGAAAATGGACGTCAGGTGTTGTTTGGCGTGTGCGTTAGCGTGGGCTTTTGGTTTTAACCCTGCACATCTCTAATGCCAGTCTTTACTGCGGTGTGCTGAGTAAAAGGAGAATGTCAACAACATCAGGTCAGAATATTACAAAAAAAACCTGAATGAACATGAAAACGTGTCATTTCTCTCTCTCTCTCTCTCGTGTGTGTGTGTGTGTGTGTGTGTGTGTGTGTGTGTGTTTGGGCTTAAAAGCCCTGGAACTGCTCGTCTGGTGACAGAACATGTGGGTGAAAATGAGTCACGGGGAGTAAGTGCATGTATGTGTTTGGAAGTGTGTCTGTGTGTGATGTGGGTAGGGGGGTTACTTGAGTGTAGCGGACTGAAGCACTAACCAGAGCACTCAGATTTATTAAAAAGGGCCGGACCCAGCGCCTGTCCACCCCCCCCCCCCACACACACACACACCCATTCTGCATGATATGATGTGTTTCGCTAAAAACCCCTCAACGGTCACCAATAAGACAGGCTGAGGGGACGGAGGGAGGGAGGGGTCAAGGGGGGAGGAAGCAGAGGAAGGACGTGGTGTTCCTGAGGTAAATAGGGATCCCCACCCCTCCTTACACACACCCCTTCTCTCTCCCCCACCTTCATTTCCATAACTCCTGTCTGCTAAATTAAATTGGGGGGGGGGGTCTAAATCTCCTCTCTTTGCCCCAAACCAGCACTGACCAGCGGCCGAGAGGAAGGACGGAGAGAGGAAGGAGACAAAAGAGGCGGAATCCAATATAACCAACCCCACTTTTGTCATCTGACGTTATTAGCTAAATGTATCAGCGGCGGGAAGAAACGCATGTTTGACTGTATGGATTCAGATTGCCTAGTAACACACACACACACACACACACACAGGTACACGTCCAGGTACACACAGTTACAGACATGCAAAAAGGCCACACAAGGGACGCGCACCGGCTCTCCGCGTGTGGTTTACTCGATACAAACTATGTTGGCGAGCATAATACGTCCCTGCGGCGCCGCAAACGGCGAGATTACATTACAGCGGCTCACATAAACATGCAAACACTCAGAGAGGAGCGTGTACTTAGCCTCACACAGAGGAACACACACACATACACACACAGCGTTCTGGTTATCCACAGCTTTGTCATTTTAATCTCTATATAAAGACTGTCATGTAGCTTTGAGATGGCAGGAGCCTGCACGAAGACCATCTTACTCTCACACACACACACACACGCACACACACACACACACACACACGCACACACACACAGTCTTCATTATGTTGCAGACCTGTGAAGGAGAAGAAGAACCTTAAGCCCTGTTCTCTCCATTCATGCAAGCAGAGGAGTGAGACCACTGTGTCCGCGTTTGCACAAAAGACCAACACTCCTGTATGACACATCAGCAGCAGGCAGTGATGGACATTAACAAACACACACCTGGTGGTGATCGCACACATACACGCACACACTGACCTTCTGATCACACATAAGCCTCTGTGATTTGGATCTGGGATTAACGGCTATTATCATTTTTCTCTCATAACCGTGAAACATAGTGGTTTTAAAGTCCCAAGTCCCCCGTTTACCTGACAATGTCGGAATTTAATCTGCAATAACACCTGATTATTCTGCTTAATTAGAAGGTGCGCAGCGGCGCTGATTTCAGACCAGCCACTCGTCAGTTTAACAGCCTCTCGCCGCCTTGTCCCCTTTCCTTTCCACCCTGCCTCCCTCCGGCCTGAACGCGCCCAGTGGCACGTCAGGCCGAGGCGGTGAATTAGAGATGGAGGTGGAGAAGTGAGAAGTGAGGGATGGAGAGGTGGAATGCGAGCTATGAGACGAATGAATGGCCGAAGGCTTTTTATGGTGTTTGCGTGTGCCGAAGAGAAAAGCTGTCGACAGACACCTTGTTGGACAAAGGGGCTGCGCATGTTGAGTGCATTCGATTAGGGGTGTGCACTGGTGTTAAACCAAAAACGGTCCCCTGCTGTGACCATGATTCATTGTTAAGCATGGGTGTAAAATGGACACTGGCCTCTATACACACACACACACATACACACATGTGCACACTAGTAATGAGACAAGCCATCAGGGAAACCAATTTTTATACACACACATACACACGCTCAGCAAGTACCCAGGTACCCGTCTCGTGTTTACATGCACAGACATGCCTGGAAATGTGCTCACAAATGGCCACAAACGCACACTAACACACACACGCAGACACACACACACACTTACATATGATTGCCGATTACATACCCAAAGACAGCAAGACACACGGGGCGGTCAAATATAGCCTGAGTACAGCCAATTTAGTCCCTAATGGTCTTTGTGACCATCAAGAGCAGAAGACAAAGATGCCTGTCCAATGGTCTGTATGTTTGTGTGTGTGTGTGTGCGTGTGTTTGTGTGTGTGTGTATGTGTGTGGAGGAGGACAATGTTTACCTTGATTCTGTTCCTTCTATATGTGTGTCTAATGGCCTATGAATGTTTCTACGGTAACAACAGCAGTTGGAGCAGTTGGAAGGGGCCAGTGTAGGAGCGGCGGCGGCGGCGGCGGCGGGAAGCGGAGTTCAGGTGACCATACATGGCTGAACATGAGTGTGTGGGAGGATTTTTATTTCATGTCTGCACAGCGGGTAGAGTCCGTGGTGTGAAATGACTTTTATCATGTTGCAAGAAAGACAACATGATGTGCATGTGTGTGTGTTCGCTGCTGCAAACACACTTCCAAATTGTCCAAAAATGTTTTGCCTGCCGAAATTAAGCTGTTAATCATTCCGAAAATTAAGTCTCCTTCGGAATTTGAGGAATTTCGGGGGAAGAGACTTTACGGCAGGGTTCACAGTGGATGATGGGAAACACAATTTAAAAACAAATCAGTTAAGATGAGTTGGTGTGAGGGAGCAGCCATAAAAGTCTCTGACAAACTGTGTACAAGTGTGTGTGTGTGTGTGTGTGTGCGCAAAGACAGTGTCATCAACAAACTGGTTTTACAGTGTGTGCGACAGCTGCCAATACATATCTGACGTTAACATCCACGTGCGTCTGAGAACAAAAACAGAGCAGACACATTCTCAGATAGAGTTTGTGTGTGTGTGTATGTGTATGTGCACAGCTCACGGTGGGGGTGAGGCAGCTTAACGCAATAAAGCATGTTGTATTGACATCTGTGTTGTGTCTATTGATTCCCCATTATGGAGCTAACAAACCTGCCCGGACGCTTTGTCATTCGCAATCACGTTAGCACCGGGACTCACCAACAACGCTGCCCCTTTTAAAACCTGATCCATACACACACACACACACACACACACGTGCACGCAGAGGCAAGTGTCCTTACGTGCGCACAATTCCTCACATTCTTACATATCCACACCAATCTTTCATGTCACCACACAAATGTACACACACCTCTTCCACCCACAATCACACTGGAACCACAGATTCTCATGCACCCACCCACTCACACTCACACTCACACGCACACACACACACACACACAGGGTGGCAGGAGAGTAGTCAATGCTGGCTAATCAATAGTGGTGGAAGGTTAAAACCACTCACACAATGGGCAGCTATGAGCTGCTTGTGGTTTCCAGATAAACCACACATGCCGGGAAGATCCATTACTGACCTCAACGTGCAATTATTGAATCGTCTACCGCACTGCCTGTTCGCACACAGGCCGCTCTCTCTCTCACACACACACACACAAACATACACACACACAAAAAATAATGCAACAAAGTTCTCCCTTCACAAACCCAAACAACGGCACACAACTGAAGCCGTATAATCCAGTCCAGTACACACAGCTGCATACAGACGCACTACAAACCTCCAGACCTGTTCCTTTTCTCAGATACATTCTGACTGCATACAGACACACAAACCACTGGATATACCACTACAACCCCACAACACAGACACGCAAACAAAAGTCTGCTGCTTCCAACTTCAACACATTCTCTGCCGGCCTTGCTCAACACACAAATACTTACCTATGCCTACAAACTCCCTCTCTCTCTCTCTTACACACACACACACACACACACACACACATACATACACACACATACACACACACACACAGAGCCAATTAAACCTGGCACAGGGGCCTTTGGTTTGGCCGAGTTTAGGTGTGGCCCATCACCAGAACTCCCTCCTGGGCACCACAAGGTGAAGATCCTGGGTGTGAGGGTAGGTAGTTATCGAGCAGCACAGTGCTCTGTGTGTGTGTGTGTGTGGGGGGGGGGATTTTCATTCTATTGCTTTTTTTGTTTTGGTATTGTGAGTTGTTGTTATTGTGGCATTTTCAATCAGAGCATTAGGTTTTTTTCCCTCTCTGTTTTGCTATTTGTCTTTTTCATACAATTTTTAATACAATCTGCAGAAAATATCTGTGATGCAGCACTTTTTGCTGCTGCATCCTCATATTTCTTTCGACATTCACTAATGTTTTACTGCTGTGTATATATACTACATGTAAAAGTTAATAAGAAAAGCCGACAGCAGAACAAACAGGTCCGACCAGAAACTAAAATCAACACAGTGCTGAAGAACTACGGCCTGGATGAAGAGGCCTCTTGGAATCGCCGACATAAATAAACCACCGCTCTCAATCCAGACACGTGCCTTCTCTCTCTGAACCTGACAACTCCTCGCTTTATATGGGCCACCGTGGCCCTGGAGGATTTTACTGCACTGTACATAAAATAAGAGAGCATTTAGATTTCCTTTGTTGTGGTGCAGAGTGGGGAGAGAGTGGCGGCGGCGGCGGCGGCGGCGGCGGCGGCGGCAGCAGCTACAGGTCCCTCTCCGCAGAAGAGAATGTGTGGTCACAGACCAGAAGCTCCTGAGTCTCTGTGACTAAGATGTGACGCTGAAAATGAACTGAAGAAGCAACAATCAGTCCGCTCTTCTTTGTGTTCGGACTCACATATGAATCAATCAGACAACGCACTGTACAGCAACAACACTAAAGCTAGTTTCGTCTGATGTAAGAAAAATGTATATATAAAAGCAATTACACAAAAACGAGGAATTAAAAACCACATGTGTTCTGGAAGCGTGTCTGCGTAGTGAACTGTCTGCGGCCCAGCTGAGCTGAGGCGAGCAGTCGTAACACTGTCGTGTTAAAAAGTCGAGCTGACAAAAAACCCATAAGCCCTCAGTCTAGATCCACTATAGAGCCACTGTCTGCTGGCGTCTGCTGTTCCGGGCTCCTCTCTCTCTCTCTCTCTCTCTCTCTCTCTCTCCCTCTCTTCCTCCACTGACCCTCACTCATCTCATCGGAGATTTCTGACACTCTGACGCAACCTCGCCCCGATATCTACACACACACACACACACACACCTACAGATGCAGGTAATCGCACACGTGCACACCTTGGTCAAAGGCCCAGATCACAGGGAGACAGAGAATTGTGGGTAACAGACTTAGCTAAAGTGGCTTAAGGGGCCCGGCCAAACCACACCAGGCAAATCCAATTCAACCAGCTCCGTGTCCGCGGGGACCGAGATAAAGAGGAAGAGAGACAGAGGGAAAGAAAGGAGAGTTTGCATTTTACTGAAAAGGGCTTTCGTGTCGAGTGAATACTTCATAGAAATGAGAAAGAGAGAGAGAGAGAGAGAGAGAGAGAGAGAGAGAAGGGGAAACGGAGGATTCTGAGGAGGTTTGCTTCTCTCCTGAGATTAAAGATGAAAGACGGAGAGAAGAGAGACGGGAGAAAAAAACACAGGAGAGGGAAAAAGAGGGATGAGCGCTGGCCTTTGCTCCTACAGTTTATTCCCCTCATGTGTGTTTGCTGTTTATCGCACCAACATGTTGGAATAAAATAAAAAAACAGATCTCGTTCAGTCACGTTCACCCCTTCATTCTCCCACCTGAAGAAACGCGTGACCCGCCTTCATTCATTAAAGCATTCACTTCCTGATTCACTCATCACTGACCTCATGGTCTGTTCTTCAAATGATGACATTCTCACTTTTTTTTAATCTCTTATTGTTTCACTCCTCTTTTTTTTTGATCCCCATTCACGGACTCTTTCACCTGTTAACTCTCTTGCTGATACTTTAACCTTCTCATTCATTCATTATTCATTTATGCACTCACTCATTCAGTTCTCCATTCGATCATTCACTCTCTCACTCACTCCATCTCTGCCACCACCTCTTTTCTCTCATCACCTCTTTTACTTTAATTTCTTAAAGGACCAACACACACACACACACACACACACACACACACACACACACACACACACAAGCCAGTGGTTATATGTCGCCTGTCAAAGCCGCCAGAAGCGGCTCTCATTAAAACCTCAACCGTTTTTCTCCTCCTGACACCTACTTAAGGTGATAGCCTGAATTACCCCCGCATGGCTCGGCACGGCTCGGCATACGCACCTACCCCCATCTGTCATTTGAAATTTCTGCCTGGATGGATTAAGGCGGTGGTGGTGATGGAGGACGGCAGGAGCGACAGACACTTCAACACACGTGCACGCGGTTCATACAAAGTTTTGATAAAATTAAAAAAAGAAACAAAAAAAACCCTCCACAGTTGAAGAGACAAACAGACACAAATGACCTTTGACCTCTAACAGCATCGGGACGTAAATACCTAGTCGAGTCGTTAAATTATATTATTGATCACAGTGATCGTGAGGTATTAAAGCGCAGCACAGGAGCCATGTAATGACAAGGTCATTCCAGTAACTACTGATTGAAAAGCCAATTACAGGAATCTTAAGGACCATAATAAAACTACAGGAATCTCATAGGGAACACATGTGAGTCTCCTTTGTGTTGTTTTTTTTTTATTATTGAGAAGCATCTCAGTCTCACAGAAACTTCACTTCTTCACTGTGTGGAGCCAACGCCCCCCCCCCCCCCCCCCCCCCCCCCCCCCACCCTTCTCCCCCCTTTCCCCCCCCCTCACTTCAGCCCAACTTGATGCTCCCGTTTTCCCACCGCAGCCCCAGTCAGAGATCAATACCCTCTGATCGATAGATGACAATGAATATTCCCCACTAACCGGACGGAGGAAGAGCGAAGGGGAAGAGAGGAGTGAGGAGTCAGGAGAGGAGACAGATGGGGTGGAGGTAGAGATGGATGGCCATGAATGGAAGAGGGAAAGATGAGGAGAGTGTGGAGCCTCTGTGAGACGGTGATGGATGCTAATGAGCCATATATTCATGCACCCCTTTTTTTCTATGTGTGCAGGATTTATATGTAAGTATTCTATTTCAACTTTGCTGTTTTCAGCAATAAAATCAGTATTTATATGCTCATATTTCAGGGGATATTTACAGGTCTATAACTAATAACACAACTCCAGTTTCACTTGAGTATAATTTGAGGCAACAGAGAATAATGAAGACGATTACGAATTCAGGAGCTGGATTATATATTGTGAAAATATTGGCAGATTTTTCTTGGTTTTCTTTTTTGGATAAATCACATTTCACAAGATGTGAAATAACTCTGTCATGTTTTTTTTTTTTTTTATATTACAAATCAGTTACAAAAATTCAAATGTGGAAAAATTGTGTAGATTGTGTGTTGTATCGCGTTCAGTGAAATGTTGATTATTAAAAGTAAAAATAAATAATTTGACTTTTCTGGTGTGTGTGTGTGTGTGTGTGTTTTCTGTAAACACTAAACAGTTCGTTGAAGCCAGTAAATATGAGGAAGTGAGCGGGTTGTGTTGTGTGTCTGTGTGGGTGCAGGTGAGCAGACAGGGCCGGGGGGAGACGGGGTCTTACCGGGACTGGACCGCGGAGCCAGCGAAGACTTGAGTCTCCAGGCGCTGAAGTCGGACGCTGTTCTCTGAAAGACGAAGGGGACCGGCAGGGGGACAAACATGGTCCTCTGACGACCTGCGGGTCGTAGTTTGGTTTTTGTTGTTGTTGTTGTTTTTAGTGTTTTCTATATGAGTCGTCCTCTCGTATCCGGTGTCCGGGGTCTTTCTTGAGGAGCCGCTGGAGGAGACGCCGGACGCTTTGGAGAGAAGAGACACGGGGCTTTTGGCTTTTTCTTCCGCGGGTCGAGTCCGTGTGTCTCTGCGGACTCACGTCTCCCTCCCTCTCTCTCTCTCTCTCTCTCTTTGGATGTTGTCTTTAAAGCTCTACTGTTTTTATTGTTTCCACTCTCACACAGACACAGACACACACACACAGGCACAGACACACACGCAGGTACACAGAGAGACGAGCGGTGCGCGCGGCGACGTCAGGGTGAAAGCTACCGGAGGTGTTCCATCAGGTCCGGGCTGCAGGTGACGGGACGGGGGATGGAGTCTGTTCTCACCGCGTCCATGTGGCTGTAGTGCGGGTTAGTGTTCCCCTCTCAGCGGCTCTGCGGTGGGCGTCAAACACACACCACCAGGCTCCATGTAGCACGTCCGGACCGCTGTGCGTAAAGATCTCCCCTCCCCTCTCTCTCTCTCTCTCTCCTCTGTGGGCTTTGGTTCGGTTCGGTTGGTGTTGGGCAGGGACAGATGTCTCGTGCCGCCGGGTCATGAAGAGTCTGAGACAAACAGTGTCCTCGGTGGATCTTCGCTTTGGAGAAACGGGCTTTTGGGTTCGGCTGTGGATTTGGTCAGTAGCTCGCTGGTCCGCTGGAGAGCGCGCGCTCACAACGCGCCGCGTGAATAAAAGGCAAAGGCATGATTTGGTAAAAAGATGGAAATAATGAAATAATAAAGTAAAGGCTGTAGGCACAGGCACCTCCTGTCTGACTTTCGCTCCTCCCTCTCCTCCCCTCTCTCTCTCCCTCTCCCCCACTCTCTCTCTCTCTCTCTCTACCGCGGGTCACTCATTAGAGAGAAATCGATAGATAAATAAATGAATAAATCCATATCAATAAGTGCACCTGTCCTCGCGCTTCCTCCCGCGGTGATGCCACGGAGAGAAAATGATGAGGGGGGAATCAGAGCCCGTGTCTCGTTACGCTGGAGACTCTTTTCTTTAGCTGTGTTCCGCTGTCCGCCGGTGTCTCTCTCTCCCTCCCTCCCTCTCTCTCTCTTTTCCAGTCTCTATCTATCCGCCTGTGTGCGACGTGTGCGCGCGAGGAGCCGCGTCCCGTCAGTTGCTTTTGGGAACCCCGCTGGTTTCGGTCCGACACCGCGCAGCCAGAACGCGCTCTGGCCGGCCGACACACACACACACACACACACACACACACACACACACACACACACACACACACACACACACACACACAAAAACCCCTTGTTTCTCTGACCCCCCTTTTCTCTCTCTGCACCCCTCACCCCAACGCGCACGCACACACACACACACACACACACACACTACATATGGACTACATGTAAACAAACACACAGCCCCACTTTCTTTGTCGTCCGGCTGACAAACACATTTTTTTTTTCATGCCCACGTGCACATTTATTGGCACTGATGGTTCCGGCGTGTGGCGCGTGTGCGTTATAAATAAATTATTCACGGCGGGAAACAAGAGTGACGCTGGGGAATCCAGCGGGATTATATTAAAATCCATGTCATCACAGGGTCAGCTCTAACAATCTGTGTTGTACTACTAACCCCAAGAAGCACACACACACACACACACACACACACACACACAGAGAGAGAGAGAGAGAGAGAGGCGCGCGCCCTCTCTCTGACCACTATAATCCCGGACAAGACGAGAGCAGATCCAGCCAATTGATCTTCTGATTACTTCATTATAATGAAGCCAATAATCACATCATCGCCTCGGCCTCCGAAACATCGATCTCCTCTTCGCAACGTGCGCGTGTGGATTCGGGGGTGGAGGGTGGGGTGGGGGGTCTTTGATGTATATTTCAGCAGGTGGACCTCTCTCTCTCTCTCTGTGTGTGTGTGTGTGTGTCTCATATAGATTTAGGTTACCTGTGTCTGGCCCACGCAAGGTCACCTGCAGCTCCCTGAATAAATAATCACAGCGCGTGGAGACACGCGTGGTAAACTAGTGATTATATTCTGGCGCGTGAGTGCGTAAAATGTCAGCAGAGCTGGGTGTAAAATGTGCGCGCGTTCCCGTTAGGGGTCGGTGAGAGGGTCTGAGTTGCCATTGAGTGTGTGTGTGTGTGTGAGGGGGGGGGGCGCACCGCCACAATCTGCGCTGCGCATTTACACTCCAGATTATCGCCACCATAGATTTTTTTTTAAATAGAAAAATCTATGCGCTAAATATCGTAGTCAATAAAATAAAATCGACCAAAGCGCTCGCGCCCCCCCCCCCCCGTTCTGTATATACACACGGCTGAGGGACGACTGAGCTGTTAATAAGTTATCGATCAATTATGGCCCTCGTGTATGGAGAGGCCCCAGGCTCTCTGCCAATGCTAATGTGTATGAAGGCAGAGACAGACAAATATAAACTATCTGCTACACGGATCAAACATCATCACCATCATTACCACACTGTACTACACAACTATGAAATCAACAACAATTTATGCAGTCAGTTATTATTGTAGTCAGTAGTAAGAGTTCTACAGTACAATCACTGCTTTTTAAATTGTGATCCTATGAACACAAACGGGTCAAAGTACAATTACTACTAAAGTAACAGCTGATGTTGTCACTGCTCCTGCTTCTCTGTGTCATTTAGCTTTTACCACTCATACTGTTCCTACCAGTACTGTGACTGTTAACTGCTTATATTCCTCTAGTAATTCTACAACCAGTCAGGAATTATATTCACCCTAGTAGGCTCCCATTACTGCCATTATGAGCGCTAATACATACTACTGCTTCTTTGCCCTGTACCGCGACTAATACTGCTACTCTTTGGGTAATACTACAACCACTGAAATAACCTCTATTTCTATTTCAACGGTCTCCAGTATTAATAATAGTAAGACTGGTGTTAGTGCAGTTCTCTTGTTGATCACGCTACTCGTCCTTCTAGCTAAACCTGTGTCCTCTGATTCAGAGCATTTCCGTTGCTCGCTGTAGCTTTTGATGTCATCTCAGCATGGACACGAGTCCCATCACAAAGGAGAGCCTCCATAAAATTAAAAACAAGAAAGACAGAAAGGCCGGCTCTCCACTCCCCATTGACAGATGACATCCGCGTGTCCAACAGGCGAAAGACGGAGGGAAAGAAAAGGAGGCGGAGGGAGAGGCCATATAAAGAAGCGACCAGTTGTCCCTCAAGAGCCCCCCTCTCCCTCTAAATGTGAGCGCAGAGGAGCCCCGATCCAAACTCCTTCCAGACAAAAGCAATTATTTCTTGTAGAATATAGTGTGTTTTGTGCGTTCATCGCAGGAGGGGAGGGAGGTGTGTGTGTGTGTGTATGTGTGTGTGTGTGTGTGTGCGTGTGTGGACTGAGGGAGAGGTGAAGAATATGGCGCACAGCGAGCCTCATCAATAGCAATATGTTCTTTTCCCCTTCTGTAATACCCATCCTTTTATAACTACTCTGCAACCTGCTGCGTGGTCGCTTTGTCTCACACTCATGGGCCATAGTGGACCTCTGATCAGTCTCACACACACACATACATACACGCACACGCACACGCACACAAGAGTAGACATCAGGGTGAAACAAACCTAAAATGGACTCAGCATCTTATCTTTCAAATCAAACGTGTTTTGTTTTCCTGAACCCAGACCTGAAAAAAACGTCTGAAATTACAATCATTTAAAAAAGGATGTTTGAGACAATGTCAAAGAAAAGCTGCACTTTACCTGATCTACCTGAACACAAACACACCCCTGTCATTTATTGGCTAAAATGCACAAAACATCCCAAGAAAACAAAAATAATCTGCATAAGCAGACGCATGTTTTACACAACAAGCCAACTACAGAGGAATCCGGCTGTAACATCTGTCTGCTGTGTGTGTGTGTGTCTGTGTGTGTGTGTGTGTGTTGTGAGAGAGAGTTCATTGTTAAATGGCAGTGTCATGTTGACAAACGAGTTGGTTGAATTAAATTCCCCCTCATCAATAACAAGAGGGAGCCAATCAATACCAGCTTACAATTATATCACCACCTACCCCTCCGCCGCGGTGTAACCACACGTGCACACACACGCAGGCAGGCACACACACACACACACACACATACACCAAGAGATAGCAAACGAAATGGAGGAATCATTACCTCACTGTAACAAGGAGCTTGATAAACACTATTAAATACTCACACACAGTCGCACACTACAGTCTGACTATTACACTGGTGTGTCAAGGATTATCACACACACAATACACACAAGGAATTATTCATGTAACACTGAAGCTAATAAACGCACACACACCCGCACTGTGCACACATTAGTTTTAGCTTCTGACACTTGATCTATTTTCAGCATCTCGTTCTCCCTCTCTTCCCAGCTCTCTCTCCTTCTCTATCTATGTCTCTCTACCTTTCCTCTCGCAGGCCGGCTAAGTAATCAATGCTGACAGGTTGTCAATAGGCCGGTCTCAGCCCTGCCAATACCTCTCCTACATATCCATTATTCCTCTTAAGGCCGCAGAGGACAAACACAGAGGAGCGTAAAACACGGCGGTGTCGATTCGCCACCTTGATACGATCATTGAGGCAGATCAATGCTCTTGCTTACAGCTCATGAGCTCGCCGCGGCCTCCAGCGCACGGGAAATCACAGCCAGCGTGAAAATCGGTTTGTGAATATGCTTTTTTTTCCATCCCTCCCTCCATATCTTCCCTCGTTCTTATCTCGACAGGCTTCGGTTTTATTTCATGTCAATGCTCTTTTATTTCACACATAATTTTATTACTACTTTTTTCCCCCAGTGTTCACATTTCACACGTTCCACATCCTGTTTCATCCCGGATTGGTTGACATGGATTTAAAATGTAAAACGCATCAAAACATCTGTGCATATAGGCATTCATGTGCTGTTCTACAAACACACATACACACACACTACACATGTCCACATTTTTGTACACGCTTAGCAGCACACAAATGTAAACGCACTATAGCGTGCAAGAAAACTGCAAAGTGTCTATGACATACATGTCCACACAAGATACGCACACACACACACACGCGCGCACACACACACACACACACACAGAAAATAAGAGACCCAAACAGCTTAGCTTAGCACAAATGCAGCATCAAGGCTTGAGGTAATGCCAATGACATGGTCACAGCTTTCCAGCCCATGAAGTCTGGAGTGTGTGTGTGTGTGTGTGTTTGTGTCTGTGCGTGTGTGTGTGTGTGTGTGTGTGTGTCTTGAGAGCCTTAAAAACTGAGAGGATCAGGCCCAGCCCCCCTGGACACCATGGAATATGATCAAGAAGAAATAATGCGTCTGCATATATGTGTGTGTGTGTGTGTGTGTGTGTGTGTGTAATAATAGTGAGACATGCAGTAGCTGCAAAAAATGTAAAAGGTGATTTAAACATCAACATTCAAGTGCTATGATTCTGAAACTTCTTGATATTTAACAAACTTGTAATGAACCTTTTACCTTCTATTCACTTACTCTCTAACTGCCTCCCTCACTCCATCTTTCACCCATTTGCTCTCACAGAAGCAGACATTCTCACACACACACACACACACACAGACATGCGTTCATGTTCGGCCTGCGCAGTGTTTGTGGAGAGAAATAGAGACGGACACAGAGTGTGTGTGTGTGGGCAGATTTAGAAGCAGGGATCAATGAGAAATGTAGAAATCAATGCACTTAGCAGTGGGAAATCAATGGGGCCTAATCGGGATGCCAATGGCACAAGTCAAAACAATTAAGAAGGAAGAAAAATGTTTAACAACCCCCCCCCCCCCCAATCCCACCCCACCCCAATGCTTACACAGAGGCTGCGGAGCGATGGAAGGAGCTAGGGAAGAGGAGGGAGAGGGAGAGAGAGAGAGAGAGAGAGAGAGCAGAAATCACACGAGGGATGTTGGCAGCGTGGAGCGGAAAATAACTGTGAATCTCTGGATGCGCTTCAGGGTCAAAAGAATTAAATGTACCTTGTAAACTGCCTGGAGGGTTGCAGGTTTGAATCCAGGTCATCCACTCCCATTGTTCCCTTGCGCTCACAATGACCTATCAACCAGAGGAGGACAGAAACAATTAAGCAGGTGAAAAACAGAAAGAAACAAATGCACAAATGTAATAATAAATGTTTGATTATGAAGTCACCCAAAAATGGCTCTGTACTGTTATGTTGTAGTGTATGAAGGACAAATCCTGGAGAGGTACACATCAGCATGAGAAGACATGATGCCCCACATACCTGTCTGCTGATTCAGGAGCTGTCTGGGACAACTCCGCTCCAACAGGAGTCTGCTTCCTTCATGACCAGTGCCGAGAACAGATTTTCGGGTTGCTGCCTCCATGGGCGCTGACAATCCTCGTTGCAGCAACCTGAGGAGACAACGAGGGGTCATTAGTTTCCCACAGTCAGTTATCTGGTACCTTTACCTGGGCAACTCCGCATGAGGAGGCTCCAGCCACCTTGCAGAGCATCAGGAGGAGAGTCAACCTCTAAGCTGTTGGTCCTGGTCCAAACTGCAGTGGAAGACATTGTCATTTTGGTGATGTGCTTTAATGAACCGGCAGAGATTAAGGCGCGTGAGTAGCTGAGGTGAGGTGGAGAGGGAGCAAGAGGAGCAGTTTTGTTACACGACTGCCACAAAATATATCTCTGTAAAAACGACTGATGGAAATGACACGGCTACATGACACAGATAGCCAGTGGTACACTAGCAGGACGAGAGCCATCCAAACATCTGGGAATGTGGTCTGCGTGTCGTAGGACTGTGGCTGGGTTTGGTGTATGTGTGTGTGCGTGCGTGTGTTATGGAGAGATGGTGGTGGGGTTGATCTGGGGCCAATCAATAGCGGCAGGCTCTCTTACGACCCCCGAGTTCCTCCTGGCCTGGCTGGCAGGCTGGAAATCAATGGGCAGGGCCAATAACTCAAGATGGTGTGTGGATTAGTGAACTGTCAACTAATCAGAGAGTTACTGAATCTGACACCGGGGCTATTAACCTATCGATATGACACTTGGCACTGACACACACGGATATATATGTGTATTGATGAACACGCACGCAAGTGGAAACACGTATAGGAACGCCTGAAGGTGGCTCGCACACACCCACACATGCTGTCTGACACAGAGGAAATAATGTATTCACACTGATGTGTGGAACATACTGAATCATACACATATACACAGACGTGTGACGTGTAAACAACAGATACATGCACACAACAACAGGAACCAAAAACATTCAGTTGACTGACAGAAATATGGCAGCTCTTAACTTTAACCCCTACTATTTCTCAAGTAACATGGCTGATATCACAAAACTATCATTGTATGTTTTGGGCAAAAAAATGATAATTATATATATATGTACATATATATATATTAAGTATATATACTTAAACACAAACACACAGACATACACAGCTATTGTAAAAAGGATGTGGAATCAAAAGGTTTAAATGAGAGCAAAATACATCAACACCAAAAGTCAAATAACCGATTACTTATGACTAATTATTAATTTTTTAAATCTTCCTTTACGTTAGCAACTGAGTAAAACCTTTCGTCCAATTGAAAAAGTATTTAAATTGGAAAACGGTCTGTAACAAACATTTACAGCCCATACTTTTACTACATATATTATTTGAGCACCACTGCTTTGACCTTTGACCGCCACGTTCCTAACGGGTATAAAATCTGGTGAACCAGAAATGTCAATGTATTCCACAGTTATAGGATTTATATGTCTCCATATATCAGTTCTGCTTGTGAGCGCTGACAATGACCAAACGTTGTTTCCCGCATAATAATAATAATAAATAAATTCGTATAAAGACTTTATTTAATACTATCTAGTACACTTTATTTAGGCTTTGGGCTCGTTTGAGTATTGAACGTTTCTGTCAGTTTAAGAAGGTGAATAACCTCCACATTTAAAAAAAAAAAAAACAGCGTAAGCTGAGTTTAGGTGGCTTTACCCTGCACGACAATCCTGCTTTTATACACAATTCATCTCCAGATTCCTTGGTGCTTTTTTAATATGCAGACACTCTGATCTTTTCATATTCTCATGTTCCTCTAGTGTGGACCCGACAGGCTTATACTGTGTCAGGGCTTCTGCTTCATTTTACATTATGCACTTCTATTCTTTCTATTCTTCGGTCCTTTTCTACGTTTTTTTTTTTTTCCCGGGGAGCAAAAGGAGATTATTTTGGGGGGTAATTCCACTGAAACCGCTCTGAAATAACTTGACTTGGCATGTGCCTATACAAGGCTGCACAAAAGGCTCCAGGAATACTATTCAGTAATGGGGTAAAGGAAAGAGGTGGACAAAAAGCTTGTGTGCGTGTGCGTGTGTGTGTGTGTGCGCGTGAACTGAAATGAGGGAGAAGAGAGAGAATGAAATCACCTGAGAGACACGAGCTAAGGAGAAAAAAGGATGAATGAGCAGCAAAGAAAATAATGAAATGTTAAAAAAAGATTTAATTCAAAAAGTGACAACCACAAACATAATAATTTTTATAACTAATCTTTTTTTTTAAACTAAACCTCCCGTCATCAAAATCATCATATTTCATCATATCCACACTGTAAGGTAAAAAAGTACGTTAACTATCTTTCCAAGTACATAAAATGGCACAACAACAACAACAACACAGACGATAAAAGTGTAAGAGAGAAGACGCTGCAGGAAATGAAGTGCAAACAAAGAACGGGTTAAAAGGGCGGTGAAGAAGAGGTGGTGGTGGACGTGATGCTCCACACTGCTGTCTCATGATATGAGCGGGAGAGAGGACGACCGACAGAGACAGACGGAGAGAGACAGAGAGAGAGAGAGACAGAGAGAGAGAGAGAGGAAGGAATGGAGGCAGGTTACATTATACTCAACGGGGGAAAGGCGAGGGTCTGTGGGTGGGAGGCGCAGGTTCATGGGCCTCACACACTCACTCACACACGCACACACTCCGGATTAGGAAACATATGCAGTGGAGCAGCGAGGGATTAGGAGGTGGACGAGAGCTGGAAGAGAAGGAAAAGACTGTTTTTTGGGAAGGAGGGGAGGGGTGGAAACACAAGTGCTTGGCCAGGCGTGTTTCCACCCCGCTTTCATCCTCCATCCCCTCCTCTGCCCTCCTCCCCCTCCTCCGCCCACCTACTCACCTTCCTCTCTGAGCCTCTGGGATGACGAGAGCAGTGCGAGGACTCAGTGCGAGACGCGGGACGATGGCGTTTCCCCGTTTCCATTCTTTGACTGAAGTTAGTGGCTGCAAAGACAAGAATCATACAATTAAAACACAATGTTAGAATATGTAAAAACCTTTACTTAATCATATATATAAAAATGCATGTTAGCAGAGGGTGCCAGTACGCATGAAAACAGCGGTTGTATGTGCAACAGCACCACCCATGGAAAGGACGATGTCAAATTATTATTATTTTATATGCAACAATGTAACCATCCATATAACAACCTCACTGGGATTTTCTTTCACAGTCCAAACCAGCTGACTGCAAGTTAAAGACGATGTCCACTGGAATACTGTAACGGTCCGTGTGTGTGTGTGTGTGTGTGTGTGTGCGAGCGTGTGGATGTGTGTGTTCAACGGGGTTGCGAGTCAAGGTCAGGCGATGATTCGCCTGCAAACCGCAGAGAGATGAAGGAATGGAGAGAGAGCGGGGCAGGGGAGAGAAAAAGAGAGAGAGAGAGAGAGAGAGGTAAAAAAAAGTAAAAGAGAAATGAAATGATGGCAAAGTGAAAGCAGGAATGACTGAGAGGCCAATCAGCGAGGAAGAGGTAAACCTCTAACTGCTGCTACCTGCACATCTGTCACTGTTCTCTTTTGGCCTTTCTCCTTCATCCTGTCTTTTGTTTGCTCTTTGTAATTCTTCTCCTTTTCTCCTTTCATCCACTTTTCCTTTCAGTCCTGTGGAGAGAACAGGTCATCAATAAAAACAGCGCGAGAATAAAACCATACAAAAGCCAGCGTCTTCTCCGTCATTAAAATTAAAATACTCCTCCATCCTTCACCAACAATTTCTGTATGAAACAACTGACATTATATTTCACTCGAGCTTTTCACCTCATCATCTACAAAATTTCTCTTGCACCGTAAAGCTCCCCCCTCCTCCTCCTGCCCTCACACACACACACACAAACACCCACTCCTGCCCCACAGAGGTCAACCTTCGGTGGATGAGGTCAGGCGTCTGGGATGAAGTTGACCTTTGACCGGCAGGGCACGATCGCCCGCTCACATCCTAACCAGCTGGACAATGAGCCAGACTTCCAACCATCACTGTGTATTTTTATGTGTGTGTGTGAGTGTGTGTGTGTTTGCAGTAGTTTATGGTCACATATATACATTTCTTTCTGTTTGTGTTGATGTGTGCTATAATGTCTGTAAATGTGTGTGTTTGTAGTAATGCTGAGGGACGGGGGTCGTGCTGCTTGTTACCGCCGCCGTCGAATAACAAAACAATATTGATCAGGCCGAGGTCGTTCATTGACGAACCCTCTCTTTAGTCTCTTGCACTGAAGCTCATCACTTCCTGTCTTCTCCCTTATTCGGGGGTTAATATCTCATTAACTGCTATTATCGCCACACTAGTCACCGTGGCAACAGCCATCGGGACATGAGCTGACAATTCCCCATAGCCTGCATCCTGTGGATCAGACAGGCATGAACAGATTATTGGAAATCAATCCCAGGGATTTACTGTTTCCCTGACCTCCCAAGTTTCATTTCCACTATTTATTGAGGACCGCTGGTCAGACGTCGACAGTTGCGAGGTTCACACAGACGTCGATACGTGCGATGGTGATGACCGTCGATATGCAATGGGAATTGTGATTGTGGTTAATCATTTTGAGGATCATAAATCAAGACCTTAGCTGGAGGCCGTTCTACGTCAGGGAAAAAAAAGGTTATTGTGTATCTGCTGGGCTTATGGTTTATTGTTGATAGCAAAAAAAAAAAAAAAAACAATTTCAGGACAGAAATTTAAAATATATTCACATATATAATGAATTATACTGAATGAAATAAATGGACGTGACGAGGATGAAAGTGAGATGGATTATAAACGACTCAGTATTAAGGGCTTTTCTACAATATTTTTATTTCCTTATTTCCCACAGAGTGATGGAGGAAACAATTCACTTTACTGTTTACTGTAGAATTACAGGCATATCATGAACTACTACTGCTCTTATTTATACTATTATTTAATATTTACTATTTATATTAAAAAGCAGATTAGATATATCTTACAGGTACATATATTATCAGGCCTGTGAAGCTCCATGTTAAGAAGCTTTTATCCAGCTTTTACCGTTAGTTACACAGTTAGCTTAGGTTTACCCTAAGCCTACCAGCAGTTTAGGATAATTGGCAGCTGAGTTAGCTTTGCAGTTTTTTTTTACACATCTTTTTACACAAATGAATGTTGATTCGCTTAACGCTTTATTTGATCTCGTGGTTTGTTTTGGGTTAATTAAACCCAGTCAGCTGTTTAGTGGCAACAGGCTAACACAAACACAGGACCAAACTAGCATGATAAGCTAACGCCTAGCAGAAATTTGTTTTGGACTTTTAAAAACAGACAAATGAAACGAACCCGGTAAGAAGACAAGATTGTTATGATATTATCACTGAGCGCACGAGCTTCTTACCGTCACTAAAGCTGTTTCCTGTCATGGTGAGCTGCGGTAATGGCGTAGTGGCCGGCTGACCTCTGGCCCCGGGGTCAGGGGGCGGGGTCTGCCTCGCGGGGTCTCTGTAACAGAAGGGTCAAAGAAAATTGATGGAAAAAAAGAATAAAAACAAACAGGCACCAAATAATTACAAGATGGCGTCATGTTTTTATAACTGCAACTACGTCCTGGAAAATATATTTATTATTATCCTTTATTACTTTTAAAGACAATATAAACATTTATTTTTTATTATATTTTCCTTTAAGCTTTTCTACATTTAAAACTTTTATTTTATTTTTAAATCAGAGGATCATTTCAGGAACTGCCCAATGTAACGTTCCTCATTGTTTACACACGACGACGAGAGAAGACGTGAAGAAGTGGTGCCGTAAAATGCAGAAAGTGCCGTGAACACAGGTGGATCTTCTGATATGAACCTGGTTGGTGATTATTCATCACGTCGCGTGTTGGATGGAAAATCGATCGATGAGAAATGATGACCTGAGTCTGGTGAATGTTCAGCCACGGTGATGACGTAATTTAGTGAATAAACTTTATTCACAAAACAAATATTGACGTTAACATTAAAAACCACACGGATGCATATTATTTAAATACATTTTCATTTCCGTACAACAAAAAACACACGGACTGAATATTATAAAATGCCATCGACGCAGGGTCTTTCCCTGTTTTGTTTCTAATTTCGTTTCGGTAATTTATTCAAACATTAAAATTCGTTTGCTTTCATTTGTGTGATGTAAACAACACTGTTTTCTGTCTGTGTCTTATGAACATTGTCGGACATGGACACTGAGACGAGGCTCCGCGTCTCAACAGGCCATTTACATCCAATGCATAAATACAAACCTGCCTACAGTGAAGACCAACACCTGTCCAGAGAGGACATACTGTCTGCTGTCCTGTTATTGGACATTTACTGTGATTATTACCGTTTTGACACTGACTGAGGCTCATTTGCATATAAGCAAATAAGCAAATGCTGCGTATTTCAATCGGAATTAAACACTCGGATCAACGTGCGACTTTTCAGAATTTGACAAAATTAGTCCATATTGTA